>CM053789.1:70779546-71379546 GCA_028749045.1 Cupressus sempervirens | reverse complement strand
GGCTGAACTTGTTGATTGTTCAGATGTTTCTTTTATTGCCCCTGCTGCTATACTCGGCACTTGGAGTGTATCAGTGATTATACTTGGTGGAGGTGGTGGTGGAAGGAATAGAATACCAGTATTTTGTGTGGTCAAAGGTGGCACTTGTGCTTTTACCTTGACTTTTGGATTCTGTAATTCATCAACACTAACCAATACAGGATTTGAACTTAATTTTGCTATAAGTGATGATTGGTCAAGGATTTCCAAATCCTCTGTAGTTAATGGATTGATGTTTAGATTTGAAGTATCTGTAACATCCTTTATTTTTATGATATCTGCAGGTGTGATAGTGGCATGAGAAGGACTAGGAGGAGATGCCTGTATGTCTTGCATACTTTGATCTTGTGGCTCAACTGTATCTTTATCTTCCTCTTTCTCCTCATTGTGTGCCTCTTCTTCCTTTTCTTCTTTACTCTCCTTCTCCACTAGTTTCTTCTCTTTTGTTTATGATGCTTTCTTTTCCTTTGTCTTGGCAATTGCTTCTGCCTTATATTCTTCATTATATACATCTTCAATTTTCTTGTAAACTATTTTCCACAATCTTGTGGATTTTGTAACTACCTCTTCAATTTTATTCTGCAATATACTAAATGCTCTATACTTGGGAGTGAATCTATTATTATGCCTTTTTACGGCATTTATTATTTGATCTTTAGTCAGATCAGGCAATAATCTTGCTAATGTAGACTCCCTTATTTCTTTTTCCATTTGTGAACAAAAATGCCATTTATCCTCTACAATTTTATACAATTCTCTCGGCATAGATTCATCTAATTCTAGAGGTGTGTGCTTATACTCAGCCATCATAGCATACACAGATTCCTCTAGTTTATTTTGCTCTTCTTTGGTGAGCTTAGAAAAATTCAGGTTCTTTAGACCTTTTAAATCATTATTTCTAATTTTTGAACATAATTTATCAACAACAGTCTGAGGTTTGTGTCTTACCACTTGAAATTGACTGTTGTCCTCTGACTCTATTTTCTCCTCATCTATTTCAGGTTGGGGAATAAACTTCCTTTTCTTTGTCTCAGCAACAGTCTTCTTTGAGTCTTTCTTCCTTCCTTTTGCCTCTTCTTGGGCTTTTTATGTTGTAGCCCTTGTGGTAGGTCTCTTTGATGCAGGGGCAACCACTTTCCTTCCTTTGGATTTAGGAGCAGAGGGAGTTGTGGTCTTTCTCTTAACTGGTGCTTCCTTGACTTCTTCTACCTCAGCACTTTCCTCTTTGTCTTCTCCTGACCCTTGAGTCTGACTGTGAAGTTTATCTCCTTCTTCTTCAATGTCTTCTCCTTCTTCTTCTGTTGTTCCTTCTTCTTCTTCCACGTCAAACTTTCTTTTGATTTGTCTCACCATTTTCTCTTTCTTCTTTACTGCTGAAGCAGTCTTCAAATATGTTATTACCTTTGATTTGACAATATCATAGGTTCCAAAATTTTGTGCATTTTTATCAGCTTCTTCTACAAGTAGAGTTGTTATTTCTGCAGAGGCTTGATCAACATCAAGTTCATAACCTAGTGGCCTAAGCCATCTTATTCTAGGTATAACTGCTTGTATGTAAGTATAATCTATATCTACAAGAAAAAAAATGTCTTTTTCATATTTTTCAGTCAGTGAGACTGGAATTCTCATTCTTTGTTTCATGGACTTTTTGAAGTCCTCAAAATAACCTGTCATTTGGGCATCAAAATTTTCACCCATTTGTTCAATGTATCCATTAATTTGTTCAACAATTGTTTTATCTGGATTCCATTTTACTTTCCCCATAGAAGGAAATTCTTTCATCAGATAGAAGAACATACACATCAAAAATTATCCAAATTTGCATTCAGCTCCCTTGCTTTTCTTTATAGCTCCCAGATTTTCATTAATTTGTTGAAACATGAGCTCTGCTAGATCATAAGTGTGATCTCTTTTGATTATCTTGTATGCAACATCAACTGCTATACAAGGTACACTGTTCAACCTGCTTGATTGATAGAATTTGTGTGAAATAATTCTCACAGCAAAATCTAGTAGGGGATCTGTGATTGTGTCGATAGTCATTCCTTTATTGTTCCATTTGGCACCTGTATTTTTCTCTATTATTTCCCTTTTGTCACTTCGTAGGGTCTTTGGCCGATCTAGGGTTGGAATACCAGTAACCCTATGAACATTTTTCTTGGTAAATTTTACTGGCCCTGACTCTAACCAAAAAGCTCCGTCATGTATTCAGCTCAAAATTATCCGTACCCATTCTGTTTTGAAAATAGTCAGAAATGCTAGGGTTTTGGTCAATCCTTTTCTTTCTACTATTGAAAACTCATTTTTCAATACTTTGTTTTCACACAGTTTATCATATGCATTATGAATTTCTAAGTCTCCTATGGCACCAATTTTGCAATTGTAACATCTGTGAACATCTTGTACCATAACAACCTTATCCAGAATAACTAATAATGCTCCTACAGGATCATTCTTGTATGCTACTTCTGGAATGGGCTTAAATTCAGGTTGTTTTACTTCGTTACTGACCAACTGAACTTCATGACTCTCTAAACCCTTGGTGGTTCCTAACCCAGATACCATTGTTTGCCAAACTAGGGTTTATAATTCAAACAAGTTTATAAGTCCTACGTAGCTCGACACTTAATTAAAATACCTTAAATCGATGAAATTTGTCTTGAATCGCTGTTGAAATCTTTTACGAATGGCTTCTGAGCTGTTCTTGATCTTCTCTGCTCCTTTTTTGGCTTTGCTTCTTGTTCGAATGGTGAGAAAATGATCAAAAATCAGATTTATGTACCCTTCAAAATAGAGTAATAAATGCTTAGTACACTGCCAACTGTCTACTCGGCTCTTGAAAGGTTTCGTCATAGCTCGGCTCCCATTATGTTTTACTTTACTCGGCTCCTATTGATATTTCATAGCTCGACATCAACTATTAACTCGGTCATTGTTAGCAACTCGGCTCCTGAAGACAATTTTGACATATTTTCACAAAGTTCTCAATTTTGACTTAGCATCTTTATTTATGCTGATTTCATTTTTGCAGCTCTTATATGTCTTGGGACTGATTTATGATGTAACTCAGTTTATCAATCCCTCACACTTATTCTTTACTTAATTTGATGAAGTGTGATCACTTGACCTATTAGGTGAAGTGATCTCTGTATTTGATGTGCTAGACTCATCTTTCTTCCTCCATGTCTTATTCATTTCACTTCTGATATGTCCAACATCTATCTTTGCCTTTCCATTGCTGAACTCAGAACTTGATGCCTTTGACCTTGTTGGGCAATTCCTGCTGACATGACCAGTTTTTAAGCAACTGAAACACGTGGTTTGACTCAACCATCTTTTGTAGTTCCCTCTAAAATGTGTTCTTATGCAATTATTTGGGATATGTCCATATTCTTGACAATAGTGACAGCTGTTCCTGGTGTTGTAATCCCAAAATTCATGGTTTGATGTCTTTGCTGGTTGATTTACTGTCCACATAGGTTTTGATCTACATTCAAATGCCCTATGTCCATATTTTTTGCAATTATAACAATGTCCATCAAATCTTTGAGTCCTTGTAACATTGGATTTGCAATTTTGAGTCATATGTCCTTGCATGTTGCACTTGTGACAAAAACTTTTGAGTATTTTTGATTGATTGAATCTTCTACTCCTGCACACATTAGCTGTATGTCCCTTCTTATTACAAAAATGACAAGTGGGTTTTGAATTCTTACCTTTATCACTTCTTTGTTCAGCACTCTTTGATGATTCTCCAACTTCAGTGCTATTGTATCCTAGTCCTGATGTATCATGGGTAGATTTTGGTGATTTCAGCAACTGTTCAAAATATTTGATTGCTTCACTTGATTTGTTGAGATTCTCTGCTACCTCTTTTTCCCTGTTCAATTCATTCTACATTTGTTCATTTTGCATCTTCAAGGTAGAGATCTCAATATCCTTTACATTAAGTTCATGATGAAGGTTCATCATTTGCGCAAGTGTATCCATCTGCATGTTTGAGATCCTTGTTAGTTCAGTACATTTTTCTTCAAGTCTGTTTGCAAGATTCCTTTTGTCATTTTCCATCATGACCTTATCATCAACTAATCTTTTCTTTTGTTCAGTAATTTCACATATCATTATAGCCTGTGATTCATGTTCCATCTTGAGAGTTCTTATTTCTTCTGCTTGAATTTTATTTTTCTCCATCAGTTCTGCTATTGCTGCATCAAACTTTTTAGTGTCTCCACTGGAAAATATGTTGGTGGTGTCAATCTCCTTGTAGTGTATATCATTTTTAGCTATGGCTAGATCCTTCCTCTTTTTTAATGAGTTTCTCAATTTTTTTCTGAATTCCTCCAAGCTATGCAGAGCAAGTTGCACATCTATCACCTGATTTTCAATGATCTTTCCAAGTTTGAAAGCTTCCATCTTTAGATCTTTTCCCTCCAAGCTGTTAGGCTATTTCTTGTGAGAACCTGGCAGGCTTTGATACCAATTGTTGGAATATTCAAATATGGAAAGAGTACTTATGAGAGGGGGGGGGGTTGAATCATAAGTATCAAACTTTAGACAATAAAATTTTAACTGAAAGTAAATTGTATGCATATCAAATAAACATGTAACAAAACACATGCATCAATAACTCACAACACAGGAATTTTGGTAACCCAGAAACCCTCCAGGAATAAGAAGGTAAAATTGGGGTGGGGATGATACCCACAAAAATTACTGCAGCAATATTGTTCAACCACTTCTGATGGTTTGCCTTGTTAAAGGCCTACCCTGTTAAAGGCTTTACATTGTGTTAATAGTGACCTGGTTAGAGGATTTGCAAACACTTAATATGAAGTGTCACCCAATTAAAGGATTTTAATCACCTAATCAAAAGGTTCTTACAAAATAGTTGTAAAGCTAACCTATCACCATAGGATTTTTATTCTAATACAATTGCTAGAGAGTATTAGATGCAATAAACCTGATAGATTACAATCCTTGATTGCTGAATGCAGGCTCCTTTTCTGCCTTCTCCTGATCTTGATCCTTTGTGATCTGACAACTCTTGCTTCTGAAAATAGATTTGTGCCCTTGTATGTCCTTCAATATGTTCTCATCTCTCACTATTATAGTGAAATTTTTTCTTCCTTATAAAGACTTAGGGTTTGTTTTGGATCTACGATTCATATTAAATCTCAAATTTTTGCTCAATACTTATCTTTTGCTGATTGGTTGCATGCCTTTTGCATTTTTCTTATTGGCCGCATGCAAATTGTATAGGAAAATTAAAAGATTCAATATTATCATTCAATCCTTCGAGATTTACCTTCTGTCGGCTACAAAAACCGTTTGTATCATAATTTGTGCAATTCCAAACTTTTATGCTGTTCTACTGAGTTACTCGGCTCCTGAAGTATTTTTGATAGTCGGAACATACTGTTTCTTGGATAGCTCGGCACTTGAACAAAAATTGTATTACTCGGCACATGTTGCGCTCGACACTTATTATCACTCGGTACCTGTTGTCACTTGGCACTTGTTATCACTCGGCACCTATTGTCACTCGGCACTTGTTATCACTCAACACCTGTTCTTGATCTTGGTTAAGTGTATTAACACTCAGTTGTCAAATTTATTCTTTAAGCTAACATGAGTGTCAGTGAAACCCTTCTCAAACATGTTTTTTGGGTTGACCAAATAGGTTGGGTAAATATCGAGCCTAATTGGATACTCAAAATTAATTGAGTATCTGATTTTTGTAAGGAAACTCAGGTGCGAAAACAAATTCCTACACTAATCTCTTAAGAGAAGTATGGTGCAAATCCTTTTAAAATCTTTTACACTTATAGATCCAATATCATGTAAACAACAATATTTCAGCCAAGCAAGCATAAAGAAAATAGACAAAGAAAGAAACACATAACCCAAAGATTTGCCGGTGGGGAAAAACCTTTCGGTAAAACAAACCCACCCCTCCAAAACCTGCACAATGTATTATCTTCAACACAAGGTTACAATACACTTGCAATGCAAGTTTAACAACAACAATAGAAGACTCCAGCAGCACCTCAGTATCTGCACACTCTCCTCTTCCTTTAACTTGCATTTTACAACATGCAATACTGCTTTTATGAACATCTTAAGACCCAAAAAAATGCCCACAAAGGAGTTGGGCATTTTTCATGGCTCAACCACCAAGAACCATGCACAATGCCACATCTACATTCAATACCAAGAAAAGGGCATCCATCCCTTGAATAGGCAATGACAGCTTGCCATAAAATCTACCAAAAATAGTAGTCACAAGAGAAGTGTAAGGGATTCTGTCATACCAACCTATTTTTGGCATATTCTCTTACACACATCAACCACTCATTCTTGGGTGCCCAAATAGGCCCCATGTCATAAGATGCTCTTACACCTGTCATAGCTCATTCCTTAAATAGCTTTTACGTGTCATAGGAATCTGTCATAACCATTTCAGCCATGATCTCCTTCACACACTTCAAGATGCTGATACATGTAAGTGATCAACATGCCAACTAGACATGTACACTCACATTTACATATTATTTGCAAAAAATACATTTTACAAAACAAATAATAAGAATAGGAATTATCCAAGGTTGAGACACCTTATTCCTAACATTCTCCCACTTCTCGAACACCTTGTAAGAGCAATAGGAACATAATAGGAATTAACCGCTATAGGCCAAAAGGCCCATAGACTCCAAACACCATCTGAACTTCTGTGTGCCCTTTTCATTAATGCATATGTAACATTCTTCATAGTATCTACCTTCTCCAAATTTACCTTTCCATCTTCCACCATATCTCTCACAAAGTGAAACTGCACATCAATGTGCTTTGTTCTGGCATGGAAAGTTGGATTCTTCGCAAGGAAAATAGCACTCTGATTGTCACACCAAATAGTAATCTGTTCTACATCAACACCAACATCAGAACACAATCTCTTAAGCCAAATGGCTTCCTTATAAGCATGAGTAGCAGCCATGTACTCAACTTCTGTAGTGGACAAAGCAACCACAAGTTGTTGCTTGCTCATCCAACTGATGGCACCACCAAACATAGTGAACACATAAGCACTAGTGGATCTCCTACGGTCAATATCACCTGCCCAATCTGAATCCACAAACCCATGAATACAAATTGAATGCGGAGATCCAGAAGAGTTACCATGATAACATATGGATTAATCTGATGTACCCCTCAAATATCTGAATACTCGCTTAACTACATCCCAATGTACCCATCCAGGATTAGCCATAAACTGACTCAAGACTCCCACTGCTTGGGCAATGTCTGGTCTAGTACAAACCATAGCATACATAAGACTGCCAACTGCACTAGCATAAGGTACTCTACTCATGTCCTCCATCTCACTAGGAGATTTTGGACAATCATCTATAGATAACTTTGTTCTCACAGGAATAGGAACACATAGTGGTCTAAAATCTACCATGCTGAACTTGTCCAACACAAACTTCACATACTTACTCTGACTCAACCAAATTTTTTTGTTAGACCTGTCTCTACTAATTTCCATACCCAAGATGTACCTAGCTACCCCAAGATCTTTCATCTCAAACTGTGTTGACAATTGAGATTTAAAATCAGAAATCATACCCTTACCCTTCCCAAACAACAACATATCATCAACATATAATGCAACAATAAGAAGGCGATCATTTTCAACTCTGAAATAAACACAATGATCTAATTTCGATCTTACAAATCCAATTGACAACAAAAAGACATCAAACTTAAGGTACCACATCTTAAGAGATTGCTTCAAACCATATAGAGATTTCTTTAATTTGCAAACTAAGGATTCTTTACCTTTAACAATGTAGTTCTCAGGCTGTGACATATAAATCTCTTCCTCCAAATCACCATGAAGGAAAGTTGTCTTCACATCCATCTGTTCTATCTCTAAATCATATGATGTAGCAAGAGATAACAGAAATCTAATGGATGTCAACTTTGCAACAGGAGAGAATATTTCACCATAATCTATTTCCTCTACCTATGAATACCCCTTTGCAACCAATCTAGCTTTGTACCTTTCAACACTACCATCTACACAAAATTTCTTCTTGAACACCCATTTACAGCCAACAGATTTTCTCCCTTTAGGAAAAGGTACAAGGTCCCAAGTTTTATTTTTCTCTAATAAAGCCATCTCATCATCCATAGCCTCAATCTAGGAACTTGCATCTTCCATGCCCAAAGCCTCTTTCATAGATCTAGGCTCATCAGTGTTAGTAATCAAAGCAAAATCACAACTGGAATCTAACATAGAATAACCAAACCTTTCTAGTTTCTTTCTTTCTCTCGTGGATCTCCTCAAGGGCTGAGGTTGAGGTTGTTCTTCCTCTTCTTCTGAACTATCAGAGTTGCTAGAGCTCTCCTCATCATTAGACCCAACATGGTATCTCTGTTCAATCTTCTCAGGGGTAGGAGGCAACTGAACAAAATCTTTTTTCTTTTCTTTTTCATTTGGTTGTAGCACAATAGGAGAAGATTTTAGCTCTCCAAAAATAACATTTCTACTATACAACACCTTACTAGTCATATGATCCCAAAGCTTGTATCCTTTCACACCAACACTGTACCCGATGAAAATACATTTAACAGCTTTGTTTTCCAACTTAGATCTTTTCTCCTTTGGAACATGTGCATAAGCTTCACAACCAAAAACACAAAGATGTCTAATTGAAGGCTTCTTATCAGACCACACCTCCATGGGTGTTTTTACCAACAAGGGCTGATGTAGGAGATCTGTTAACCAGATAGAAAGCAGTGGCCACAACTTCGGCCCAAAACCTTTGTTCTAAACTAGCTCCACTAAGCATAATCCTAGCCTTCTCCATCAGTGTCCTATTCATTCTCTTTGCAACTCCATTTTGCTCTGGGGTATAAGGAGTTGTCTTATGCCTCTCGATACCTTGTTCTTTACAGAACTGTTCAAACTCTGCTGAGCAAAACTCACCACCATTGTCAGTCCTCACATACTTAATCTTCTTATTAGTTTGATTCTCTACAAGGGCTTTAAATTCCTTGAATCAACTAAAGAATTGTGTCTTACTTTTAAGGAAATAAATCCATGTCCTTCTACTGTAATCATCTGTGAAAGATACAAAAAATACAGACTTGGAGATTGAAGGAACTTTTATAGGACCAAATACATCAGAATGAATAAGATCCAAAACATCAGAAGATTGGTGAGAACTAGAGTAAAACTAAACACGATTTTTTTTACCATAGACACAGTGTTCACAGAAGTCAAACTCGAGATTTCAATCATTTAACCCCTCAACGAGATTTTTATTTTTTAGGGTTTCGAGAGCCTTTTCACCAATGTGACCAAATCTCAAATGCCACAACATTGTCTTTTCTGCAGGAAGCTTACCTTCCAAAATGTTTGCATTGCCATCAGAACCAATAACTATAATATTCTTCACTGCTTGTTTAGATGGTGAGGATGAAGAACTATTACATAGAGGAATACATGCATCTAGCTGAAATAAGGTACCTCTCCTAGTACCCCTTGCAAGCACTATTGATCCTCTCATCATCTTGCACCCTTCTTTTGAAAAAACAACTTGCACACCTACATCGTTTAACATGCTTACAGATAATAGGTTTCATGCCAAACTTGGAATGTGCATAACTCCATTGATTCCCTTAACTCATCCATCAGGAAATTTGATGGTGACCCTTCCGTGTCCAACTATCTTTAGGTGAGAATCATCACCCAAGTACACCTTTCCACCATAAAACTCTTCATATTTTCAGAACCAATTTCAATGAGAGGTCATGTGAAAAGATGCACCTGAGTCAACCAACCACACATCATCAGATGTATGGGCTGCCAAAGCTACGATGAATGCATCGCCATCCTCTTGAGATCTTTCTGAAGCTAAATTTGAACCTTTCTTCTTCTTCTTCGACTCTTTGCAATCTTTACAAAAGTGGCTAGGTTTATCACAGTTCCAGTATTTTGCCTTGGACTTATCGAAAGTCTTTGACTCCCCACAGGATTTGGATCTACCCTTATTGTCAGACTTATTGTCATTTTTCTTCCCTCTTTTCATGGATCTCCCACAAACAGCAAGGGCTTCTTTTTCTGAAATGAAAGCCTTTCTCCGCATCTCCTCTAATAACAACAAAAACACCACATCATCCATTTTGAAAGTGACTAAAGTGCTTCCAAGAGCCATCACAAGATGGTCCCATGAATCCGGTAAAGAACACAAAAGTGTGTAGCAATGATCCTCCTCCTCTAACTTGACACCAGCTAATGTTAACTATGCAACCAACAGATTAAATGCATTTAAATGATCTTTTAAGGATCCACCTTCCTCCATTTGCAGAGAGTACAACTTCTTCCTCAGGAACAACTTGTTCACAAAAGATTTGGCCTAATACACGGCCCCAAGTCTTTCCCACAAACTATATGCGATTTTCTCATCTAGAACATTCAAAAGGACTGCATCAGTTAAATAGAGTCTTATGAGACCCTTAGCTTTATAGTCTTTGATATCCCATTCTACTTGAGCTACAGTTGCTGGTCTCGTAGCATTTGAAGTCGCTTCCCATAGGTAACGATCTTCCAACATGTCTTCCATCTTGAGTTTCCACAACTCAAAATTACTGCCATTAAATTTCTCCACCTCCATTTTTCCATATGATGAACTCGCCATCTCAATCTGCAAATAAGATTTAGGATGCTCTGCACAAGACTCCCACTCAACTTGAGATTAGCTCAAAAAACCCTACCCAACAACTAGGATCAAAAGTTGATCAGGCTCTGATACCACTTGTAAGGAAACTCAGGTGCAAAAACAACTTCCTACACTAATCTCTTAAGAGAAGTATGGTGCAAATCCTTTTAAAATCTTTTACACTTATAGATCCAATATCATGTAAACAACAATATTTTAGCCAAGCAAGCATAAAGAAAATAGACAGAGAAAGAAACACATAACACAAAGAATTTCCAGTGGGGAAAAACCTTTTGGTAAAACAACCCCACCCCTCCAAAACCTACACAATGTATTATCTTCAACACAAGGTTACAATACACTTGCAATGAAAGTTTAACAGCAACAATAGAAGACTCTAGTAGCACCTCAGTACCTGCACACTCTCCTCTTCCTCTAACTTACATTTTACAACATGCAATACTGCTTTTATGAACGTCTTAAGACCCAACAAAATGCCCACAAAGGAGTTGGGCATTTTTCATGGCTTAACCACCAAGAACCATGCACAATGCCACATGTACATGCAATACCAAGAAAAGGGCATCCATCCCTTGAATAGGCAATGACGGCTTGTCATAGAATCCGCCAAAAATAGCGGTCACAAGAGAAGTGTAAGGGAATCCGTCTTACCAACCTATTTTTGGCATATTCTCTTACACACACCAACCACTCATTCTTGGGTGCCCAAATAGGCCCCATGTCATAAGATTCTCTTACACTTGTCATAGCTCATTCCTTAAATAACTCTTACACGTCATAGGAATCCGTCATAACCATTTCAGCCATGATCTCTTTCACACACTTCAAGATGCCGACACATGTAAGTGATCAACATGCCAACTAGACATGTACACTCACATTTACATATTATTTGCAAAAAATACATTTTACAAAACAAATAATAAGAATAGGAATTATCCATGGTTGAGACACCTTATTCCTAACAATTTCAAATCGCATACCTGATTTGAAATCAAGTATCCGATTAGGTTCATGATTTTTCAATTGAAATTTTGGAGAGAAATTTGAGAGAAAAGATATTCCAATTGCAATTTTGGAGGGAGGAAAATTTGAGAAGGGAACTTTAGAGTGTTTTAGAGGGAAATTTATTTGAGGGAAGTGTGGACATTGATATTATTATTATTAACTATTATTATTATGTATGATTATAATTATTATTATATTATAGTAACATGTATGATTATTATTATTAAATATAATATAGTTATAAATATAATAATAATTATTATAACTAAATATAATATAGTAATATTGTACGACTATTATTATATATAATAATATATATGATTATTATTAATATTAAATCTATAATCTAGTAACATATATGATTTTTATTGTTATATAATCTAATAATATATTATTATTATATTAAAATATATAATATTATATTATTATTAAATATAAAATTGTCATAAAATGCATCGAAAGGGGTAATAGGTTAACCTATGACCCCTTTCGACGCATTTCATGACAACATATGTCCCTAGGGCCCCTAGTGATCCCTTTTGACACATTTCCAATGGGTCTCTAGGGGTCCTAGGGCTCTTAGGGACATACATTGTCATGAAATGCATCAAGAGGGGTCATAGATTAACCTATGACACCTCTCAATGCATTGGAACCAACCAAATACGTCTCTAAGGGTCCTAGGACCCCTAGAGACATAGGTTGTGATGAAATATGTCGAGAGGGGTCATACGTCATCCTATGGCCCATTTTGATCCATATAAACGATTATAATATGTCCCTAGGGATCCTGGGACCCCTAGAGACATATGTCATCGTGGAATATGTCAAAAGGGGTCATAGGTCATCCTATGACCCCTTTTGACCCATATAAATAATTATAATATGTCCTAAGGGGTCCTAGGACCCCTAGTGACATATGTTGTAATAAAATGTGTCTAAAAGGGTAATAGGTCATCCTATGGCTCATTTTGACCCATATAAACAATTATAATATGTCCTTAAAGGTCTTAGGAACCTTAGAGGTATATGTTGTAATGAAATGTGTCAAAAGGGGTCATAGGTCATCCTATGACCCCTTTCGACCCATATAAACAATTATAATATGTCCCTAGGGGTCTTAGGACACCTATAGACATATGTTGTAATGAAATGTGTTGAAAGGGGTCATAGGTCATCCTATGGCCCTTTTTGAACCATATAAATGATTATAATATGTCCCTAAGGGTCCCCCTAAAGACATATGTCATCATGAAATGTATCGAAAGGGGTCATAGGTCATTCTATGACCCCTTTCAACCCATATAAATGATTATAATATGTCCCTAGGGGTCTTAGGACCCCTAGAGACACATGTCATCATGGAAAGTGTTGAAAGGGGTCATAGGTCATCCTATGGCCCCTTTCAACCCATATCAGCGATTCTAATATGTCACTAGGGTCCTAGGACCCCTAGAGACATATGTCATCATGGAATGTCTTGAAAGAGCTCATAGGAAATCCTATGGCCCCTTTCAACCCATATAAACGATTCTAATATGTCTTTAGGGGTGCTAGGGCCCCTAGAGAGATATGTTGTAATAAAATATGTCGAAAAGGGTCATAGGTCATCCTATAACCCCTTTTGACTCATATAAACAATTATAATATGTCCCTAAGGGTCCTAGGACCCCTAGAGACATATGTTGTAATAAAATGTGTCGAAAAGGATCATAGGTCATCCTATGGCCCCTTTCAACTCATATAAATGATTATAATATGTCCCTAGGGGTCCTAGGACCCCTAAAGACATATGTCATCATATAATGTGTCGAAAGAGGTCATAAGTCATCCTATGGCCCCTTTTGACCCATATAAATGATTATAATATGTCCCTAGGTGTCCTAGGACTCCTAGAGACATAAGTCGTCATGGAATGTGTCGAAAGAGGTCATAGGTCATCCAATGGCCCCTTTCAACCCATATAAATGATTATAATATGTCCCTAGCGGTCCTAGGACCCCTAGAGAAATACGTCAAAGAATGTGTCAAAAGGGATCATAGGTCATTCTATGGCCCCTTTCGACCCATATAAATGATTATAATATGTTCCTATGGGTCCTAGGGCCCCTAGAGACATACATTTTTATGAAATGTGTCGAAAGGGGTCATAGGTCATCTTATGGCCCCCTTTTGACCCATATAAACAATTATAATATGTCACTAGGGGTCCTAGGACCCTTAGAGACATATGCCATCATGGAATGTGTTGAAAGGGGTTATAGGTCATCCTATGACCCCTTTTGACCCATATGAACAATTATAATATGTCCCTAGGGGTCCTAGGACCCCTTGAGACATATGTTGTAATAAAATGTGTTGAAAGCTTTCGACCCATATAAACGATTATAATACGTCCCAAATGGTCTTAGAACCCCTAGTGACACATGTCATCAGGGAATGTGTCGATAGGGGTCATAGGTCATCTTATGACTCCTTTTGAGCCATATAAATAATTATAATATGTCCCTAGGGAACCTAGGACCCCTAGAGACATGTTGTAATAAAATGTGTCGAAAGGGGTCATAGGTCATCCTATGGCCCCTTTTGACCCATATAAATGATTATAATATGTCTCTAGGGGTCCTTGGACCCCTAAAGACATATGTCATCATTGAATGTGTTGAAAGGGGTCATAGGTCATCATATGACCCCTTTCAACCCATATAAATGATTATAATATGTCCCTAGGGGTCTTAGGACCCCTAGAAACATATGTTGTAATAAAATGTGTCAAAAGGTGTCATAGGTCATCCTATGGCCCCTTTTGACCCATATAAATGATTCTAATATGTCCCTAGGGTTCTTCGGGCTCCTAGAGACATATGTCATCATGGAATGTGTCGAAAGTGGTCATAAGTCATCCTATGGCCCCTTTTGACCCATATAAACGATTATAATATGTCCCTAGGGGTCTTAGGACCCTAGAGACATATGTCATCATGAAATGTGTCGAAAGGGGTCATAGGTCATCCTATGACCCCTTTCGACCCATATAAATGATTATAATATGTCCCTAGGGGTCCTAGGACCCCTAGAGACATATATCGTCATGGAATGTGTTGAAAGGAGTCATAGGTCATCTTATGACCCCTTTCAACCCATATAAATGATTATAATATGTCCCTATGGGTCCTACGACCCCTAGAGACATATATTGTGTTAAATTGTGTCAAAAGAGGTAATAGGTCATTCTATGGCCCCTTTCGACCCATATAAATGATTCTAATATGTCCCTAGGAGTCCTAGGGCCCCTAGAGACATATGTTGTAATAAAATGTGTCGAAAGGGGTCATAAGTCATCCTATGACCCCTTTTGACCCATATAAATCATTATAATATGTCCCTAGGGGTCTTAGAGACATATGTTGTAATAAAATGTGTTGAAAGGGGTAATAGGTCATCCTATGGCCCCTTTTGACTCATATAAACAATTATAATATGTCCCTAGGGGTGCTAGGACCCCTAGAGACATATGTCATTATGGAATGTGTCGAAAGGGGTCATAGGTAATCCTATGGATGCTTTTGACTCATATAAACAAGTATAATATGTCCCTAGGGTTCTTAGGACCCCTAAAGACATGTCATCATGGAATGTGTTGAAAGGGGTCATAGGTCATCCTATGGCCCCTTTCAACCCATATAAATGATTCTAATATGTCCCTAGGGATCCTAGGACCCTTAGAGACATATGTAATATTGGAATATGTTGAAAGAATAAACGATTCTAATATGTCCCTAGGGGTCCTAGGGCCCCTAGAGACATATGTTGCAATAAAATATGTCGAAAGGGGTCATAGGTCATCCTATGGTCATAAGTCATCCTATGACCCCTTTCGACCCATATAAATAATTATAATATGTCCCTAGGGGTCTTAGGACCCCTACAGACATACGTTGTAATAAAATGTGTCGAAAGGGGTCATAGGTCATCCTATGGCCAATTTCGATCCATATAAACGATTATAATATGTCCCTAGGGGTCCTAGGATGCATAGCGACATATGTTGTCATGGAATGTGTTGAAAGGGGTCATAGGTCATCTTATGGCCCTTTTCGACCCATATAAATGATTCTAATATGTCCTTAGGGGTCGTAGGGCCACTAGAAACATATGTCATCATGGAATGTGTCGGAAGGGGTCATAGGTAATCATATGGCCCCTTTCAAACCATATAAATGATTATAATATGTCCTTCGGGGTCCTAGGACCTCTAGAGACATATATCATCATGTAATGTGTCGAAAGGAGTCATAGGTCATCCTATGACCCCTTTTGACCCATATAAATGATTATAATATGTCCCTAGGGGTCATAGGACCCCTAGAGACATATGTTGTAATAAAATATTTCAAAAGGGCTATGGCCCCTTTTGACCCATATAAATGATTCTAACATGTCCCTAGGGGTCCTAGGGCCCCTACAGACATATGTTGTAATAAATTTTAACCCATATAAACAATTATATCATGTCCCTAGGGTTCCTAGGACCCCTAAAGACATATGTTGTAATAAAATGTGTCGAAAGGGGTCATAGGTCATGGCCCCTTTCGACCCATATAAATGATTATAATATGTCATTAGGGGTCTTAGGACCCCTAGAGACATATGTCATCATGGAATGTGTCGAAAGGGGTCATAGGTCATCCTATGGCCCCTTTCAACCCATATAAATGATTATAATATGTCCCTAAGGGTCCTAAGACTCCTAGAGACATATGTCGTCATGGAATGTGTTGAAAGGGGTCATAGGTTATCCTATGGCCCCTTTCGACCCATATAAATGATTCTAATATATCTCTAGGGGTCCTAGGACCCTTAGAAATATATGTCATTATGGAATGTGTCGAAATGGGTCATAGGTCATCCTATAGCCCCTTTTGACCCATATAAATAATTTTAATATGTCCCTAGGGGTCCTAGGGCCCCTAGAGACATATGTTGTAATAAAATGTGTCGAAAGGGGTCATAGGTCATCCTATGACCTATGACCCCTTTTGACCTATATGAACAATTATAATATGTCCCTAGGGGTCCTAGGACCTTTCGAGACATGTGTTGTAATAAAATGTGTCGAAAGGGGTTATAGGTCATCCTATGGCCCTTTTGACCCATATAAACAATTATAATATGTCCTTAGGGGTCCTAGGACCCCTAGAGACATATTTCATCGTGGAATGTATTTGACCCATATAAACGATTATAATATGTCCCTAGAGGTCCTAGGACTCCTAGAGACATATGTCGTAATGGAATGTGTCGAAAGGGGTCATAGGTCATCCTATGGCCACTTTTGATCCATATAAACGATTGAAATATGTCCCTAGGGTTCCTAGGGCTCTTAGAGACATATGTCATCATGGAATGTGTTGAAAGGGGTCATAGGTCATCCTATGGCCCCTTTCGACCCATATAAATGATTCTAATATGTTCTTAAGGGTCACAGGGCCCCTAGAGACATATGTCACCGTGGAATGTGTCCAAAGAGCTATGACCCCTTTCGACTCATATAAACGATTATAATATGTCCCTAGGGGTCTTGGGACCCCTAGAGACATATGTTGTAATACAATGTATCGAAAGGGGTCATAGTCATCTTATGGCCCCTTTCTACCCATATAAATGATTCTAATATGCCCCTAGGGGTCCTAGGACCCCTAGAGACATATGTTGTAATAAAATGTGTGGAAAGGGGTCATAGGTCATCCTATGACCCCTTTCGACCATATAAATGATTCTAATATGTCCCTAGGGGTCCTAGGACCCCTAGAGACATATGTTGTAATAAACTGTGTCAAAAAGGGTCATAAGTCATCCTACGACCCCTTTCAACGCATATAAACAATTATAATATGTCCCTGTGGGTCCTATGACCCCTAGAGACATATGTTGTAATAAAATGTGTTGAAAGGGTTCATAGGTAATCCTATGGCCCCTTTCGACTCATATAAATGATTATAATATGTCCCTAGGGGTCCTAGGACCCCAGAGACATATGTCATGATGGAATGTGTCGAAATGGGTCATAAGTCATCCTAAGGCCCTTTTTGACCCATATAAATGATTATAATATGTCCCTAGGGGTCCTAGGACCCCTAGTGACATATTTCATCATGGAATGTGTTGAAAGGGGTCATAAGTCATCCTATGGTCCCTTTTGACCTAAATAAATGATTCTAATATGTCCCTAGGGGTCCTAGGACCCCTAGAGACATAGGTCATCATGGAATGTGTCGAAATGGGTCATAGGTCATCCTATGGCTCCTTTTGACCCATATAAACGATTCTAATATGTCCCTAGGAGTCCTAGGGCCCCTAGAGACATATGTTGTAATAAAATGTGTTGAAATAACCCCTTCCAACCCATATAAAAAATTATAATATGTCCCTAGGGCTAGGACCCTTAGAGATAATCTCAGCATTACAACTCCATTCAGATTGCTATTTTCATCCACATAACATATAGACATGCCTGTGATAGTGCGGAAGATAATCAAAAGATTATTAGAGAGTATCATTTTTATATGAGTGATGATAGATCTCACTCTAATGAGTTTATGCAACATTAGTTTGAGAATTATTTTTATTTCTTATAGGAGCATGCAATTGCTATGGATAGACATATCATTTGGTTAGATAACTGTACAGGTCAATTCAAGAATGCTCGCATGTTTTATTGGTTGTGTAGGATGCACGTAGAGAAGGGGGTGCCTCGTATTTGGAGTTTTTTTGAGTCTGGCCATGGGAAATGGGAACATGATGGAATAGGGGCATGTATGAAGAGAGCTCTATTTAAGGAGTAATTGAAAATTTTAGCAGCAAAGCTTCTTGATGCTCGAAACATTGTTGGTTGGTGTAGTTTAGCATAATCACAGGGGGGCCTATTGATTCAATGGTACATAGGTTCTTTTGGTTGGTTGAGGAAGGGTCCATAGGTGATAGATCAAATTGTGCTATAGTGAGAGACTCATAAAAAATGTATTCATTTCAGAGCTCTGATTCTAGTACATCGACCATTTGGAGATGACAACTAGCTTGCTTTTGTCCTAGTTGTTTTCAGTATGATTGGGATCACTGTGAGTCAAGTGAGTGGGTGGACACATGGGTTCCACATTATCTTAGTCCATTGTCTATCATACCCTCTATCAAAAATGATGACATAGAAAGTTCACTTGAGCATAAGCATCTATCAGATCTTCTTCAGCCAGGAAATGTCTTTGCATTGGTTGCACCATAGGGGAATGATGAGGAATCTGATTATTGGTTAGCATATTGTGTAAGAGGTAAACAAAAGCTTGCACAACTAATTGCAAATGATGATGGATTCACATATCCTACTAGTTTAGTGGTTGTCGCTTGAACATGGTTGCAGACATACATGCTTAGAAGGAATGAAATTCCTACATTCAAAGACTATTAGAAGCACAAAATAATTCTCATATATTCGCATCTTATTATTGCAACAAATGTAAATTTGTTGAAGCATAAAGGAAGACCAAAAGTAAAATAACTTTTTACTATTACTAATGTTGATCATGAAGCCCTGTTGGAGACCCTAAAATAGAGAGAGGACCCTACTGGAACACTCGACTAGGTATATTTAATTTTTATGTTATTTTCTTCATAATGATTCAATGGACCGATGATTATCTAGTTTAATACAATAAGTTACTAATATTTTTTATGATATTGGAATGCAGGTACATCATGAAGAGTAGGGGGGCGGGGTGTTGGGGAGAATTCCTAAGATTTATGATGTATTATGATGTAAAATGTGAAGTTTTTTTATATATGGTTTTTGTAATAATGAAAAAGACCGGTTAAATTAATTACATATCCTAATTTGTATTTTGGTAGGTACTTTGTAAGGAATTATAAGAGGAAGATATTGAACAAGTTCTTGCAAATCATGTTTACATGTGATACAAGGCTATAAGGACAATTTTAAGAACATTTACAGCTGTATGAGTATTGAAGCAAGGCGACAATGAAAGATAATTGTTTATGAATATCTTATTACAAGTTTGGATTTTTTCTTATTTGACATAGAGGTAACATTACGATTATTAAAACCATTTTTATCAAACTAATCAAATAAGACAAATCTAGAAAATATGGATGAACAATTAGAATACTTGATTCCTTAAAAAACAATTTGGGGAAGGCGTCAATAAGTTTGAATACTCATTTGCAATGAGGCAATGAAACAATAAGTGATTTTATGATGCTAATATTGTGTAAGCCTTTTACTACAAGTCTTATCAATGTGTTTCATTTCTTTTTATGGTGTGAGGTTTCCATTGTATATTTTACTCATTATTTTATTCTAATAATGTGATCTTGTATATTGTCAAAGTTAAACCTTGTCTTTTTTTCTCTTTACCTATCTGTGACAAGTTCTTGCATACATGTGTTCTTTAGGGTTTCATGAATTTATATTTCTCAAATTCTACAATGGCAAAAACAAAGCAAGCCTACAAGTCACCCAAATTCCAAATTTACAACTCTAAGAAAAAAATTGCACTGGGACCCAAAGTCCCTAGGGAATAGGTCAATCCAGGTCATCCTATTTTGAAACAATTGGACCTAGGATAACCTATTCTAGACTTATTCAACCTAGGTTAACCTATTCTAGACTCAGTCAACCTAGGTTAACATATCCCAAAAAGAGAAGACAATGAATTATGATAATAACATTGAAAAATAAATCCTTATTGGTTATTATGACTCTAGTAAAGCCTATTGGTTGTATGATCCTAAGGGGGGTGAATTAACATATCTAAAGATATGTCAAATTAAAATAAGTGTTTCACCTTTCAATCTTTTTCCATGTTGGTTTATTAGAAGAGAAAGATGGTAGTGACACATCATCATACTTACCCAAAAATGTTGAGCTAGAACTCAAAATTCCTATTGAATCTATGTACAAGAAAGGAAAGATATTATGAGTATCTAGTACAGTGGAGCAAACAGTAGTAGATGCCACTTGGTTGATTGAGAAGGCTCTTAAGGCCTATGGCATTGAACCTTCACTTCTCAACACTCTAGAGACTGGGGTTTCTTTTATGTAGGGGAGAATGGTGTAGAGCACCTAATTTTTTCTTGTCTTTTCTTGATGTAATAAGGTCTAGGGATAGATCTAACGATCTCCCTATGACCATCCACTTTTGTAATGGACACAAGACCCCATGATGCAACTATAAGCCTTGGGCATCAATTGGTCCAATAAAGTGGATTTTTTGTTATATCTATGTTTTCTAGGTAGTCTAGGTGTTCAAAACACTAGTAGGGTCCCTAGGAGTTTGTGGAATCCATTTACAAGCAAATTTGCAATAAAAGTTGTCTTAGTGCAAAAATTGAAAAAATTGCAAAAAGTTGCTTGGCAACTTTTGCAATTTTCTTGACAACTTTTCAAAATGTAATTCCTAAAGGCTACAACTATCCATAGGTTGGTTTAATCAATTGAAAATAGCCTATAAAGGCTCTAAACATTCAAAGAAGGAGATAGATTGAAAAAAAACATTGTACTTGCTCTCAAATCAATAAAAACTTGCTATTTCTAGTGCATTTTTTTAAATTTCTCATGTGCAGTACGGAACCAAATAGTTGAAGGGTGAAATTTTTTCATTGATAAGTTGGAACTATTCATTTAGAAGATCTTTTTTTTTTGTTTGAAGTCCCTATCAATCATTTTACAAAAGATATCCTATTTTCTTGGTTGCTAGTTTGAGAAACCCTTAAAATTAGGGTTTGGTCACAAAAATGACCCTAACTTGATTCTCCACCAGTGGATTTCTTTCCATTTTGGCATGGAGAAAATTAGGGATGTAATTTAGCATATTTTTGAATTTTTGGAGTAGGAGGTTGCATTGGTGAGTTTTGAGAACGAGCCCTAGGTCAAATATCTCTATGTATTTGACCTTGTTTTGGAGGAATTTGAGTGGATAGGATGGTGGAAAGAGTTTGAGGACTTGGTGTAAAAATAAAGTACCCTTATCTAAGTTTGAAGAACAACCTGGTGGTGGAGATTTGACTTCATGCACCCATTCTTGACCATTTTCCTTAAAAACCAAGCCTAAAGTGGCTAATTAGGCCTGTGTACTTGGTGCTGGTTGAGATATGCTAGAGTGGAGTTGGCCTTTGAAACTTTGGAGTTTGTTAGTACTTGGAAAAGGGTACTTGAATCAACATTTTATTTCCTAGGTCCTTTGGTAAGTTTTGGAGTTATTGGTCAAAATCTGTTTTAGGAGACCTAATAGGCTACTAGGTCTAATTGAGCAAATTGAGTTGTGGGTTGTTGGGAGTGCAACTAGTGGTTGGTTCACCTTGTTTATGTTGAGAACAAGTTGTTCCAAGCCCTTTTTGGTGGTGGAAAGGCCTAGAACAAAAAAATCCTCATTTTGCCTATTTTGAGGGAGGTTGTCATATTTGCATTGAATTGGGTGCATGTGGTTTTGGTCTTAGTTGTGGAAGATAAGTCTAGAAACCTTTTCAATGTTTTTTAGGAGTATCCATTTAAGGAAATAGACCAAGTCTTTTGTTAAATCCTTGAAGGTTGTGTAGGAGTTGGCTTGATCCTTGCTTCCATTGTGCTATCTCTACATCATCCATGATCAAGGAGTTCCCTCCTTTTGTTAAGGTAGCTCAAAGTTCATAACAACTATCAACCTGCTGAATGCTCTGGAGAAATGGATCCATCTTGCATTCATGGTTAGAATCATTAGGAAAAATGAATATACTCTAAATTTTCAGTAGCAAGGTTCTCACAAAAAACTTTTACAATACTATAAAAATAATCTTCTAAGCTTTGGTTAGCTACCATCTCATTCATGTTTTTTATTGTGATTATGTGGTTTGAATCACATCTTCCTCATTCTACTCAATAAAAGAAGGTAATGGCATTTTAAAATTAGGATAGTTGGTCCAAGAAGGCCTCCATGTCAGTTTGATAATTTGACCATGTAGGGACTCATATAGGGGTTGTTCTATTTCTTTTGCAAGGCTATGACCCCTAAAACTTGGAATCTCAAAAATAGGAGGTATACTTGGATATTGTAGAGGATCAACATGCCTAGAGCTTGGAAATTCATTTTTGAGGGCCTCCACTTTAATGGGTTGGTTCATTGACTAGGAACACAAGGTGGTTGGGTCTTTACCTCTTGAAATTGAGAAAATTGCTATCTCATCTACTCTTCTTTTATAGTTATCTCTCTTGCAAGATATTCATCATACTTCCTTTGTTGCCAATCCATTTTTTTTTGATCTTGGTAAGCACACTCATAATTATGCATGTAATACTCTTGTTGTCTATCAATACTCCTCATCTCCTCTTATGTTATCAACATGCGAGGGATAGTTCATAAAAGTTCATAGGTGCACCACATCCATAAAAGTTCATAAAAATAACATTCTATGACATTAAAGGATGATAGTCCATTTGCACACACTCTTTAGCATCTCCAAATGAGCTATTCATTAATATGGTGATTTAATATCACCAAAACATGTTGAGCTCTTAGGCCCACCCCTTAAAACAAGAGTAAAATTGACAAGAATCCCTTTGCATGCAGTCTCAAGCCTCCACAAATGAACTAGTCATTACCAAGGTGGTTCAACATCACCCATTAGTGTTGAACCCTTAGGCCCACCCTTCCAACTAAGAGGAAAACTAGTTCTTAGTCCAATAACATTAATGAAATACAAGGTTGTTGATCATTCACATACCTAGTATGTCTAATAAAAAGAGTTTTCAAGAATGCATGACATGTTTCCAAATGCATATGTATAAAAATGCACAAAAATAAAATTCTACAATATTAAAGGATGCTAGTCCCTTTGCACACACCCTTTAGCATCTCTAGAAGAGCTAGTGATTTCTGTGTGGATTCAATATCATCCAAACATGTTGAGCCCTTAGGCCCACCCATTTGAATTAGTAGGAAAATTGATTGGTTATCCAACAATTCTCATGCTAAGAAAGCTTGTTAATCGTGCTAAGAAAGCTTGTTAATCGATCATATAACAACCACATCTCATCAAAAATAAATAAATCAAGTAACGCATACATGAGGTATGCACAATCACTAACCATTCCATACACTTTTTTATCACACCAATACATGGAACACCAAGCAAGTATTTGTAATGACACCATTGGTGAACATACTTATTCACAAATATTGTAGTGCCACCCAAACCTCGCTTCTTGTGAAGGTAATGTAGCCATGGACTCTAGCTTGGATGTAGAAAGAGATAATCATAATTGTTATACCTATTTACTAGTGTTAATGTATAGCCATTTTATAATTGTGAATGAAATAACACCTAACTACATTAATGGATTCCCTTTAATGGGTAGGGATGAGCTAGCATACCCAAAAAGATATATAATAACCGAGATGGTGGTTAAATGTGGAGTTAATTGAATGACCAACTAATTTCCTTATCCATAATTAGCATTGATGGTTTGGGCAAAAATTGACATATTGTTTATTTTGGCCTATCATTTACCAAGTGGTAATAATTGAAACCCTCACTTCCTATTTTGTGGTTGTAAACTGGTTGCATCATCTGATGTATGATGTGTGCACTGGTCTCAAGTTGGCATGTGAGTTCATTTAAGCATTGGTTTCTCATGTGTTTATTTGTTGATATGCTTTCTTTCCTAGTCTTCATTTTTCTATTCGGGGGTCTTGACTTTATGTGATTTGTCATCTTGTGTATGCATTTGGTACATGTCATGACAATCTATATGCACTTGGCTCTTGCAATGCCTCAATGGTTCTTTACTAAATGTGAATTTGTAAATGTTCTTTGTTAATGTTCTTATTAAAATTATTGTCATTGTGATGTATGTGAATGGTGTATGATGTTGACATTTTGTATGCCTTGTAACTCGAAACTTAATCATTTGTTGATCAATTGCATGCCAAGCACAACACAAGAAATGCAACACATATTTCCAAATACACATCCATAAAAGTACATAAAAATAACATTCTACGACATTAAAGAATCACCGCAGTGTAACTTTGAAACTACTAACCTTGGCATCAAATTGTCAGTGCCATTAGCTTCGGGTGGGCGAGTGAACCCTAGTGACACCCTTGTTCCAGCCACAGAGACCATCCATCATCTGCGGCCACTCCGTACTGAGGAGTCTCCAAGGTGCTCTAAGTGCGTTTCGAGGTTGATCTTCTGAGGGTTGTAACTCAGAGCTCATGAGGGCTATTGATAAAATGTCAAATGCTACAAGGTGGTGATGTTGAGGCCTAAAATAAGCTATCTCATTTTTAAGATATCATGTTCTATTTGGATTCGGCACAACAATCTCACTCAATACCAAAACTCACAGTGTGCCTCAGTTCATAGGATCACCACAACATAACTTTGAAACTGTTGATCTTGGCATTGAATCATCAATACCATTAGCTTCGGATGGGTGGGTGAACCCTAGTGACACCCTTGTTCTGACCACAGAGACCCTCCATCATCCGCGGCCACCCCGTACCGAGGAGTCTGTAAGGTGCTCTAAGTGCGTTTCAAGATTGATCTTCTAAGGGTCGTAACTCAGAGCTCGTGAGGGCTATTGATGAAATGTCAAATGCTATAGGATGGTGATGCTGAGGTCTAAGATAACCTATCTCATTTTTGAGAGATCACCTTGTGTTTGGATTCGACACATCGATCTCACTCGATGCCAAAACTCATAGTGTGCCTCAATTCATAGGTGCACCACAGTGTAACTTTGAAACTGTTGATCTTGACATCGAATTGTCAGTGCCATTGGCTCTGGATGGGTGGGTGAACCCTAGTGACACCCTTTTTCTGGCCACAAAGACCCTCCATCATCCGCGACCACCCCGTACTGAGGAGTCTCCAAGGTGCTCTAAGTACATTTTGAGGTCAATATTTCGAGGGTCTTAACTCGAAGCTCGTGAGGGCTATCGATGAACCATCAAATGCTACAGGATGGTGATGTTGAGGCCTAAAATAAACTATCTCATTTTTGAGATATCATGTTTTTTTTAGATTCGGCACATCAATCTCGCTTGATGCCAAAACTCGTAGTTTGCCTCAATTCATAGGTGCACCACAACGTAACTTTGAAACCATTGATCTTGGCATTGAATTGTCAATGCCATTAGCTCTGGATGGGCAGGTGAACCCTAGTGACACCCTTGTTCTATTCGTGGAGACCCTCCATCATCCACGACCACCCTGTACCGAGGAGTCTCCAAGGTGCTCTAAGTGCGTTCTAAGGTCGATCTTTTGAGAGTCGTAACTCAGAGCTCATGAGGGATATCGATGAACCATCAAATGCTACAAGATGGTGATGTCAAGGCCTAAAATAACCTATCTCATTTTCAAGAGATCACCTTCTGTTTGGATTTGGCACATCGATCTTGCTCGATGCCAAAACTTGCAATGTGCCCCAATTCATAGGTGCACCACAACGTAACTTTGAAACCGCTGATCTTGGCATCAAATCATCAGCACCATTAGCTTTGGATGGGTGGGAACCCTAGTGACACCCTTGTTCTGGCTGCGGAGAACCTCCATCATCCATGACCACCTCGTACTGAGGAGTCTCCAAGGTGCTTTAAGTACATTTCAAGGTCGATCTTTCGAGGGTCATAACTTGGAGCTCGTGAGGGCTATTGATGAACCGTTGAATGCCATAGGATGATGATTCCAAGGCCTAAAAAACCTATCTCATTTTTGAGAGATCACATTCCATTTGGATTCGGCATAGCGATCTCACTCGATGCCAAAACTCATAGTGTGCCTCAGTTTATAGGTGCACCACAGTGTAACTTTGAAACCGTTGATCTTGGCATCAAATCGTCAGCACCATTAGCTTTGAATGGGTAGGTGAACCCTAGTGACATGCTTATTCTAGCTGTGGAGACCATCCATTGTTCGTGGCCACCCTATACCGAGGAGACTCCAAGGTGCTCTAAGTGCGTTTCGAGGTTGATCTTCCGAGGGTCATAACTCAGAGCTCGTGAGGGCTATCGACGAACCGTCGAATGCTATAGGAAAATGAGTTGTAAATTTTTCTTGAAAAGTGAAAATGAGTGCAAAGAGTCAATTAGGGGTTTGAGCACGACCATACAAGGTTGGAAACACCTATATAAGGTGTGAAATGATAACATGCATTAATGAAGCCAGTTTTGTTAAGTGGATCAGTATGGGTAATCTGATCAATGTGAGAAATGTATAGATGTTATTCATATGGATATGGTATTGGGGAACCAAGTTAAAAAGGTTTGATCCAATCAAGTCTCTTAAGTTGGGATATTTTGAGGTTATGTTGAAATTGAAAAGTTGTAGTATGAGGATAGTAACAAAATGAAGTGCTAGTTATCAAAGATTATGAGTCTAGGAATGAGTTCGTGGCTGGGAATAGAATCCATGGTTGAGGAATGGAGTCCTTAAGTGTGTTGAGATTATATTTAAAGCCAAGAGTTAGTTTCAAGGTTGAAGGTGGAGTTTAAAATCAGATTTGGGTTTATGTGAACCTTGTGTAGGAGGTTAACAAGTGTGTGTATGTCATGATAGCATGTCAAATTAAACATTGCATCCAAATTTGATAATAAAGTTGATAATAAAGGTTATTAAAATGTTATTCAAAAATTATTGCATTTGAATCGAATATAACAAACATGATCAAAATTAATGATATTCCATAAACATGAACAATACACATGATCCACGATAAATTGAATAATACTAGATACTAAATTAATAAGTATATCATTGTGCAGATAAATGAAAAAAATATATATCAAAATACATGTATCCATAGAAAAATTACACAAATATATATCAAAGATCATGTATCCATAGACAAAGTACACAAATATATATCAAAATACATAGATCCATATACAAAATGTGGCTGATCATTCCATTGGAATGTGTATAATATCAATGTTTCTGTAAACAATGTGTCATATGCCATCTCAAAATATCTCATGATGCATCCTATGACAACTATACTACCCTAGGGTGTTGGTGGATGATCAAAATGCAGCCTCTTCGTTGCAATAGGTGGATCAGATGCCTCCTGCATAAACAAAAAAGGAAAACCCAAAGTTAGACTACTAAATTTATATGATTCTTTGTATCTAACATTGAATTACTCAAATTCACAATGATCTTTTTTTTTAATGAATATTTATACTATTAAACTTTCATAATAAATACCTCTCTCATTGACCTCCTACGTCGAGCAGGAGTCCTCTTATATGCCCTTGGCAATGCTTATACCTCGCTGATTGTGGCCTGTGTATGTTCAAATATGTTTTTCAGATGAATCTACAACCTAAACTATAACATTATAATTCATATCATGCTAAATTTATAACATATTTAATCATGAATTCAAACTACAACTTACTAGTGTAGGCTCCTCCTTAGGATATATTAGTTGCATCATCAAATCTACAAAACTCTCCCGTCAAACCTCGTGTACACTAGGAGTCTCCTGTGAGATACAAAATAGTAGTTATTAATATCACAAAAATTATTTTTGAATTTATTTATGAAGATAAGAAAAATAAAAAATAAATGATACTTATACATACAATGGGGCTCTTAGTGCAAATGGAAATGCTTGAGTGTCTACGATGCAAAATCTATATGGGCTCATCGCCATTAGCCATGCCCTATATATAATAAAGGATGTAATTGAATTTTATTATCACAAACATTTTACAAGAATGCATCGATATTTAATCAAATAGAAAGCACCTAATTACCTTTCCTTTGTCAATGGGTGCTAGCTCATCCCCCACACTTTGTCCCCCAAGGATAGGTGGTACTTACAAGATAAAAGAAAGATTAGCAACCATATATGCTACAATATCAAATAGAAAAAATAATTAGAACACAACATAATGTACCATAGATATCTCAAGGCCAAACGAAATGGCCAAGAGCCTGGCATCATCAACCTATCTCAGCTCCTGCTCAGTCATCAACTAAACATGAATGAAGATCACATACATGTATAAGTCAGTATGGCTTAAAAATTAAAATTAATCTATTATAAAAATTAACTTTAAATCACATATTTCATAACAAAAAAAATGTATACACATACCGACACAAAAGGAGTCCATGCCTCTACATTCCCCTCCTCTCTCGTATTAGGGTTTGTAGCCTCTGCATGTGTGTCTGTTGTATCCTCGTCTAATACAAAATGATACTCAAGAAGATCACCTATGGGACCCAGGAAAATATTCTTGCATGTAATGCAAGTGTGAGGCACACAAACATGTGACGAGCTAGCCGATGATGAACTGGCACCAGCATCATCAACACGAGGAGGCAGGACTGACCTAGTCTAAGATATCAACAAGCTACTCAATCTATGAATGGCTCTAATGTTTGAGAGCTAGCCTCTACCATAATATCAATATGTTACACTTGAGGAGGGGGGGGAGACATCAGTAGGGGGGAAAAAAGTGCCAGCTTTCTTCTACTGGGAAGAGGGTCTATCCTAAGGAGCTCCTAGTCCTACACCCATGTTGGGCTTCATGCTCCAATAGTTCACTTTGAGTTTCAACACAAATTCTGCATACAATTTTTTAAGGAAATAAATTGGAACCTCTAAATTTCTATGTGGAGGGATATCAAAAACCATCCACCAACGATCCCAAAAGTTTGCACGTATGGCATCATTTGTGCACCATTTAATCGATAGTTTAGGTTTTCTGCGATCGACTAATATACTAGTTTTTGGGTTCACAAAAAGGCTAGCCAAATCATCTTTGGTTATATTGAGGGCCATAACCTCATCATAGTCCAAGCCAAAATCAAACATCTCATGCATTTCGTCATGCCAATGAAGAGCAGAATTTTGTTGGTTGGTAAGGGTTTCAATGTTATCCACTATGGTGTTTAATGTGGATAACATAGGAGCCAATGTGGGTACATTATTATAAGTTTTTTTCAAATCCCTCAATTGGGTGAAATTTTCAATTATTAAATCCTTGATTTGAGGAGGGTTTTGAGGGGGTAAAGGATTATTTAGTGGACGATTTTGTGGAGGCACTAGATCATTTGGTGGGGGGTTACGAGGAACATTATTCTTTGCCTCATGGTCATCATTTTGATCAACCATTCCTATTAATTTGAAAAACATAATTTATATAAATAAAATTAGATTTTCAATCTGATTATGTACTTTATTTTTCCTCTTATATTTAGCCAATAGGCTATTATAGATGGTCATTTCAGCCCAAACCTATCTAACGCGAAAACAAGTTCTGATAGATTTTTTTTAATTGTTGTATTTTGTATATGTCAAATTTGGATTTTATTTAGATTTTATTTTTCCTATTAATGGTGGCATATGTAGGATATTGTACAATTCTATGACTAAAAACAAGCATTCATTGTCTCCGCAATTTGGACCAGTGAATCTTACTTGGTAGATATATTATGATTTTGAAGTATAAATGATGTTATTTCTTTTTTACATTCTCGTGAAATTATTGTGATTGATTTGTAGATGTTTGATGATGGTTTGACTTGCAAACTTTTTTGATCAGTAATTTGTTAGATTAGGTGAAAAACTAATCTCCCAAGAACACTTGCATGCATAACCCTGTCACATGGAAAAAGCAAAGAACAGAAGCAAGAAAAAATCATGGAGGTCAAAAGGCCACAAATATCTTATGGACATGCAAAGAGCAATCTCTATGTTGATCTAATAAGTGAATAAAAAATACAAAGAGGTAAATCCTTACAAAAGGAATCACGAAACCCTAACTAGGTTTGTGCATTATAATTAATATAAAATATTAATTATATGCACCTAAAAGCAAGCTTAAGAACTAGAGTAATAAACCACTTAATTAACTAAATCAAGATGATATAATTAATAAGTGAAACAAAAATAATTACTCTAACACCCCCCCTTAAGCGAAGCTCGAGAGGAAGCTAACCTAGCAAAGCTATGAAAGTAGGAAAATGGGTCTTGACAACAAGGCCTGATCAGGTACCCAATCACAACAAGGAAATCTCTGTAAACCAAAGACAAAGGAGAAAACCCAGTGGGAAAAACCCCTCTCCAAAAAGAGATAGCAAAGAAAGGAACAAGAAAGAGCATGAAGCATCTCTGAAGCATGAAGCTACAAACACTGTCAAAAGAAACTGCTGGAACCCCCACTGAAATAGTGCATGACCAGGTAGAGAAGACAAAGTCTAAAGAGCTAATCAATCAAAGAGGTGACCTCCAAAAGTAGGAATGAATGAGTGTCTATATAGTAGATGAACCATCTCACCGAAATTCATAGGTGACTAACCACTACATCCGCCTAGTACATAGGAACAAAAATTGAATATGTAGATCACTCAACCAAACCAAGGAAGCAATAGAGCCAATAGGTGAACCCCCCCATAATGCTGAACAGGGAGAGGGGTGATAGGAACACTGAAATGCAATGCCAAAAACATCTACAAGAAGAAGAATCAGGAACACCAATAGTGCAATAGAAGTACAAGCACAGGATAAAAGGCGGTATCACCAACACACAGCATGGGCTAATGTCATGGAAGAAACATTCTCTTGACAAAGGTGGATGAGCACAAAATGGAAAAACATCATGACCCCCCATGGCACTTTATAACTGAGTGTGAGTACAAACAAACACAAGGTGTACAAGATCCCAGATATGCAAAAGAAGGCACTTTATCTCAGTGCATTTATAGAAAAAACAATGCAACAGAAGAGAAGCATACAATGCTCAGAAGTCAGAAAGAAGAGTGAGCCAAAAGAATAGAAGAAGAGATCCCAGGACCTGTAGAATTCAAGTAATCTGCAAGAGTGCGAAAGTGCAAAACTCAGAGGAGAAAGAACTTGGAGTAGAATCTAGATAAAAGACCTTTGCAACTGAATAATGCATAGAACTAGCTTTCCAACAATATCTGGCAAGCCCAAAAAAGAGTCTGGATGCTCAAGATACGCCTCTCGGAGTGCAAAATAGAACATCCAACTTTGACTACCAAAACAAGCAACAAAACTATATAAAAACCCAAAAACACCTATACCATCATCTCCTTCTTGGAACCAACTTTTCGACACATTTTTCAGATCAAAAAAATATGTCCGTATGCTCAAGTTACGCAAGAAAAATCGACAGGGCCTCTGAAGATGCATGAATTTTTTTTATTTTTTTAAAATAAAAATAATATTAAAAAACCTTCATAAAAAATGCACCACCCAAGGAGCGAAGGAGGGCAGCCGAGCCGTTGGTGGCGGCGGTGGGCGGGAGGCACCATTGCGGTGGAGCTGCTAGCAGACTGCTGAGCGATAATCGCAGTGGTTTCGTTGTGGTTAACTAACCGCTGTGCTTTAAAACTGCGCCAAAAAAAAATTGTGATTTTTAAAATAATTTTTTGCCTCGTAACGTGTGCAGGGGGCTGTATGGTCCAGTCGAGAAATTTTTTTTTGCCTCCCAGATCAACGTTGTCCAAAATGGACAAGTTTTATATGGATTCTGGGGTTTTTGGGTGCTCTGAATGCAACGGTGATGTCCGTTTGAGCCCAAAGTGGCCAGAAACAAAGGTCCCTCTAAATCCACATAAAAAACTTATGAAACCCTTGAAAAACTCCTGCTTCTGAAACACTTCAACAAAACACGAACAACGAGCAACAAGATGGCTCTGATACCATGTTAGATTAGGTGAAAAAATAATCTCCCAAGAACACTTGCATGCATAACCCTATCAAATGGAAAAAGCAAAGAACATAAGCAAGAAAAAATCATGGAGGCCAAAAGGCCAGAGACATCTTATGGACATGCAAAGAGCAGTCTCTATGTTGATCCAATAAGTGAATAAAAAATACAAAGAGGTGAATCCTTATAAAAGGAATCACGAAACCCTAACTAGGTTTGCACATTATAATTAATATAAAATATTAATTATATGCACCTAAAAGAAAGCTTAAGAACTAGAGTAATAAACCATTTAATTAACTAAATCAAGATGATCTAATTAATTAGTGAAACAAAAATAATTACTCTAACAATTATCGTGTTGAGAGATACTAGGTTAATGAAATCACCCATATAAGCACTAACCTTTTGTCATAGAGGAAAATTTCATTCAAGGATTATATAGGATTTGAAGACTTTGGAATATTTTGGTAGGTTTCTATTAGTTTTCTTGCAAGGTTGCGATGATAGTTCAAGTGCATAGTTTTTGGAATCATTGTATGTTGTTGTTTCCATATTTGTGTGATGTTCTTGGAGCAAGGTTAGCTGTTGTAGAAGATTGGTTTTTTATTGTAGAAGCATTTTATACAAATCCTAGATGTAGCATTCAGAGCATTTCAATGTTTGAACTATTTTGTGAGTTGCAGTTTAGGTAGTGACTTTGTTTGAATAATCTTTACATTTTGTTGCTGGTGGTTCTTTCTAGAGATTTTGTGGTTGTAGCAGCATATAGTCATATATTTAATCAGATCCATCAATTGGAGATATTGGAAATTTAATGAGAAATTTTGATCAATTCGAGTGCATTATTTAGTTAATATTTTTAGAAAGGAGACATTGTCAGTTGGTGCAACTACTGAGGTACATGCATTCCTTATTATGAGTTGACATTTTTTTGGGTTTTGTATTTTTGACAAGTTTGTTTATGTGGGTGTGGATTCAAGGTAAAAGATAGAGATGGCCTTGAGGAGGGTTATAAAATTTACTTTTATTTGAGAGATATTTACAAGGGAGAAGTTGAAATGGGATGGAAAATAAGTATTAGAGGCATCTAAGTTGTTAGAAGATATAAAGGAGAGGATATAAGATAATTTGAAGAAGAGGAAGGAAAAAAAATGAAAATTTTATCCATAGCCAAAAGTAAAGTTGATAAGGAACATGAATTGATGCCTCAAATTGCAATAATAGAGTATTGAAAGATGGGTCAAGAATTTGCTAGAATTGAGGAAAAGAGATTTTTTTTTGAGAGAATCGAAAAGAAAGAGTCATGAAAGTGAAAAACAAATATTGCAATTCGAACATGTCTTCTAGAGGCATGAATGTAGTGGTGGATGTAATAGGGAAGAAAAGCAATGATGGAGCTTGTAACATGCATTGTCCCATATATATTAATCAGCTGCTAAATTGTAGTTATAGCTATTTCCAGTGACCAATTCAATAAAATATCTTTTGAACTCTAGGGCATGTCTGCATTTTAAAATTCTTCATTAGTTGCTCGGATTGGTTGCCCTGCAATGGTTTCCTGGTCACAGACAACATTAAAGCAATTGATAACTTCTTGAGCATTTAGGTACCAAGAGTCTCATTAGTGAGATGTGATCCATAAATCAAATTGAACTAGTTGCTTAGAACAACAAAACTTGTCACTTTTAGTCAAAAGATGTCAAAGATAAAAATTTCTTCTTACAATGGTTTCAAAGTCAAAAACCATTCCTCGGTGATGAAGATGGTCATATTATGATATGGAGCACCTTTGGAACTCAGAAAACAAAGAGAAAATATGATGAATTGAAGCACTTTATAGTTGGTGAAAATTTTTCTTGAGGTAGGAGGTCATTTAATAACCATTGGTCCATACAGAGGGAGATTTCTTAGCCACCATGGCAGTTTTGTATTTGCCCCAATGATTACATAGTTATTGGTTTATATAAAGTGGTGGTTACCTAATTTTTTCTTACAAGCACTAGTAAATTTAGGCCTAAATTTCGACGCAAAAAGGTCAAAATTTTGACAAGAGTAGGTTGATAAGGTAACCAAGCTTGCTGTCGATATTTTTTGGTCGATTTTTTGCCACATACATTTTGCGTCAAAATTTTGACTTCATAAAGGTGGACTTACTGATGCGAATTTTGTCGATTTCCCTAGTCCAACCTAAACTGTTATTTCCTCATTTGTGGGCACTGCTGGTTAAAATTTTGATGTAAACCTACACCAATTTGGCATCTAAATTGCGACGAAAAGCCCTTACTTTTCTACGCCAGTTCCATACAAGCGACATCAAAGGTGACTAGTTTGGTGTCGAAATTGCGACCAAAACACCTTCCCTTTCTATGCATTTGTGTCAAAATTGAGACCAAGATATGTAGAAATTTCAACGAGCTATCCCAATTATTGTAAAAGCTTTTCTCTCATAGGAGCTTTCTAAACTACACAAAACTTGATTCTAAAGCATAATTGCTTGGTGCATGAGAGTTAGGATATCATGCACATTTCTAACTCCACACCATTGTTTCATTTGTCACATGATTTATTTCATACAAAACAATGGGAAGGAGGAAGAAATGTGCATGATATCCTGAGTCTCCACCGAGAAATTATGCTTTACAACTCAAATTTTGTGCAATTTAAAAGGCTCCTATGAGAGCAAAGCCTTTGCAATAATTGGCACAGTGCGTCTAAATTTTGGTTCCTGCAGGGAAGAATAAAATTAAGAAAGAATTGTTTATCAAGAATGAAAGCCAATGATTTCATCTATTTTTCAAACAGATAAACGTGACAAAAAAACTTACAGTCCCAATCACATTGTCATAAGAGCACATATATAACTATAACTATAACTATGTCTAAAACCAACATAATTTATAAATATCCACAATTCAAATATTATCCCTTGATGTTTTCTTTAATGCAAAGTTTTAATTCAACTATGTTATCATCCTAGATGTAATACCAAACTGTCATTAGGCTAAAGATTGCAGCAAGATTTATGATTTACAAATGCAAGGAGAACTACCCAACCAAAGTAGTAAATGACATGAAAAGTTAACAGTCTATCAATTAACAATCTAGATAAAATATTTCTAGTAATTGAACTGTATGTTATAGAAACAAAAAATTGCCTTAAAATTGACACCTCACCAATTGTTCATGTGCATCCGTAATGGCTTCACAAAAGTTGAAAGCTTACGATTTGTTAAGAACACAAAAGGCACTCGTAGTTCAGTTGCATCAATAAAACTAAAGTAGTCAACTGTCATTTTACTTAGATCCCTATGAAAATGTAGCACTGAAATACAATATACATTGGAGTTAGGAATTTGGTTGACAACCAAAATCAATTGAATTGAAATAAGAAACTTCACCAAAGAATCAACTAAATATGTATCTTTAAGCATATTTTGCTACTCAAAATGTTACGACTTCTTCCTTCTTGACCTTAAACTCATGATATTTTCTAGTTTTACGGGGGGAAACACGATCTCTCCAACTGTTAGTTCTAAATGGCTTCCACCTTAGGCGCATAGAGTCTTTGAACTAGATAGATAAAATACACAACCATGCTGAAGACCATGGAAATAGAGGATAACATGGAAAATACCAAACAACAAGTTGGATGATGATGAAGACTACAATGAAGGTAGAAGATCCCAGACATCATCAATTAATACCAAACTACCAAATGGAGTATACAAACTTGAAAAGATAAGACACGCCTTACAACTAAATGAAACTCTAGAAGCTACCATCAAATGGCATAACATTGAATCATTACCAATAAATGAATACAAAATAGAGAAGCTACTAGATATGGTATTTCTATTCATTTTTCAAATGAAAGAGTGCAGTAGGTATGCAACCACGACTAAGGAAAGTGCAATTTCACACCATTTTCCATGTTCTAATATGATGATAACAGATGCCTAATACCCTCTTTCAATTTGCACTCTTCCCTTAAATCAATATTTAATTCCAGCAATCAATCATAGGAAAATGTTTTTTTGTTATTGAAATTTGTTGGTCATTAACTCCTACTATGGTATATGCTTTAGAAATTGCACCTGCACATGCAATCCTTATATGTGTCTAATTTCTCACAAACATAAACCATTTGTTATATTTTTTGATGTTATCTTTATTATGTAATACTTTTGTTAAGCACAAGTGCTTCCCTGGAAAAACAATTATACAAGGCTTTCTGCATTCAAGAATCAAAACAATAAAAGAACTTGAAAGCATGATTTTATTAGGAACTTAGACACTTACTCATCAATGAACTGGCATAAATATAAAAGAAAGTAGCTTTGGCTTCTCCTGCCATAGCTTATCCAATCATTGTTTTCCCAGTACCCTAAGAGCAAATCAAATGTACTTTATTATAAACAAAAATGAATTTCCAACATATAAAGAACAGAGAATAAGTTAGATTGACTTACAAGAGGGCCAAATAAGAGAAGCCCTTTTCTTGGAGAGCGACAACCTTGAAAGATGTCAGATCGCAATAGAGGCCATATGACCATTTTTGTCACACACTTTTTGGCATGCTCTAGCCCAGCTTCAGTATAATTTTGGAAAAATGAATATTAATGTTAATGGTTACATAGAAATAAACATGAATAATATTATCATCAATTCATTCAGCCATATTAAATTTACCAATATCATCCCACCAAATATTGGGACCTTGGTCCATTATCTCATTGCTAACATGCTCTATCAGACATGATTCCAAGTTACGCAGCTTATCAGGAAGCTCATCATTAGGACCGACAAGCATTTCTAAATTGAAAATATAGGACAGAAAAGAAACAACTGTTAGCATGCTTCAGACCAAACTGCTAGAGATGGTTATTTATTTAGTTAAAATCAAAATCAACTGATCCTATTCAAAAACAATGGCTATGAGTTATTGTCAAACTACCTTCAAATTTGCAATACTTATCTTGGCAAAAGATATATTTATAACCAAACATTTTGAAGAATCGTGACCAGAGCAAAAACCCAAAAAACCAAGGTTACTGAAGATAAGAAAAGGTAGTCTGCTATGGAATATGCATGTGGATAGAGTATTTCCCAACCTGTCTGAACATTTGAGCTGCAAAAAGATGTTGATTATATACTTTACACTACAAAAAATCAATATACACAGACAAGGTTGAATAGGCACTATAGCAACATATTTAGAACTAGTCAAACATCCAAATCACCATTAAATAAAGGAATCATACATGAATAACTCCGCTATCATATTAAGATGAAACATAGTTGTCTCATCTTTTGGTTTAGAAGAATCGCTATCGTTTCCTAACCACAAAATTATTGTAGTATTCAACTATGTTCTTCATAGCCTATAAAAGCTAACTAAGGTTGCAATGTTTATAATAACTATAGACAAAAATATAAATTAAAACAAGCAATATTATCATCAATGTTTTTAAATGTAGAATGAAATGGTTGTAAGTATGCATGTAATGCCCCGCCTGGAGATCCTTGGAAACAAGGATGAAATAAAAGCCAAGAATTTTCTTTTTACAAGTATGAATGCACATGACAACATCATGTAGGGATCACAAAGATCGCAACGAAAGACTTCACCACAATCTCGGCAACCAACAAATCTCCAAACGCCACTACCAAACTGACACACACAAACAAAGCCAAAAATGACAATGCACATGATGAGGGCTCAAGAAATGACCACTCATCAACAAAAAAACAAGTTGGGGTAAAATGCAAAATCTTGAAATTTGGCTAAGCCTGAAATCTTGAAGCCCTAAAAATTGGCTAAGTCTGGATTTTTGAAGCCCTGAAATTTCCTAGAATCCTTAACTTGTCTCCGAGAGGTCTGAAACCTATCTCAAAATATTTGTCGCATATATTAAAATATATCATAAGTATAAGGAATTAAATATATGTCAACTTATACTTAAACGATATATTTTAAACCCCTAAAAAATCTATTTTGAACTATGAAAGTGTAAAAACCAAAAGAGTGTCCAAAACCAACTTTCGAACTAACATTCGACAAGCCTAGATAGCCCCTATTTATCATGCAAGAAATAAAATTGGTCTCAATTTTTGCACGAGATCTTTCACCGTTGTGCGCGAGAAAGTGCGCAGTTTCGTGCAAGGACTACTGAGCATTGCGCGAGGGCTTTCACTCTCGCGCGAGACTTCCCTGTGCATCGTGCGAAGATTTACATTCTCGTGTGAGGAAGTGTATTCTCTTGCACAAGGAAATACATTCTCGTGCGAGGAACTACCTTTCTACGTGAGAAATCAAATCAGCGCAACAACATAACGCAAATGAAAAGCTTAAAAACAAGGAAACCTCCACATTGAGGAGTACTGGATTCATGCAAATCAAGGAATGAACACTTGAGAGAAACAACAGAAAAGAAAGAGGAACATCTATCCATCTAAACCATAGCAGAAAAGCACATACTGAAATAAACATCATAGTGAACATAAGCAACATAGCAATGTACTGAAATACCAAAAGAAACTAAACAACCAAATTAAGTGCGCGATTCCTCTCAACCGTCAATAGCATCATAAGACCATCGTGGGTCCTAGCCATCCCCTGCGCGTAACATTCCAAGCCATCGACCAGATCGTCGATACTATCATAATAGGGACGTCACTACTAAAACATGCTACAATATAAGCATAAGGAAATCTAACATGCTAGTAGTAAAGCATCAGATAATCCTACAAGTAGATAACATCACCTATTACATGCTAAACAGTAATAAGCAACAGATATGCTAATACAACAATTCACATCATCTAATCATATGCTAAACATCATAATATGGGAATGCGTCAAATAAAATAACATAATCTAAACATGATATCCAAACATTCCAATGAAAGCATAAATCACAAGAAAGCATACTTTGAAACCCAAAGTACCAAGTGAAAACATCCAAGAATGGTCACACTAGGAAAAAAGATCGTCTTTGTACATTGGTTCCTAGCAGTGGTGTAGGTAGCTACGCCTCCCAACCACGTGGAACCCATAGGTCCACACCCGCTGTGCTGATGGAGATAAAGATCTAACCACAAACACACATAAAGCACAACATCCATGGCTAACACTCATGCCAAACAGTATGATGGTTGCAACCAAGAACCTAAGACAATGCAAGGAGTAAAGGTCCTAGTCAGACACTCAAAAGGCTACTAAGTAGGGGCTGACATCATGGAGAGTCACTTGGCATCGAAAAGCCCAAGCTTGGATTGTGCGAATTCAGCATCCCTCAACGAAATGGCTTGCACAACATTTTATTATCTTAAATTTTATTACCAGTCACACATTTTCTTTAATTATCACTTATTTAAAACTTCTTATCCTCCGCTAACCCTCAGGGCACAATGATCACCAAGCTACAAGATAGAAGCCCCCTCCACATGTTACCCTACCCTACCCATGCTTGTCCTACAACAAGTGCCCATGGACATGCATACTCGCATCCCAACCCCAATGATCATAACTTCTGGCAAATCCATGAAAGATCGAGCCTCGCAAGTCACCCAATAAATGTATGCACACGTACTCGCGTGTGGTGCACCACCATCACAAAGATCAAAACATAAGGACAGGAATGAGAACACAATGTAAAGAAAACACCCAACCGAAAGCAACACAGGAAGGATGGATTCTACATGAATCCCAAAGCCAATAAAACCATACATCATGAAAACACTCAACTGGCTTCAATCCAAGAGTTTGGATTCTACATGAATCCCAATGATGTAACAAGACCAAACATCATGAACTCACTCAATCGACCTCAATCCGAGAGTATGGATTCTACACGAATCTTAGCATTCACAAAACAAAAGCAAAGGTCTAAAAGAAACAATAACACAGGTATAAAATCACTCAATCGAACACAACGTCGAGAGTACGGATGAAACACACATCCCAATGTCACATAAAAGTGTAGAAGTGGTCTGACTGATATCCAAACAGATCATCCAAGTCCATGATCCACATTGTGCCGAGAAAACCTGAGAAAACAGGGCGACACACAAAACGAGGTAAAAACCCCAAAATTTAGAAAACTTCAAAATTAAAACCCATTTGACCTTTGGGCTCAAAAACTCCAAAAATCCAAAAATAAATGGAATCAGACATCGTATGCAAAAATGGTCAGCATAACGGTGCAAAACTCCAAACCCTCATCCCAAAAAATATGGAAATGTTCATACCCGCCCAACCGGATAGAACTAACATACAGAAATGGAGGGGAACACTAGTTCTCAGCCTTCAAAAAAATGGCTACCAAAAATAGAACCAGAAATGGAGCTAAAATAATAAAAAAAGAAAGCCCTACCTTAGCCAAAAGGGCAAAACGAAAAATTGAACCAGAAAATAAAACGCTCACAGAAGTGGCTAAAAATCACGACAATTCGAGGTTTCCCCGAGCTGGATCCAACGAGCTCAACCTCGCGATGATCCCATGCTCGTAGCTCCCACAACGAACAAAACAATAAATCCTCATGAAGAGGATTTTGGGTTTTACTCTCCAACTTTCCAATTTGAAAGTGAGAAGTGAGGAATTAAATTGTTTTTTGGATACTTATTCACTTTTCGAGTGAATAATCAATTAGGGCAAATAACCAGCCAACCTAGTTAAACCTCGAATTGACCCAAAAGAAAATAGGCTATTCTTATAAATAGGAATTCATCTATGGCAAAGCTGCCAGAAATTAAAATAAAATAATTAAAAAGTTCAAAAACTTAAAAACACCGAAATCTCTTTAATAACTTTCGTGACAATGCGAACCTCTAAATGCACAGACACACTTATTAGTCTAATCACATAATGCAAATGAGTTCGAATTTAATAATCACCGAAAGGTTTAAATTAAATATTTAATTAAGGATACGTTGACCATATAAGGATGACATTGGTAAAATGAATGGTTGAATCACTAACTCCATGTGCCACTGCTAGGGATATAAATCCTGCACACTAAACAACACGATCAAGTGCAATTGCATATAATAACATAGCCGAAGCAATAAATGCATTAAATCACCTAATTTAACCATTTATTTAATTATATTAAAATAATCTATTTACATCACTCATGTTCACATAAAGCATAACAATGCAGGAATGAAGTAAATAACCATAGCATTAAATCCATCACATAACTTAATCAGAGGTATGTCCAAAAACTAGATAACCAGATATCATCATAAAACACACTGTCATCTCAAAATGGCATCGTCATGCAATATGATCAATTGAACAACATAGTAGTCTAATATCTATGATACTGAAATCAAGGTATAACATTTGACCCTCGGGTCGTCTCAAATGTAAAGCATCACATGAGCAACAAATATCTCTCTAATCAGAAATATAACAAGGTAAATGTCCACAACACATAACCAAATAATCCAACATAAATCCAAACCTCAATAGTGTAGACCACTCATGGTCACAATCATGATCCATCACAACAAAAGATCAACAAGGTTGCATCCATCAGGATGACTTGCAGAAGTCAAATGGGAGAGGCAGTGCAATGCATTTCTACCACATGCAAATGATGTTGAGATACAAACCTATGCAATCCAATCTCCCAAGGAATAGATAGCATCACTTATTGCCATCTTTGCCAAAACATGATTCGTCATAAAGCGATGTTAGAATAGTTACTAAAATGGTCATAAATTATGTTGTTATAGTAAAAGAATACTTTAACTTAATTTAAAAAACTATACAATATTAAAACATGACATCGTGCTTTAAAAACTAAAAAGGTACATGTAATGAAGAACTTCATTTCGACTTGCTAATTGGTTGTCACTATTAACTATAAGCTTATCTTTAAAGTTTGAGCTTCACTTGGTTTCGAGAATAGTTAAATATTCTCTACTTAACAGGGCCAACCACATGAAGGTGGAAGCTCATTTGGCCCCTCTCCCCCCCCAACATCACTCTAAATTCCCCATTAACATTTAATAACATTCAATTCATCCATTTTTGAAATATAACATTCAATCATTATAATCACATGATAACATTCATTAACACATAAAATTCATAAACACACAATATTCATGAATAATCCATTAACACAAAATTCATTAACATACAACATTCAAGAGTAAGTCATTCATGAATAATTCATTAACACAATATTCATTAGCACCCAACATTAATGAATAATATTCAAGAGTAAGTCATTCATGAATAATCATATCTTTTTTGCTTTCTTGCCATTTCTTTTTTTCATAAAATTTCTAAGAGGAATATCAATGTACTCGTCATCCCCCTCCTCTACTGGTTCTAACACATGTCTCCTCCTTATCCGTTCAGGAACATCATGAGGCCGTTGCACCAAAGGGGGGTCCGCTACAATAACAAGTACTTCATGAGTTAAATTCGCACCATTTTATATTAGTGAATTATGAGTTTTTATTTAAGTAAAAGAACTATAAATCAAAAAATTAATTTAAAATAACAAAACATAGATTTTATTTACCTGAATGTGCGACATGATCTACTTGTTGATCAGTCTGAACATCCTTTGGCACTCATTCAGCATGACATGATTCTATATCCTCAACACAAAAAGGTTACACCAAGTTCAATTAAAGATGTTAAATTGTATTAATAATTACATAATTAGTTTTAAATAACAAATGAGCACCTCCATCGATAGTATGATGTACATTAGGGGCTTCATGATGTTGCGTATGATCTGTGTCACGATTAACAAGCTGCATTGCAATGTCATGCACATTATTATCAAATAAATTGTTGCTCAAGTATTCAATTTCTAATATATTTTTTGGCATATTTACCTATGCACATGATGCAAGAGACTATTTGGTTGGGGCAATGGAAGCTTGTCGTAGGCATTCAGCCACCACTGCATAGCCTTGCTTGAAGGCAATTTTTTTGTGTTCTTCTGTGGCCTCCAGATTAAAATTAGCGCCCTACATTTTTTTATTAATTAACAAAATAATTTGCATTCTATAAATAATTTTTCTTTGCAATTCATTTATTGCTACTTACAATGCGTGCTTTGATTTTTGAATATCCCCCAGAGCCAAGTTTGTGCTACCCAACCTTTTCTAGCCTCGCCTTTGTTGCCTTTGATGTGTCATGCAACCTATGAAAAGTTTGAAATATGTTAAATGATATAGATATAAAGATCAATACTAATTAGTCAATTATTATATATTGGTATGAAGGTTGTAGCATAAAGTAGCATGTTCCACCAAAAATATGAAAAAAGAGAAGAAATTATAGCATCATACCTTTAATTGACATGTGTAATCATGTTATTTATCCATGGAGTTTGTGACATATAGGGGATAATTTTTGGAACAATCTATAATAAAAAAATTTTAAAAACTGATCCAATCTCTTGCAATTGCATGACTTGTAGATTGTGGGAAGTGAACCACTACAAAGGATAAGTATCTTTTGAGAGCTCAAATCCTACAATACCCTCAGAAACACAATCATTGGATTTCAATTAATTATAAGAGTATGGTTTAATTTATGAAGTCTTGGAGGTTTTTGTTTGTATTGTGATGATTGAATAGGATCTTGCCTTAGTCAAATCACCACTTTGGTGTTCCCACCTCCATGGACAATGAAGATATATGGAGATACCAAATAAAAGGCAAGGTATTATCACCTAAGAAAGCTTCAAATGTGCAAATTAATAATCCTTTAGAAGAGGAAGACCAAGTGTCCAAGGACAAAGTTGCCTTCACAGAAATGCTACAAGAAAGAAAGGGTGATCTCAAAACTTCAACAATAATCTCAATGTGGCAATAAGAATTCTAATATGCTACTACATGTGGGAGAGGAGCAACAATGCAAATAAATGCTAGAGTAGTTGTGAAGGAGCTTCAGAGATTCTCAATCAATGATTGAATAGTAGAAAAATAGAGGTTTTACCATCAATATAGAAAGTCTAGATTCATTTGTGATGTCTGGGAGGGTTGACAAAGGTGTTATACTGCCAAAACACTTGAAAGTGGAATGTTTCAACATTCAACCCAGTTGCAAATTTTTCACGAGATGCTAGTGCCACATGCAGATGTTTATATGTGGTACATTTGTCTTGGAAATAATTGGGCTAAGAGGTTGGGGAGTAAAACATATTTTGATTGAATTTCATGCCAAAATTATATTCAGTTATTTTCTGATAGCGTTTTTGCCACCATATGGATTACAAACAATGTTAGTTCTTCTCTTTCCATCTACCTTGATGATGAATCATAGAATTTGATCCAAAACGTAGGCAACAAAAAATCTAGATGGTCTAATACAAAAGGGAAAAAAATCTTGAAATCATAAGGACTGTGGAAACTTCACGAATTTGATATTAACTCTCACCCATTATTTATCTTTGTTGTACATAACTATATGATTGGTAGACCATCAATCAGACAGTATGCATCTTAGTAGATATCAGGTACCAGTGTAGCCGGACAAAATACATCTTAGACACCTATAGGTACAATACCAGTTTAGCATCCTATAACTTAACTACACCATATTGTAAGGAGAGTGCTCAGTTGTCATTAACTTGTGTTTCTGGCATTGAACGTGATGCTTATTACTTTTAGGATAGTGACCATTAGTAAAATTCTTGCAAAGTTTTTCAAAAAAATTGTACTTGTCATTATAGTGACTGAATATCATTTATCACCTATACTGCTAACACATACAACTATGGTACATGTAGTTGAGCATTACTATATTTTCAAGACACAATATAGCTAAATGTGAAGTTATAAGCACACTATTTATATCTTATGTAGGATTTATGCCCACATTGAGATATATACAGTTGTATACAGGCATTCTATGTGCAATCAACCACCACAGTTTATTAGATGCCCAAATTTTAGAGAGCATTCATAATAGGGTGAAAGCAATTGTGTCAGCATATGAATTACATCCCTTTCATCAATAGATAGATTAAATTGAGCTAGTTGAAATTGTTGATACTAAAATTGAACCCTAAATTTGCTCATTAATGTACTAGTAGTTAATACTATTGCATACATTTTTGGATTTGTTGGTGTACTTTCTTTTGGACGTTCCCCTTTCTCTTTTGCATCCAAAATGAACTCATTCCAGTCCATCATTGAAACAAAGGGAGGACACTTGTACTTTGGGTTTAGGACGAGACTCTTTCTATATGTGTCCCTCACAACCTTAAGATGTTTGGAAGTTTTTTGTAACAATTTCTTATGATAAAAAATATTACTACCAAACTCATGCTCTATATCTTTGATGAGCTCATCTTTTAAATTTTTATCTTGGTAGTTCCACCTTTTAAGAAAAAAACACAAAATTGTTAGATATAGCTAGTATAGAAAAGACTCGAATGAAAGGAAAAATGTTGCACCAATTAATGATATGAAAAAAAATAGTGGGATAAAATTAGTTTAGCTATGATGTTCCACCTTTTACATATGGTGGGCCTGAATCTTCGCAGTGTGAGGTCATAAATGTTGTAATATCTTATTGGAAAGAATTCTTTTGAGAGGGGGGGGGGAGGGGGGGGTGTGTGAATCAGAAGTACTAGCTTTTGACCTATTTTAAATCCTTACAAACATATCTTTGAAATGAACATGCATGCATATAAACATTAAGCAATCATGAGAAACAAATATGCATCACCACATAACACTTGAGATTTTGGTAACCCAGAAACTCTTCAGGAATAAGAAGGTAAAACTGGGGTGGGGATGATACCCACAAAAATTACTGCGGCAATAATGTTTAACCACTTCTGATGGTCTGCCCTGTTAAAGGCTTTACATCGTATCAATAGTGACCTGGTTAGAGGATTTACAAACACTTTACATGAAATGCTACCTTGTTAAAGGATTTAATCACCTGTTTAAAGGATCTACAAAATAGATGTTAAGCTAACCTATCATCATAGGATTTCCTTTATAATATAATGGCTAAAGAGTATTAGTTATAATAAACCTGATAGTTTACAATCCTTGATTGTTGAATATAGGCTCTTGATCTGCTTTCTTCTGATCTTGATCCTTTGAGATCTGATATTCATTTGTATCCACTGCTTTTTTTTTGATTAACTGAATATTCTTTTGCTGATCTCTTCCTCTAAGTCTTTTTATACTTCACTCTGAAAATAGTTTACCTTCCACACCTTCATCCCTCACTATACAATGAGACTTAGTCTTCCTTATAAAGACATTTGAAGACTTAGGGTTAGATGTGGATCTATGATCCATATTAAATCTCTGTTTTCACTTATTCCTTATACTTCTATCATTGGTTACATGCCTTCTCCATTTTTCTTATTGGCTACATGTAGATTGCATAGGAAATTTAAATGATTTGATCTGATCACTTAAATCCTTCGAGATTCATCATATGTTGGCCATGAAAATAGTTTACATCTGATTTTGTGAAGTTACAAACTCATATGTTGATTCTGAATTACTCGGCACTTACAGCTTCTTAATGCTCGACACCTTCTGTAACTTGGCTCCTGTATCGTTCCTATCTTGCTCGGCATTTTTTATGACTTGGCACCTGAATAATGCTCGGCACTTGTATCATACTTTGCACCTGTAGTCACTCGACACTTGATCTTCACTCGGCACTTGATGGCTTTCTTGACTTGGCACAACCTGTGACTTGGCATACATAGTGTACTCGGCTTTAATGTAGAAAGTGGTTAAGTGTGTTGGCACTCAAGTGTCAAAACCATTTTTAGACTAACAATCTCCCCCTTTGACATGAGTGTCAAAAACACTTAACTAAGCATTAAGCATTATTTATCTGATCTTATGAGTACACTCACTGATCTGCTTGGTATATATACAGAGGTTTGAACGACTTTATCAAAATATTGTAACTTACAATATATAACTCAAAAATAATTATAACTCCCCCTGAGTTGATCATGACTTGTAATGTCATGAATTCTGATGTCTTGTGCCATTATACTCACAATATTCACAATATTATCTCCAATATTATCTATTATCTCCCCCTTAGAACATTATCTCCCCCTTTTTGATACGGATGTCAAAGGGTCCTAAATAGTAATGCCATGCTTGGCCAAAAATGTCTTATTTACCTCAAGGAGTATTTGGAGAGCTGCATCCCAATTATTTAAGGCAATATCCAATGACTTTTGTTGGATTGCAAGCTTTGCTGCTAGATCAACTAGTCCTTCATGTGTAGAAATATTTGGATCCTTCTTCAGGATTGTTTTTGCATTTATTTGCTCCTTGTGTAATACTTCTAAGTGAGGAGTGATGGAGGCTTGAATTTGCATCAACTTTTCTTTGATAGTGGCCTCTTCTACTGATAATGCAGTTAATTCCCTCTAAGTGTGAAGTGTTTGAGCAAATTGCTTTTCATTTTGTGCAGGATCTGAGGGTAGTTGCTTGCTGGAGAGCTTTAATTTATTCTCAAGGTTCAAAATTTTTGGATTTATTTCTTGTGTGAACCTGGAAAAATCACACAATTTGCTATAAAGGGAAAATATGTTCCCTAATACACTCTTTACATTTTCCAATTTCTTGGCTAGGTCAACCTGTCCTAAAATTATGTTATTAGCTATTTTCTAGTTGGCTTTGCCATCAAACTTATTTTTTAACCATTCCATTAGTTTTACATTAGTATCATGGTCTTCATTCATCTTTTCCTCATTTAGAATGCTTGAATCATAATAAGGTATTTTAATTTCTTCATCAAGCTCAGGAATACCATAATGAATGGTCCTGGCTACCCTAGTAGAACTTGAACTTGGTGTACTGACATGTAAGGTCATTGTTTCAGTACTCAACTTATGACTTGGTTTGGTGGGAGTTCCTATTTTTATTAATTCAACCAAAGTTTGTATTGCAAACTCCTCTTTATCTTGTGTTTCTTCTTTGTCCTCTCCTTCTTGCTTGGCTTCTTCTCGTGTTACTTCTGTTGGAGGTGTACTCGCTATCATAACTGTTATCCCTATGACTACCTCTATTGTTGCACTCGGCTCCTGATGAGTTTGAGTGGCTAATCTTGGTGGTGACGGAGGTGGTAGAAATGTAAGCCCAATAGTTTGAATGGTTTGAGGTGGTTCTTGTGGTAACACCTTGGCTTCTTTGAATTTATCTACTAACTTTTGAAGATTATCCACACTGACCAATATAGGACTTGTACACAATTGTGCTTGTAGAGTTGTTTGGTCAAGGATCTTAGTAAGATCTGCTGCAGTTAATGGATTGATTTTTTGACATGTGGTGTTAACAACATCCTTAATTTTTATGATTTCTGTAGGTGTGGTTGTAGAGTGAGGCGGGCTAGGAGGTGAAAGTTGTGTGTCTTGCACACTTTGTTGTTCATCAGTTCCTTTGTCTTCATCTTTTCCTTCCTCCTCTCTTTCTTTCTTGTTTTCCTCTTCTTCAACCTTTTTCTCTTCTTCTATTTTCTCTTGTCTCCTCTTCCTTCTTTCTTCAGGTTTAATAGCAACTTCCTCTTTGTATACCTCTTCAAGGACATCTTTAGTTGTCTTGTACAAGTTTTTCCAAACTCTTGTAGTTCTTTGCACAACTTCTTCAATTTTGTTTTGTAGGATGGAGAATGCCCTATATTTAGGTGTAAACCTTTTACTATGCCTTTTGAGTGCTTGAGTTACCTGTTCTTTTGTTAAATCAGGCAATAGGTTTGCTAGGGTTGATTCCCTCATCTCTTTCTCCATCATTAGACATAAATGCCATCTGTCTTCTATAGTTTTAGACAATTCCTTTCACAATTGTCCATCTAGTTCAAGAGGTGTATACTTGAACTATGCCATTAATGCATAGACTAATTCTTCTATGCTATTTTGTTCCTCTTTATTAGTACTTTACTAATTACACTTACTTAAGTTTACTTAGGTTAATGCATTATTTAATTATATTGCATTATTTTTATTATTTTTATTATGAGACACTTAGGAGTTTGTGCCACCTTGTGATTTGTCATGTTGACAACACAGGAGTCTGCACCTTTATTTGAGCACATGGTGTCTACAACACTGTTTTGCGTGTTCCACTCTTCTAGGCTTATCCTCTCATCACCGAACTTACTTTCGTGCTTAATAGAGGATAATTCATATCTGGTGGACATGTGCTTGGTTGTTTGACACTTCATGGTGCTAACTTCTATGCATTCTAGAAGTTCTCATGTAGCCTTTATAATCAGGCACTTCTAGTGTACTCTATATATATCACATTCTGAATAGAGCAATGTATTCGAACATACTCTGAATAATTGATCATATCCTTCTTTGGTCTACTGTGTGCTTGTGTTTGAGTTCTTAGTTCTTGGGTGAATTTTTCCCTTAAGAAAATTCTTACATGGTATCAGAGCTTGGAGTCTTTCTCTTCACAAGTCGTTCGAGACCTCTTGCTTCATCACCTCAGCCTGAATCCGAAGTGTTGCAAAAATTGGGAGCATCCAACATCAGATCTGACCTCTCCATTGCATTCAGAATGCTATATCGGTGAAAATCGACTATAAGCAAGCCTACTTTGGCTCAAAGTCGACCGTGAGGCAAAATTTTTTGCAAACCGGAACCCGAAGGCCCGATTTGCGGTATGGGTATGGTCTTTTTCATAGATTTATGAATTTATTTTCGGATCTGTAATTTCTCTGTAATTTTTCGTCAGTGTATTTTCGGAAATATTTTGGCCTATTAGAGAAAAAAAATTTAGCCGAACCGGGCAGTGACACCCCGGCTCGGCTCTGTATTGTTGGTGGATTATTTATCGCAGGGTTTGTTCAATCATTCTGCGGGTTGTTCGTACTGCGACCCCGACATAATTTTTTACCAAAGACCGCCGCAACCACCAACTCCCGGCACGCGCTACCTTAGCCTCGACGACATTTGGCATTAACCTGTCATTTTTTTCTGTATTCGGGCGCGCAACGTTTGGTAAATCTGGCAAGATCTACAGTGTTTTCCAGTGTCGTAGAAGTCATCTCCAGCATCTGCGATCTCATTCTGGCGACTGTAATTTTGGCGTCTGTGTTCTCTGTTCTGAGCACAATCTTCTTTTCCGGTAGTCAAAGACATTGAACCCCGGCCGCTGCATTCAGGAATTCGGCATCGACAGTTGTTTTTCAGCGCAAGATCTACATTTTTTGCCCATTGTCTCTGCGACCCCCAGCGATTCGACAGATTTTTTTTTTTTCGGCACGCGATTTCATCTCTGCCAGCTTTCGCAAGTGGTTTCCATTCCGCAGTTTTTCTAAACCCACCACGCGGTATTACAGTCATTTCAAACCGCAGACCTCCCAATACTCACCCGACACTTGGCGCCAAGTCAACACACGTCGGACACCACCGGTACTGCCACGTCATCACGTGGAAACTGACACTGCGGATCTGCCACATCATCAATTTTCGTACGGTACGGATCTGCCACGTCAGCCTGGGGCGCATTTTTCTTGCTGACGTCATCATTTTAAAGGCCTAAAATTGACGCTCGTCTGGACGTCATCCCAAGGCATTTTAGAACTGTGTTGATGGTCATTTGACCGTCAAATTTAACTTCACAGTTGCTGCTCTAGACCCCTCTCCATCTTGCTTTTCAGTTTGGCAGCCTGACTTTGCGAGCTCGTATCTTGGTCATCCGGACTCCGATTCAGGTGTAATTTTTTTTGAAATCAGGTAGAATTTCTTGAATTTTCCATTGGTGGTGTTGTTATCTGGTTTTGGTGCACGGATTGGTCAGAATTTGTGTCTTTTGGCAATTGTACCTGCTTCATCCTGCATTTTGCAACTTGAAACGCTCCGTACAGGCACATCCGGACTCCTTTTCAAGTTCTATTTTTTTTTGAAACTGCATTATTTTTCGTCTACTTTCTAGATTTGCCTTCAGATTTTAGGGTTGTGTGGACATATTTGTCACTTTCAGAATTAGGACATTTGGGTCTTTGGCCTCAAGCGACAGTTGCATCTAGCAAAATCAGTAGTCTACTTTGTTCTTTTTTGACTAGTGGACACACCACATTTCACATGCCAACAACATCTTTTTAGGGGGGGGGGTGCTTTGTTTTTTGGAGGTTCTTTTGATTGATCCATCATGGAAGAGGACGATTTGATTCAATTGACCACACACAACTATCAAGAATGGAGTCAACTTGCTATCAGATATCTTAGTTAGCACAATGTACTACCCTATGCACCAGATCTTGAGTTTACTTTTGATCAGTATGACATCATTTTGCATACTCTCTGGTTACATATGGATTATGACGTTATTGACTTCACCATGGATGAAGTTAAGTCCACTGATCCCTATGATGTTTGGATGTTTCTTTGGGAGACTTATGGAGATCCATCTATTCCTCCCTTCCCAAAGGAACTCATTCCTCCAGTTGCAGCTGACACCTCTTTAGATGAGATCACACCTCCAGCTCCTGTTGCTCCTACTGATCATGTTCCAGCCACAGATGCTTCGAAATCAGTGCAACAGGATACTTTATGTCTTCCTACTCTACCTTCATGCGAAGACTTCCTTTCAGACATTGCACAGTTGTTTGTGGAGTCTCACATTGAAGATGTGGGAGACATTCTTGATGACATCCGTCTACTTTTTGAGGTGGACACTTCATCTTTTGCCGCAGTGATAGATTCATGCACTTCAACATTGCAGGGTACACATGGTCTTCCAGGTGCTGATTTCTTGCCAGACATTTCAGCTCTGTTCTTGGAGTCACACACAATTGATATGGGAGATTTTTAAGATGATTTCTTGCTTCTCTTTGCTGAGAATGATTCTTCTCCAGTTATTGTACATTCTCTACATGATCAATCATTTCAGGTTGGTGTGATTGTGGATACTTATGTCCAACATCTGCAGGTGATCTCTCTCACATTCGAGAAGATTGTTGGTGTTATGACACAGGTTTCAGAGATACCGGTCATCATTGAGATTCCTTCTCCATTCAGGGGACGCTTCTCAAAGGTACCCTTGCCATTGTTTCTTCCAAAGGGGAGGAACGTCATCAAGAGGTCGTGGATCAGCTTCTTCATCGGAGCACTTCTCACTGATTGGCACACTATTTTTAAGGGGGGGGGGGACTACCTCGTCTCTTTCTTCTCTTTTTTGGGGGGGTACTTTTTCCTCATAGGAGGTTTTGTCTTTCTCCATTCTCTCTTGTATATACTGGATGTATGTCGTAATGGGGGGGTCTTGATTACTCCATCCATCGATGCATCCATCTTTATCTCTCTTTTTGGGGGAGGGTTTTTCCCATGAGGTTTTCCCTCTTTCTCCGCTTTATGAGAGATTTGCATTTCATTATGTACATGGGTACCTAACATGGCCTAGTAGCCAGGACCCATTATGCATCTTCATCCTAGCTTGTAAGCTTAAGCGCATTCCCCTAACTTGCACTTAAGGGGGGGTGTTGGTGTAAATTAGTACTTTACTAATTACACTTACTTAAGTTTACTTAGGTTAATGCATTATTTAATTATATTGCATTATTTTTATTATTTTTATTATGAGACACTTAGGAGTTTGTGCCACCTTGTGATTTGTCATGTTGACAACACAGGAGTCTGCACCTTTATTTGAGCACATGGTGTCTACAACACTGTTTTGTGTGTTCCACTCTTCTAGGCTTATCCTCTCATCACCGCACTTACTTTCGTGCTTAATGGAGGATAATCCATATCTGGTGGACATGTGCTTGGTTGTTTGACACTTCATGGTGCTAACTTCTATGCATTCTAGAAGTTCTCCTGTAGCCTTTATAATCAGGCACTCCTAGTGTACTCTATATATATCACATTCTGAACAGAGCAATGTATTTGGACATACTCTGATTAATTGATCATATCCTTCTTTGGTCTACTGTGTGCTTGTGTTTGAGTTCTTAGTTCTTGGGTGAATTTTTCCCTTAAGCAAATTCTTACAGAAATCAATCTTTTTCATTTCACTTAAGTCTCCATTCCTAATCTTCTCACATAATATATCAACTAAAGATTTAGGAGGATGACTTACCCTTTCAGTCTGATCTTCTTCATCAGTATCAGGTTGGGCCACATATCTTTTCCTTTTCCTTGGTTCTTCCTATGCCTTTTTGTTCTTCTTCTTTGTGGCTTCCTCTTTAGCCTTTTGGGTAGAGGCCCTTGTTGTAGCTCTGGTTGTTGGCTTCTTAGGTGTTTGCACGGCAACTTTCTTTGGTGAAGGCTAAGAAGTAGGAGGTTTCTTTGTCTTTCTTTTGATGACTCTGCCCTTGATGGGTGCTTCCTTGGTTTCTACTTCCTCGACACTCTCATCTTTCTCTTCACCTTGACTTTGAGGCAATTCAAGTGGCTCTTGTTCTGGCTCACCTTCTTCTTCTCCTTCACTAATCTCTTCTGCTTTGCCTGCTGCACTTGATTCTCCAACACAAATTTTTTTCTTTATCTGTTTTACCAGCTTGTCCTTCTTCTCGACTGTTGTGGTTGTCTTGAGTTCTATAACAACTCTTGATTTGACAGTGTCATATGTTCCAAATGCCTTTGCAAATTTATCCATTTCCTCCGCAAGTAATGATGTGATGGCTGCAGAAGCTTGGTCAACATCAAGCTCATATCCCCATGGTCTAAGTCATCTTGTTCTTGGAATGACTGCTTGAATTTAAGTATAATCAATATCAACAAGAAAACATATGTCATTTATATGCTTTTCTACTAATGAAACTGGTATTCTCATTCTTTTCTTCATTGCATTTTTGAAATCCTCAAAATAGATAGACATTTGATCATCAAAGCTATCTCCCATTTGTGCAATGAAATCATTAATTTGATCAACAATGGTTTTATTCTGACTCTAGTTAATTTTTCCAAATGAAGGGAATTCCTTCATTACATAGAAGAACATACAAACCAACACTGAACCAAATTTACACTGTGCTCCCTTGGACTTTCTAATAGCTCCAAGATTTTCATTGATCTGTTGCAACAAGAGCTCTGCAAGGTCATAGGTGTGGTCTTTCTTTACAAGCTTATGTGCCACATCTACTGCTATGCATGGTACACTATTTAACCTAGTAGATTGATAAAACTTATGTGATATAATCCTTAACCTAGTCAATTGTTTCCTTCTTTTCACTTCTCAATGTCTTTGGCCGATCTAGGGTTGGAAAACCTGTAACCCTATGAACCCTTTTCTTATAATTTTGACTGGTCCTTGTTCTAACTAGAATGATCCATCATGGATTCTGCTGAGTATTATGTGTATCCACTTATTTTTTAATACGATTGGAAAAACTAGGGCTTTGGTCAAACCCTTCTTTTCTATGATAGAAAACTCATATTTCAGGATACCATTTTCATAGAGTTTGTCATAGACATTAAAGATTTCCAAATCTCCTATGGATCCTATTTTACAATTATAGCACTTTCGCACATCCTGAACCATAACAACTTTTTCAAGGATGGTGGATAGGGCACCAACAGGATCATTTTTGTATGCAACCTCTGGTATAGGTCTAAACTCAGGTTGCTTAACTTCATTGCTGACAAGTTGAATCTCATGGCTCATTTTCCCTTGGGTCATTTTTGAACTAGATGCCATTTATATCTGAACTAGGGTTTTAACGATTAAAGCAAACTTCTCAAACTGTAAAACTCGGCACCTGAAGGAAATACTTGGATAAGTGCTTAGATCACTTGGGTAGATGTTGAATCACTGCAAGACACTGGTTGAAAGCTTGAAAATTGCTCATATGTGCTTAAAGTAATGACTCTTCATTTGAATGGCTCAAGAATGAATCAATTTTTACTTTTAAGCTACAAAAGAAACTTTGCATTAAATGCATTTTAGTACCTGCACCTGTTACTTGGCTTCCAAATGTTTTTCAACTCGGCATCCACTCGGCAGCTATACTTACTCGACATCTACTCATTTTGTTAATAACTCGGCATCCAAAATAGTTTCACTCGGTATCCAAAGGAAACTCGGCATCATCTTTCAAGTTTAGTCTTAGCATCTTTTCTCATGCAAATTTATACTTTGCAGTGCTTCTTCATGGTTTAGGGCTGATGTTTGATACTTCCTTATATGTATCAACCCCGTAAACTTATCTTGTGATTAGTTAGATGAGAAATGATCACTTGACCTTGTGGATGAAGTGACCCTTTCATTGGATGTACTTGATTCATTCTTTTTCTGCCATGTCTATTCTGATGTGTTCCATATCAATCTTATCTTTGCCCTTGTTTGATTCAATTTTTGGTGCTTTTGACCTTGTAGGACAGTTTCTACTGATATGACCAATTTTTAGGCAATTGAAACATGTGGTTTGGCTCAACCATCTTTTATAGTTCCCCTTGAAATGTGTTCTTATGAAATTTTGGGGTATGTGTCCATACTCTTGACAATAGTGACAACTGTACCTGGTGTTATAATCCCAATGATAGTGACCTTCATTCTCTTTTGCTGGTTGATTTGTTGTCCACATAGGCTTTGATCTACATTCAAATGCTCTATGTCCATATTTCTTGCAATTATGACAATGTCCATTAAATCTTTGTGTCCTTGCGACTTTGGATCTGCAATCTTGTGTCATATGTCCTTGCATGTTGCACTTGTGACTAGAATTCTTGCTCTTGGGTGTGTTTTGCTGATTGATCCATCTACTCCTACAAACATTAGCAGTATGTCCCCTTTTATTACTGTAATGACAAATGGGTTTAGAATACTTACCTTTGTCACTTCTTTGCTCAACACTTTTTGATGATTCACCAACTTCAATGCTATTGTATCCAAGTCCTGATGTATCAAGGGCCGATCTTGGGGATTTCAGTAGCTGTTCAAAGTACTTTATGGCTTCACTTGACTTGTTGAGATTCTCTGCTATCTCTTTTTCTCTGTTCAATTCATTCTACAATTGTCCATTCTACATCCTCAAAGTAGAGATCTCAATATCTTTCATATTAAGTTCATGATTAAGATTCATCATTTGGGCAAGTGTATCCATCTACATGTTTGAGATCCTTGTTAATTCAGTACATTTTTCTTCCAGTCTATTTGCAAGATTCCTTTTGTCATCTTCCATCATGACTCTATCCTTGACTTCTCTTTTCTTTTGTTCAGTGATTTCACATAACATTATGGTCTGTGATTCATGTTCCATTTTGAGAGATCTTATCTCACTTGCTTGAGCTTTGTTTTTCTCCATCAGTTATGCTATTGCTGCATCAAACTCTTTAGTGTCTCCATTGGCAAACACTTGTTTGGTATCAATCTCCTTGTAGTGTATATCATTTTCAGCTATGGCTATCTCCTTTCTTCTTTTCAAAGATTTTCTTAATTCCGCTCTAGCTTCCTCTACTTTTTGTAGAGCGAGATGCACATCTATCACCTAGTTCTCAATGATCTTTCCAAGTTTGAAAACTTCCATCTTTAGATCTTTTCCTCCAAGATGTTAGGCTCCTTTTTGAGAGAAACTAGGTCTAATACCAATTGTTGTAATATCTTATTGGAAAGAATGCTTCTGAGAGGGGGGGTGTAAATCAGAAGTAATAGCTTTTGACCTTTTTAAATCCTTAATAACATATCTTTGAAATGAACATGCATGCATATAAACATTAAGCAATCATGAGAAACAAATATGCATCACCACATAACACTTGAGATTTTGGTAACCCAGAAACCCTTCAGGAATAAGAAGGTAAAACTGGGGTAGGGATGATACCCACAAAAATTATTGTAGCAATAATGTTTAACCACTTCTGATGGTCTTCCCTGTTAAAGGCTTTACATTGTATCAATAGTGACCTGGTTAGAGGATTTGCAAACACTTTACATGAAGTGCTACCTTGTTAAAGGATTTAATCACCTATTTAAAGGATCTACAAAATAGCTATTAAGCTAACCTATCATCATAGGATTTCCTTTCTAATACAATAGCTAAAGAGTATTAGTTATAATAAACCTGATAGTTTACAATCCTTGATTGTTGAATATAGGCTCTTGATCTGCTTTCTTCTGATCTTGATCCTCTGAGATCTGATATTTGTTTGTATCCCCTACTTTTGTTCTGATTAACTAAATATTCTTCTTTTGATCTCTTCCTCTAAGTCTTTTTACACTTCACTCTGAAAATAGTTTACCTTCCACACCTTCGTCCCTCACTATACAATGAGACTTAGTCTTCCTTATAAAGACATTCGAAGACTTAGGGTTAGATGTGGATCTACGATCCATATTGAATCTCTATTTTCGCTTATTCCTTATACTTCTATCATTGGTTGCATGCCTTCTCCATTTTTCTTATTGGCTACATGTCGATTGCATAGGAAATTTAAATGAGTTGATCTTATCACTTAAATCCTTCGAGATTCATCATATGTCAGCCATGAAAATGGTTTACATCTAAGTTTGTGAAGTTACAAACTCATATGCTGATTCTGAGTTACTCGAAACTTACTGCTTTTTGATGCTCGACACCTTCTGTAACTCGGCTCCTGTATCGTTCCTATCTTGCTCAGCATTGTTTATGACTCGGCACTTGAATATTGCTCGGCACTTGTATCATACTCGGCACCTGTAGTCACTCAGTGCTTGATCTTCACTCGACACCTGAAGGCTGCTCGGCACCTAAAGATCACTCAACACCTAATGGCTTTCCTGACTCGGCACAACCTGTGACTCGGCATACATAGTGTACTCGGCTTTAATGTAGAAAGTGGTTAACTGTGTTTGCACTCAAGTGTCAAAACAATTATTAGACTAACAATAAAGCCTCCTATAAAATGTATTGTTTCCCATAAAAAATGTCATGGGATAATTAATAGTAAGAACCATTAAAATGAATCATGCGAAGAATACTTTTCATAGTGAATAACAAATACATAAAATGAGATACGTTTCATCTTTTTAGTGATCTATTTTAGGGTTGGAGGATCAACTTGACCAAAATTGACCAAAAAAGAAGTTTGGAAAAAAATTAAAAATGTCTAAAACTAGTCAAACTCTACCAGGGTTCTGTTGCTGATGTTTTGAAACTAAAAAATGTACTGTGACTATTTTAATCAGTATAACTTGAAAAAAAAAAAGTTCATAATACATATAACTTGCCATGACCTTCATTTTTTGTCATTCTTAATTGATGTTGTCATTGATCATACTTGGGATATTATGGAAAACAAATATTGTTAAAATAGATAGTGAAGTTGAAAGTGAGCACTCTAAAACTCTAATAGGAAATAGCAATGATGTGGGAAATCATTGAATATGAAAGAAGACTCCCACTTTTGGTTCTCTATAGAAAACTTGGTTAGTATCTTCTACTGAAAGCATGAAATTGCAATGTACCAAATTACTAAACTAGAGAATTACTGATATAGACAAAAGGTCATTGATAGTTCAAATGATCCTACCAAACCCCTAATAAAAAGGAATTCTAGAATAATTAAACAACTTGCACAATACGACATACTAAAGAAGGTCATGAGGCATCACTCCACATCAAAAGCCCTTGCATTCACCACTTCCTAGCATGTTTATGTCTTGCAAGAAAATCTTTATTACAATATAAAAAATAATTATTTAAAGTACCTGGAATCTTAGGACATTTAAAAGGCATTGGTTCATCATCGTCAATCAACAACGATGTCTGCATAGCTCCCATGCTAGAAACATGGGTAGCTTCAGGAAATGACGGTGAATTATCACCAATACATGCACTATGATCCGCATTTGGCGACGTACCAGATGGTGCATCTCCTACCACAAAAAAAAGAATACACTATGTGATGCACCCAAGATTAAAGTACATATTATCAACTCATAATTAACACAAAATCAAATGTAGCAAAACAAGGATTTACCAACTAGACGTCTCCTTGTTGCTGACATTGCAGTTGACAATCTCGTACGGGCATTTGTCAACCTCATAGGAGTCTCCTGCACTGGATGACTTGAACAATACATTGTTAGCAAAGACATTCTGAAATAATAAAAGTAAGAGTTAAGAAGTTTTGAATGTACAAAATAAAAAATTCCTTCTAACTTTTCAACTAAAAGATTATTTTACCAGTGGTAGTTGGAGCTCTACTACTACTGGCCTCACCACGTTGTACTTGACCAAGTTGTGGATCAGTTGGCAAAAGATCTTGTATAACAAGAATTTAGTAGTTAAAGTTTCTTACAACTCTTTAAAAAAATTGCATCAATAAAGTATTTTGCACATATTACATATTTTACTTCACAACATAGAAGATCATTAAATATAAATCTTTATTGAACTTTTGTTATAACTAAAGGTTCATTACTGCTTACTTCATAATGACGAGCTTGTGCTCTCAAATCTGATAGCCTCTTCATCATCTCCTTGGATTCCATATTTGCCTCATCCAAAATTTTCATTATTTCTAAATTAATTTTTAATTTTTTTTCTTCAACATTGTTGTTACATTGGGAGTTTCAGCAATATCCTCATCAGAAGGCATAGCTAGTGGCTTGGTACTTATTGATGGCGCTTTACCCTTATCCTGAACATCAAATTATGAGAGGAATATCAGTAAAACTATCATAAAAACTCAAAAACCGTAAATAAAATAACATAATAATATAACATTTTTTAACTATCTAATTTGTAAAATTTCAAAAAGGTTTACCCTTACTAAAGAAGGGGTGGGAGTACCATCCTGGTGACCTCTATCATCTGTCAGATCCATATCATCCTGTCACAAAGATTAAACATAAAAAATTCAGCTAACTAAAAGCAATAGATAGCAAAAAAAAACTTATTAACAAAATGGTAAATAGTACTTACAGCCCTCATGATAGTAACTTTGTTTGTATCTATGTGATTTAAATGGTAATCAATTAGCAGTTCTTCCCCTGCACTTATTGATTTTATTGCACAGACAAAAACTTCATTCCCCTCATGCGCCTCAAATATGCAATTGGGTTGCTTACTAGTTGAAGAAGGTCACGTACTATTTATAAAACCTACAATATTACCTATTGCTTTTGGTCTCCCATCAATTTACATAGAAAATCTTTTACTTTGATCATTTTCTTTCTGTTGTATATAATTAGCTGATACCCCATACCTACACATACCTTTTTAATATTGAACAATCCACATCCAATCATTGTAATTGTAACATGGACCGATATACTTGAACAATTTGACAACTTTGTTGTAACATACCTTTATCCCATCCATGGAAAATAGGCCCAAACTATGTAATGAGGATGGAGCAATGCGATATATCCTCTCATTAGCACAAAAATCTATGTTAATTGGAGGTAGCTCATTGGGTACCCATTCTTTCTCAATGTGTGTGTACCGAAAGGGCACCTTGATGTTGCCTTTGGTCTCATCATCATAAGAACATGACCCCCCATTAGCAAGGAAAAATTGCATGCATTTATCAAATTTTCTTCTATTCTTTTGACCTCTAGTTGATCTCGCTATTTTAGCCGTACTACATGTAGAGCTTTCATCTACCATTTCCTCATTTCCCTCATTCGATGTAAATAGATCTGACAAGTACCTATTTGGTGGGTCCTGCAATCCATCAAATAGAAAGTGAAAGTGACAAATATAAAATGTAGTAAGTTGAAAGTGATTATACAATTGTATTTCTATACGGACCTTCTTTGTCTATATATACATTATATGATTATATAATATGTCTATTTATAACATACGTGCTCAATGATAAACAAGAATAATATAAGAAAATTATGTCTATTTATTGACTTATACTTGCTGATCCATGTCACTGTGCACAATCCATGCCAACAGGTCAAATTTCTTGCATATGTTAATCATTTATCTTAAGTTAGCTAAAAATTACATGATACGCGTAAACATGAACAAATTTACATGATACACGTTTGCTACAAATAACTTAGAAGTCAACATGAACAATAGGCAACATCACAAACATGAACAAATTTCCCTTATATATGGAATGCAAGATCATCAACATAAGGGGTGACGATGTACCTGTAGTCAATTAGACACAACATAAACATTGGTAACTATAAATAACATATGTTGTAATCATTAGAAATGAACACAATAAATATGTAATCAAATTTCCTGCATATGTTAATCATTTATCTTAAGTTAGCTAAAAATTATATGATATGTGTATGCTACAAATAACTTAGAAGACAACATGAACAATATGCAACATCGTAAACATGAACAAATTTACCTTATATATGGAATGCAAGATTGTCAATAGAAGGGGTGACAATGTTTGTAGTTATTTATTATCTTCATCATCATCATCATCATCATCATCATTGCCATCATCACCATCATCATCGCCATCATCACCATCACCATCACCATCACCATCACCATCACCATCACCATCACCATCACCATCACCATCACCATCACCATCATCAACATCACCATCATCATCATCACCATCATTTCAATCTTCATCATCTTCAATATCTTCTTCTTCCATAACATTATACTTTATCGGCCTTCCTCTTGGATCATGTCTAACAACAAATGACCAACCCTGCTTATGTGGAACCTCTAAGTAAAACACTTACTCGCATTGGCTTGGAAGAACATAGGGCTCATCTCCAACTGGCTTAAATGACCTTGTATTGATCATTGTAAATCTATTATCATGTTGAATAATCATTATATCTGGATCATTTTGATTTAGTTGTAACCTGTACCATTTTATGACGAATAGAACTACTTTGAAGGTGTTAAATTCACACTCAATTATATCATCCAAGATGCCATAGTATTGATTTTGAGATTGTTGAGGATGTATGTCATTTCTAGATGATATATTGGTGACCTCGAAAATTGCACTTATCCCAGAATCACAAGTTTTCTTTGTGTCATCCAACCTTTTTATGCAAAATTTGTGGCCATGATAGTACATAGCTTTGTGGTGCTTGATCTGCAATTTTTGAAGTGTGTGTAAATTATTTTCATCGTGATTTGATACAAAACATACGTCGATTTATGATCATTAATAAATTTCTATGTACCTCTCCACCTCTTAAACCCTTTACTAGATCAACTACCATTGGCATAACATTGGAATCTCCATTACGATGAGCTTCTGTAAACAATGAAGGAACACCTTCCCATGTTAATGAGCAACCATTTTGTTGACATCATTCAATCTATTCCGTCATCCAATCAAGATTGTTTGCAATATACAAATGTATTGCATCCCACTCTCCACCACCTGTTTCAAAAAAATACACCAATTAAAAATAACTTATATTGAAGATTTATAAGAATTAATTAACTACAATAACATCTTAGATTTACCTCTCACTTTCTTCGATCTACCTTTGCCCATCAAGTACTCCCCTTCGAATTTTTTAATTGAGTTGAAATCCCAAATACGATCTACATGGATCTTTGCTGCAAACTTAGGAAGATATTTACTAATGTACACCATGGTCTGGTATACCATATATCCCTCCGCCATAGAACCCTCGGGATGTGTTCTTTGTTGAACCAAGTCTTTCAAAATTTTCAAGTGCCTCTCAACCATCTACATTAACCTAGTTGGTACAGGTCCGCACAATTCAATATCCTCAACTTGATGTATGAGGTAGTGTTCTTGTGTATTGAAAAAACTTGGAGGTAGACACTTTTGCATTTCACACATCAGAAGAGGAATTTTTCTCTTCCAATATTTTATATCTTCTTTATTGATTTCTTTAGATGACAACCACCTCATTTATTTTCCAAGATCATATATAACCTTTTTGACATTATTGGCGAAGTGGTGTGGGAGAGATAGATGTAGAACATACTACAATATTTGTAAAATGATCTTGTCAATATTTTATGAAAGAATGCAATTGAAACTACATGTAGTATATAAATATATAGTGAATACAAAATAACATGAATTACTTTAATAAATGTATGCCAATCGTGTGTTTTCAACCTTGGCCCAAATTCACTTTTATTTTATATGAGATTGTTTATGTTCGCAGCAAATCATGTGGGAAATTGTATTTATTTTATGACATCTTTTATAGCATTTCTTTGTTGCTCTAACAATAACCAACTAAGGGCACTTGTATCAATCTAGTCTCCATTATTATTTGATCAAATGTCATTTTTCATTGCATGGTTGGATTCTTCAATGTCACTATAAGTTTTGACAATTTGATCTTTGTCACGCCTTCCATCCAAGATTTTCTATAATGTCCCTGTTACATTCTTTCCAGTATGCATAGGATCAAACAAATGCACAATTGGGAGTTGCTCGTAGTACGAAAACCTAGTAAATTGCATAGGATAAATTTTTAGTCCTTTTGGAAGTTGGTCATTGATGCCTTGATGACCTTCACAAGCATCAATCACATCATTAGTAAACAAAACACAATATCAAAATATAAATTTGAAACAAAAACCATCAAATGGAATGACATTACCTCGATGATTTATTTTATTGTATGCCAACTTCCATAAGCGAGGTGTCATTCTTTGTGGCTTTGATGTAGTCTCTTCTAGACCATTGAAAAGATGTTTTTTGGTAATTCGGTACTTATTATTTATGTGCAAAAAGTGTCTATTATCATCGAACACCTGCTTTCCTAAAATTTTTGAATGATGAGATTTCGTCTTTGGACCACAAACTGGACATGCAAATTTTTCCTTTGTCTGAAGACCTACAAGATCATGTATAATTGGATTAAATGTGTTAACTCTGACATACCAAAAAAGAGATGTCAAGAAGAGAACATACCACAAAAATGTGTTAGCCCAAGGGCATCGTGTATTGTCCATACAAGCATTGCATGAAATTGAAATTGTCTTTGTCCTATTAGTCTACAGATGGCATACATAGTAACCCCATTCCATAACACCACCAACTCATCGATAAGGGGTTCAATATATATGTTGATATCTTTAACTTGGTACTTACCTAGTTGAATGAACAAAAACATTACATAATTATTATGACCATTTGATGGATTAGTAATAATAAATTATTTTAGATGACCACTAAATCAAAAAATACCTAGAACAATCAGTGTCAACATTAAGTGCTCTCTCTTTATGGACAACCAAGGAGGTATGTTATTGTTGATAACAAAAATAGGCCACGCCGAGTAAGTAGATCTCATCTCTCTAAAAGGATTGACACCGTCTGCTGCCAATGAAAGCTTGAGATTACGAGGTTCTTCTTTAAAGTGTGGCCATTTTTCCTCTATTTCCTTAAATGTCAAACCATCTACAGGCATTCACATAATGTCATCTTGACTTCTATTTCGTGCATGGTAATCCATAAATTGTGCCAAGCTATTGCACCTAAATAATCATTGCAAAAGTGGAATAATGGGAATATGCCAAAGAACCTTGCGAGGTACCTTTTTTGTTAATCGATCTGATTGATATCTATTGATATGACAAGTAGGGCATTGTGTTGCAAATTCATGATGTTTATGATATATAATATGATCGTTCGGACATGCATGTATTGTTTGATACTCCATTCCAATATCTTTCATGATGGCAAATAATTCTCGATATGAGTGAGGTAGAATGTTTGATGGTGGTAACAAACACTCACTTATCAACCTACGACCAAAAATATAATTTGTTAATTTAAATAATATTAATTACTACACGAACCCAATGTTAATTGTAAGGGAACTACGAGTAAAATAATGAAAGAAGATGGCATAACTTAACATACATGTCATTTCTATGTTGGATAAACCATTCATAACCTTCAAGTTCACCAACAGCAATACATTAGCAAGAAGAGTTGTTTTGGAGCCTTCATATAGGAATTGGTGTGCCTTCTCAAATAAAGGTACATCAAGCTCTACATCAACATCATCATCATCATCTTGATCATTGTGATCATTGTGATCATTTTGATCATCATGATCTTCATCATCCTGGTCTTCTTCCATGCTATCATTACCTTCTACTTCAATATTCACACCTCCATGTTCCCTCATTTGGAAATCTGCATTCTCTGAATTGTCATGGTCCATAATATGAAACTCAGGGACGTTGACCTATATGAAAATGATGACCTTATATTAACCATGACCGTGATGTCATCATCAAATCATGTCTTATGTAATTTATAAACTATTAAAATACATACCAATGGGCGATATTTGTTTCCCCCTTCAATGTGACCATGTTGCCTACAATGTTGTTCAGCTGTTGTGATTAGATATCTTTGAGTCTTTAAGACCTTACACATTTTGCAAGGACAATAACATTTTCCATCACCTTTTCTTTTTAAGTTAGACCATAGTCTAGCAATTGTCTCCCTATATTTTTGTGCGTTGATATTGTCAGATATGGTCTTTCTTGAATGGAATGACTCATTGGTGGAAGAAGGATGATTTGTTTACAACCTGCAGATGGAGTAGTAAGAGGAAGACACATATAGAAAGGAGTTAGGTATGTGAACCAAGTAGGAGTTAGGACATGTTGGAGTGGGGTCAGCCCAAGATATTTTGGAATCTTGAAGAACCTGGTAAAGGGTATCTAGAAAGGTGAAAATAAACAAGTATTTTTACAGCTACAAAGGAGGAATTGAGAGCATTATAAATAATGAAGAAGAAACTTAAATCCATACAGCTTCACCTCTATTTACAATTTGACCTTTCTGCATGTGAAATATGACAATATACAAAATTTCCAGTCACATTTTCACTTTAAAAAGAACACCAAATATACCTTTGCTACAATATCTTCTTCAAATTCTTTGCTATCAGATTCTTCAGAACTGCAAGCTCCTGTGCAGAAAAAAGATGAGATGTACTAAGTAATTTTTGATGGACAATATTTAAACAAATCAACTATCAAAACTTTTTTTATGAAATTCAGTTGCTTTATTATGTACTGAAGACTTGGCAAGATGTTCCCATGTCTATCTGTAGAATGCATATCTGCATGGTTGTTTGCAAATAGTTTAGTATGGTGCTGCTTTTGAACAACAAAAAATGTCACTGGGCTTGGTAATTTGGCTCAAGAGATGCACAAGCATGTCGACACCACAGAAATTTTAGTTCATATAGCATTCAGCTATCTTCTTTAACAAAATCCAAAGAGAATACAAACAAACTAATGAGCCGTGTCTATCTCAATTGAATAGCAAATACTATAGTTCATAAAGTAGAACTTGGTAAAACTGTCCTTCACTTACACCATCAACTCAAAACCAACTTGTATCGAGAATAGTTGATCAAACTCAGATCACCTCAACGTGAAAATTCATTTAAGATATGGTGATTAAAAGTTAGGTTTTTTTCTCAAAATCGCTGCAACTCAGAGGACCAAATCTTTGTTGATTAGTTTAACATAGATTGGTGAACAAAAAATTCATAATAAAAATCTAATTTTTTTCACACTTGTTCAAACCATATAATGAATGACAAAAAATGAATTGTATACGAGTCACTCCAAATCCTTAGCTTTTAATACACTTCATAGATGAGATTGCATTATATGGTTTGAACAAGATGTAGAAAAAAATGAAATGACATAGATATAAGCATTCTCACACCATGAGTGAAGTACCAATTGCATAAAGCTTTATTGCAAAAAAATTGTCAATATTATTTACATTGTACATACTTGTTTATATAATGCTTCAATTCCTAAACTAAGAAACTATAGCTAGTGTTCTAACCAAGCATAAAAATAAAATTATAGTGCAGATGTATGAAATTATATGCATAACTACTCCTATACTAGTTTATAACTACTATGCACATATTTTTATCCATTTACAAAGTGCATCTAGGCGTTAAACTCAAAAAATTATCAAAAAATAGAAGAAAATGGATTGCATAACAAAAGTTGGTCTCCAACTTGAGCTCAATTTGATCTTCTAAAAATATCTCTCAACATATGCCCATGAAGCCTCTAATTGACTGCAACTAATTGAATTACCAGCACAAACAAAATGCACATAAACCAGAAGAAGCAAATACAAAATGCAAATGATGGACCTAGAACTCCTCAATTTTTTGATGTTTTTTCTATCCCCATATCATCATAAGCTCCCTTCCCCTATTGATCAACTCTCTTAGCTTGGGGAAGAAAGTTGAAACACATCTCGAAACTATAGGAATTTGCCACACAAACATCTATCCATGTACAAATACATTTTGAAGAGATTTTTTTATTAAATGATCACTACTCTTCAATAGAATCTTATTATTACTCTTAAGTAAGTTTTAATCATTATTCTTATATTGTAAAGGGTGAAGTATTGGTGAGAATTGTATCTAGACTTTGTGATATACTGAGAAGTACAATATTTTATCTAATTAGAGTGGACTTGATGTTGGCTTAATTTTTTAATAGAACAAGGATTATTATAATTCTTAATCATCTTTTAAGTTCAGTTTTTTAATTGATAATATCAAGACAATGATTCTCTACGGAGATTTCTAAATATTTATCTCTTGAACATGCAAAGAAAGTACTCTACCTACTTGCTTGGGTGGAATGAGCATAAAGATTTGTATCAACCCAGCTTGCTTAGGTCATGATGGTAGATTTGGCAAATACAAATGTAACATCAATTTGAAGATCTTAAAGGATGAGTGAGCAACAAACCTAGTTTATTTGAAATACAATCATCAAAGAGATAATTTGAATCAAGGAGCTTGGGAGGGAGGAAGAGATTGGTGTGAATTTTAGGACAAATTTGTCTTATAAAAGGTTGTAGATTTAAATGAGACTATCTTGGATGAATATTAAAGGATTCTGATGTGTGAAATTTCATACTCTCTTGTGATCAATTTCTTGTAAGCAGAGGAGATGATATTTAGAGGTTGTTCATGTCTAGAGATCTTAGATATCTCTGTGGCAACAAGAATCAAGGACAAGTTATGTGTAGAAGTTAAGATTTCAATTAAGATGATTATGGTCTTGCAAATCCAAGTAGCTTAATATTAATAATTTTCAAGTAGCCTAGTCCAATGAGAATTGGCAGCTCTTCAAGCTCAAGACACTCACCAATGCACATGTTTATTAACTTTGTAAGATTGCCACTCCATTCATTGCAACTTTTTTGAGCCAAAAACAAGCAAAAATTATCCACGTCCATAAGAAGGGGAACCCTGCTAAAGGTCATCAATCTAGGTGACATCGATTTTTTCTTTTTCTAGACATCTGGCTGTCCCATTCCCAGAGCAGTAGAAATACCATTAGGATACCACGGCAACCCCAGTGCGATTGAGGGAGGGTCAAAATGCCAAGGCACCCTTTGGCATTCCATAATGGAGAGGTCTCCACAAAAACATTCCCGAATTATGGGCATGTCCCATTTTCTACCTTTTTCATGGGTGGAGCAGGAATGTTCTATCCCCATCTTTAAGCTCCAAAAATTATAGACATATGGTTTTCGTAATTCATAATGCTGAAATGCACAAAATCAATTCCAAAAGTTACACATTTCAGCTCCAAAAATGTTCCCATTACTCAAGAAAGGCTGGAAACTTACAAGAAAGACTATATCTATCTTAACATGTTGACATTAATAGCATAATAGTACAATAAAGGCTAAAACTTTCTACCTAATTACTATATGTGCTTTATCTTTGGAATTATTATATTATATGAAGATAAGTTCTAAGGGAATAGATTCAATATTTGAAAAGCCAATCTTCAAAACAATACCGAATGGCAATCCATTGTCTTATAGATGTCTTTGTTGAGGGCACATTCAAAGCTTCCATGGTGCCACATAGATATCCATGTTCAAGATCACAGCCCTGAAGACGTACATTCACCTTCCACACTTCATCCTTCTGTGAATTTGATACTTTCTGTGTACCATCAAAGGCTTGCAAATCAAAAAAGTTGTGGAAAAACAACACCATTAGGCATTTATATTCTATGGGGCTTAAATAACCCACCTCTTTGCTCTAATTTTCCATTTTGTTCTCTTTTTTCTTGGTCTCTTATGAAACTTTCACTATTTTTTGAAACTCCCTCTTCTTATTAAGATGGATGAGCAGTGATATGAAGAAATGTAATTTGTGATGAAAGGGGGAAATGAGGAAAATAAATGGGAATTCTTTAGATCCTCCCAATATTGGGCGTTAATATTTCTCACCTTTTTCAGAATTGGTAGTTGCAAACATTGCTTTGAAAACTTTGCCTGTGTAGTTAAGCTAGATAGATGGATGCTTGCCAATAGAGTATACGTTGTCTATGTCGAATTTGTGGACACATAACTACCATAAATTTAATTAGTCATGCTAGGTATCCAAACAAATCTTAATCTCTCTTCAAATTTTTGAAGGACCCTAAAGGGGAAAAGAGTGTTTGAGCTTTGATTTGAAGCCACGTAGATAAATAGTAAGAAAAATAGGCAGCATTCTGTGTACCCATCTCATTCCCAATTTGGTGCAATTTTATTCCGTAGACGCTCATATTTATTTACTTAAATTGTTACTAACCCTAAATGACCTAATTATATTGTTAAATGTTCTTCTAGGAAATAATAGTTTTTTACCTTTTAATTTTTTACTTTGGTCATGAGTTTTTTCTAAACTTTTTGTGATTAGTTATTTTAAAATATACTATCATCAATCTATTACCTCTAGTTTTCTAACTTTGTATTGAAGAATGCATCTTATATATAATGGACAGTTAAGAAAAGATGGTTCATAATGACAAAAATCATGACAGCATATACTACAACCCAAGACTAGTTGAGACAAATAGCAACATGAACAAGGAAAACTCATGAAACTCACTTTGTTGAATACATTCAAGTTAGCAAGACTTGTCGTTGATAACAAAACAATAATTATAGGTATTCTTAGTGAGGCTTGAAGTTACAATATTTCCACTTTAATTTATCATCACTATCTGTAGTTGATAATAATCTTGTTTATTATTCATTTCTTCACCATAATGAATGTCTCTCTAATGCTCTAAACAAGTTCATAGCTCTGTGATTTCTGTATCTTATCTTCTTTGACGGACATTTAAAAAACTACACAAAAGCTACTCAAAACTTCAACAGTAAACCACCTAGCATCACCACTTTAATGTCTGGTACTACAAGATCTGAATTCCCAAATGTAAGATCAAGCATTTTCTCAAAGAGAAGTTGTATTTCATGGAGAAACTACCCAAAATAGTTCCAAAAACACATCAATAACATTCTCCACACCTAAACAAGCATTTTCTCATCTAAATAGAGATCAAAATAAAAGTAAAATGAAACGCACATACCATTGAAGTTGATGCAGAAACGTTGTTAGCCATGATCATGATGATGGCGAAGATGAAGCAGCTTGTCGAAGATGAATTATAACTACACAACACCCAAATTAACAAACTCTTGCAATCTACCAAAATAATTGGTAATAAAACACAAGAAAGATGCTTAGGAAGAATCCAATGATATATATTTATAACATCCAAAATGTGGATAAGTAAGCAGATACAATGTGCTAGCCCTACCCAAATCACACACAACTTCATTCATTCCTCCATGTAGAAAAGCATTGTTTATTTATTATGCTTGATGTCCATTTTTCATCTTATTGTGTAACACTTAGAGAAACACTCAAAGATACAAAATTGAGACCTATACATTAGCAAAAACATATATACACACTCAAACCCACGAACCTATTTTGAAAAAGAGTGCCACCATGTAAGCACGCAACCAGGCATAGAACAAGAACTTGGCAAATGAAGAAGAAATTGCAACAGGAATGAATGGAATTTGATTTGTAGCATGAATTCTCTATGGGAAGAGGTAGTAGCAACCATGTCTTGCAATGCTTTGAAGGTAGTTTCTACCTGATTGTAGGCTGGGAAAGGGTTTGCATCTTGGTCGAACTCAAGATAGATAGGTAGTTTTAAGCATTTCAATGAACGAATCCCTAGCCAAGTGTCCAAATTCACAATCCAAACATTTAAATTGTGCATCCTCATAATCTTTAAATAGGACTTGAATAAGATTACTGACATATCCCAATGTTCAGTCCAAAAGAAAATCTTTAAATAGGACATACTAAACTTTTACCTATTACAATGATCGCACACAATGTCGAGTCCTCTCTTCCGGAACCCCCCTTGAAAATCTATGCCCTCATGCGAGTGAAATGCTGGAAGTGAAGGAGTTGAAGTGCCCTTGGATTGATGTAAGCGGAACCATACCAAATCTCTGGAGAAACCATTAACTCGCACTTCTCGCGAATACCTTGGAACCCTCGACACCAAATGAAATGTGATATATTTTTGCCCTTTTTTTATGGTGCGGTGTGTGTCACAATTGTGACAAAAATAATTGGTCGCAATTGCGACCAACATGGGCATGTTATTAAAAAAAAACAAAAATTTGCTTTATAAATTGACCAACCAAACCATTCAAAATACTTAGTCAAAATTTTTGGTCCAAAATTAGGGTAAAATGCACTAGTGAGGGGTAGAGTAAAGGGTACTTTTATCACAATTTTGAGAAAGGAATAACTTGTGGTGCATGCACTAAATTGCCACAGGCTAGACATTGCATACATTACAAAGAAGGGTACGAGCGAGCATGGCATTTTGAGAGAGCACTTGTAGAATGAACATTAAAGTCACATGATAAATAAAGACTAGTTGCATCTTTTCTACATTACACTATGGACCTAACTTTGAGGCAAAATTCACAGATTGGCTCCATTTTTTTCATGGCCATAAAACCTTCAATTTGTCACCTTATATTGGCACAAACTACAAATTTTATTTTCTTAAGACATGAAACATTTCATTTTTTAAGTGCACATAAATTACATACCATAAAATCAGACACTATTGAAGATTTGGTGACCAATCTATACTGAATTGGTGTCAATAATGATGTGACATGAAAATGTAAATAACTTATCTGAAAAATTTGTTTGAGTTTAATTTTAATTTTGATATATATACATTGTGCATGTATGTTGGCATACATCTCAAGACCAAGGGATATACTAAATTAATATTATAAATGCCATGGAATGGGTGTGTTGTATAGATGGGCTAGGGTGTTTCCTTTGTGTTGCAACTTAGCATTGTCAGGAAGTCATCCCAAAAAGATTGGTGCCACAATTTTTGCTACTCAAATGAGACAAGGATTACAATGTTCTTATGGCATAATTGATGATTTTTTTCATAGTTTTTTTTCATTTAAGGGTTACAATGTTCTTATGTGCATACTATTTTTGCACAGTTTTTTCTTTCAAGCCTAGATAAATATGCAATGTAGAAACTTTTTGAGGGGGCGGAGGTTGTAAAGAGAGGGGTCATCCCCCAACCTGTACTATATAACCTGGGAACCTCTCGATTTGGGATCCTTCACTAATCTATTAAGTCTGATGGTTTTTCTAGCTATGTTTTGTGAAAACACCCTTCACCTCTACATGCATCGATAAGATTCTTCAATATTTGTTGATATTATTTTATGTCCACAGAAAATAGTGCTTGTATTATGATCAAGTGTTCCCATTGAAAACTAAAATTAAGAAACCATTTGACAAGGGATTTTTTTGAAAAGGACTAAAAAACTATAGTAAGGACATAGTATTACAATACAAGCTCTTTGAAATTAAAGTATATAACTGAAATTGAAATTAATAGCATAGTTCCATATAATACATTACCAATTAATAATAATAATAACTACTTGACACTATTGTGTGTGTGTGTGTGTGTATACATACGTATATACATATATAATATGTGTGTGTGTATGTATGTATATACATATACATATATATATATATATGTATGTATGCATGTATATACATATATAGGTATATATGTATATACATATATACGTATATATGTATATACATATATACGTATATATGTATATACATATACATATATAGATATATATGTATATGTATATACATATATATATGTATATGTATATAAATATATATATATATATATATATATATATATATATATATATATATATATATATATATATATATATAATATGTATGTATATGTATATAGATGTATATGTACACACACACACACACACACACACACACACACACACACACACACACACACACATATTTCTAATGCCACAATTTAAGTAGATTTTTTGCACCACTACTATATGTTTAGTAGCATTTCTCTAGTGACACAAAGAGTTCTATGGCCATGACCTAGGATTTTTGGGAGTGTTCTCATGAGCATCACAAGTTTTTACTAAAAAATGCAATGGATAGTTTGTTTGTATACACAAGTTTTGTGAGTGTTATTATTGTGGCTTGATTTGTGAAGTTTTTTGAGCAACCAAATTTCAAGATCATTGCTTTTTAATTTTTGTCGGTACTCATGTTTTTACTCTACAAGACAGGGTGTACATGTGAACAAGGGCCTGTAAGCCACTACCATTATGGAAGCAAGGTCATGTTGATGCCATAGAATTATAGGGTAGGGTATCAGTTTATATGCATGATTGTTGGGGGAGGGTGCATGAGGGCCCTTTTAGTTCTTTTATTTGTTGTGCCTACACCTAATGGTATAAGTTGTTCCCATTTACTCACTGGCCACTATACTATTTCATCAAAATACAAAGCAAACATTGTGTTTTGTCGCCAATATTTTGAAGCAAAGACTATAATATTTCATCAAAATATAAAGCAAGAGATGAGATTTGGCAGTCTTTTATTATACTCTCTTTATGTTTTTGTACTTCAATCTAGTTATTTTTAATGCATCTGATTAGTTTTATGTTTTTGGACCTCTCAGTGATTTGGTAGTCTTCAATGCTTTAATGGTATATACAATTATTTATTTTACATTGAAGTCTACAAATAATGGTATTCATTATCAAATCTTAACATCACAATTTCTTTAAAAAATCTCCTTTTGCCATTTATTTTGCATTTTTTGGCTAAGCTACACTAAGTGTGGAATTGATTGATCATTTTCATGTTCAAAAATTTTACAAAGTTTAATTTTTTGTTGTTGAGATGACAATTTTGCAACACTATGATGGTCTCTTTACAAGAAAGATATCTATACTATAGAACAACTAGGCTAGGGAACATTTAAGTTTTTATGATTTATAGTTATTTGATTTTTTGACAAGGCATGTTAGTACACTAGCAAATAAATATTTAAAGAATAACTCAAATAAATGATTTCTCATGGAACATATTAAATTCATAATATTACGAAATACATTAATATGAATACAAACATTTATACACTATAATTTACAGTGTACAAAATTATAGCTTGAAGACAAATCATCAACTTAAACTTTATATCAAAATTATATATAAAAACAAATTTAACACAATCAAGCACAAAAGAGAAATAATACTCCATAATAAAGTGATTCATTAATGAAGGTTAGTAATTAAGGCTATGCTTTTCATCTCTTATGTTTCAATTTGAGGGTTTTCTATTTTTGCAACATATAAATGTGGTAGTTGTGGAGAAAAGTATGGTGAACTGGCTTAAACATATAGAAGGGTTGTGGATTTATTACATTTGATGGCATCTATGAGGATCTATTTTTTCAATAGTCATCTTTTCATGTCGATGAATTTCAAAGGTTGCTTGAGGGTGAATATGATATGAAGGTTGTATATTGATTTAACTCTTGATATAGCTATAAAGGTCAAACCTTGTCATTCCATGTGAGGCCTCGCCTCGACCCATCCTAGCATCGATGATATATTATTATTTTGATACTCATGACTCAATATGTCAGAACATTATTGATGCACTGAACATTATTATGTTATTTATGATGAGTGATGCTTTACTTTCAGATATTTGATTTCATCATTTAACGCTTTATGAACATGTATGATGATGAAGTGAATGAATGCAAAACTAACACTTTGAATTTTCCAATTTAATGAATAGAATAATATAAACAATTGAATTGTAGAAAAATGGATGTTTAATTTATATGATTTTCCTGATACGTAAATTTTCCTAATGCATGTGATTTCTTGAACCTACTGATGTGTGCAATGAGTGTGCAGGATATGTAGCCCGAAAATCTGATGGAAAGATGGAAGTGAACCCCTTGTTAAATTGTACTATTTTTGTATTGTAATTCTTTGAAGGTTGTTATTGGTTTTACTATTCTCCTAGCTTTTAATTGTTCCTATTAAGTCTTTAAGGCTGAAAAACATCAAATTTAAGTGCCCTAGGGGTAAGGGTATGGGTGGGGAGTACTTTCCACCCCCTTAGCCTCTTAGTTTGACTTTTAGGGTCACTCAAAAGCCCCATTTTTGATGGATTGCGAAAATTGATTGTCATCTACATGAGTTGGTGACTCAAACTCCATCTTGAGTTACTTGAAGTCTAGTTGAGTTAAGGGATGATACTTAGAGGCATTTTGGAGTAGTTTTGGGGTTGTTACCCAATCTCTAGTTTTAGAAAAAGTTTGAAGATTGAAGGAAGAAAAGGAAAAGGCTCTTCTCAACTTACCATTTTGCCATAACATTTTGTGAAGGTAGGAGTTCTCCACTCTTTTGATTTTTTTCTTCATGTTTTCCATGCTTGAATCTTGCATAAAGTATTGTGTTCTTGTTTTTTCTTGCTTGTGTGTTGGGATGGATTCAGAGGGATTTTTGTTTTTTCTTGATGCATTCTTATGCTTTTCTTGATAATTTGTTTTTGAGGGGATTTCATGGGGATTTTTTTGGCATTACTCACCCTTGGATAGGGAAGAGGTGGCCATGTACGGGGGTAGGGCCTTAGTTGGACCTCAATGGTGTAGAGTCTCCTCTCATGGTGAAAGGAGGGAAAGAGGGTAGGGTGTATGGGCCCCTACTTGTCATCACATGCCTTGTTTGATATTGTGAATTCTTGAATATTGAAAGGAGTGAAAATCCTTGTGGTATTAGCCTCGAAAGGGCTTTGTAGAAGAATGAAAGTTCTTAAAATTTTAGCCTCGAAAGGGCTATGTTATGGCATGGTGATTGACGTCTCCCATTGGAAAAATCCATCTCCCCCCTAGTCAGGTTCTATGCTTGGACCTATTGTGTAAAACTAGGTTTTGCGTGTATGCTTGAATTGCCCTTAATGTTGTGATGTTTCACCCTGGGTCAGCTCTTGTCTTTTCCTTGTTTTCCTTGAAGAATTGAAGTTATTGGAAGAAAGTACTTGTGAAGGTTTTAGAAGAGATTTCATTTGAATTGTAATATTATGTAAAATGTATTTGAATTTTGATGTATTGGCAAAGACACCGAGTTTTCTTACTGGTTCTTTCCGAATGGAGCCTTGAACCAGGATGAATAATAGAGAAAGGAAAAGATTATGAAATTATCCTTGCAATTCTCTCATGTGATTTCAAATTTTGGCATATGTATGTGAGAAAATGGAATGTTAGATAATGTTCTTGAATTATGAATTTCCAAGTTTTCAATTATGTTAATGGAAGGCAATTTGTTATGTTGAAGTTTCCAAATTGATGTCTAAGTATTAAATGTAATCAAAATTCTACATTGTGATCACAAAGTTATCACTTTCATTGTTAAGTTTCATTATGAACAAAATCAATTTGATCAAGAGATTATGTATTTCCCTGAATTCAAAAAAAAAAAAGGAACATACACCTTGATGTATGATGAATAGATAAAACATAAATTATAAGATGAAAGACAAAAATATAACCCTATGCACAACCTTGGATTATGATACTTGTTAAAGAAATCTATGTTGTCATTAGGCTAGAATGTACTCTTAAGATAAAAATATATATATAGCAAACATATCAACACTTAGAGAAATTGGCCTAAAAAAAAAATACACTTCTAGGAGCAAAATGCTCTCTGGAATTTGTATGGAGGGGAGATTTAATTCCCTAAGCAGCAAAGCATATTCCCTTTGATTCTTGCCAATATATAAATTTAAAAACAAAAGGGAGTTTTGGATTGTGTCTTACACCATATATTAAGGACGACTAAACCCTATAGTACTTATGTTAGGCGCAGTCAAATTTACCCTAGTAGTTGAAAGGGCGATGCAAGTGAAGGTGGCTTTAAAGCCAAAGAAAATTTAATGGTATACATTGAAAACCCCTCCATCCACCTTTTGCCTTCCTAGCACTAGCCAATAAGATGGTTTTCTTTGCACGTGCCCCCTTGTCAAGTCGACCATGCATTTAGTATGGCAGTTGTTGAGTATAGGCTGGTCTATGCGCCATTTAATTGGTTATAGCCTTTTCATCCCCTCCTAATGCAGCGAATTTTTCCCTTGAAAGATTTGGGCAAATTTTAATTTGAACAAGGTTGACTTTAAGTTCCAAACTCCCCATGCTATCACCCTGCATGCCTATTTCAGTGCGCATTCTCTTGGGGCAGGCACATTAATTATGCCCTGACACATATCTTATCACCAATCCATGTCTGCATACTCTTGGCGTTGGTTGCATATGGGTATGAAATAATGTTTAAACAAACATATTCTATCATAAGTTTTGGCCATCCTTGATTTGATAGCATCTCCTTACTCATTGCTCCTTGGTAAACGCCCAATACAAGTGGAGATCAATACATGGGTTGCTTGATCAGCGTACTTCCACCTTGGAAAATGCATGGTGGGGAGTCAAGTCTAAGCGGTAGAGAGTTTGGGGGTAAGTTAGTGAATGGTTAGGATGGTGAGTTAAAATAGTATTGTGATATTATTTTAGTATAGTTAGTTGAGTGAAGTTAAGTTTAGATAGGATTAATAAAGTGGCGGTTAGTGATGTCTTTGTAGATGTTAGTATTATGATAATTAATTTGTATTAGGGAGTTAGTAGTATCATATTAGGTAATGTTAGGTTAGTTTTAATATAGTTAAGTTTATGTGTTAGTAATGTGTAGTTATGTTGTTTGAATATTAGTTATTTAATATTCTAATGTTTAGAAATTTTCAATTGGTTACTTAGATTTTAGTTGTTTCATATTGCTAAAGTTTTAGAGTTAATTAGTTCTATGGTTGTATTTATAATGTTAGTAATTGTAGTTAGATAAGTAGTTAAGTTAAAGTATTTCGTTTGATTACTTTAATAATAAGAATAACTTATTAGTATTAAGTTGTGTATTCAAATAGTGTAATTCGATTTAGTTATCACTTTAGTTAGCTATTGAATAGAGTTAATTTTAGTTAGTATGTTATTAAGTTAGTACATGGTTGTTAGTATCTTTTGCTAATGACTTATAATCGGAGAAAGTTAATTTTCCATTATTAGTTTAATATATTGTCTAAGGTTAGTCAATTTATTTAAATTGTTTATAGAGATAATTATTAGTGTCTGTTAAAATGAAATTGAGTGTAAATTAAAGTTGAATAGTAGATTTGTAAATCAGTTCTTCTTAATAATAGTAATCATATTGTCTTTAATTATAGATAGCATTATTGTATCTTAAATTTGACTTGGATTAATGTAGGATTATATGTTGAGTTTGACCATTAGGTTTAACTTAAAGTACTGGATTCATAACTCGATAGTTGTTTAGCATTTCATGTTACTTTTGTTCTAAGGAGGTAAGATCTCAATTGGGGCAAATCTGTATGAAGTTGGTGAGTGTTATGTCTAAGTTAGAAGGTTACTATTAAGATTGTAACTTAGTAATTGTTTTATCAAATTTTGGTAATCGTATTTTAAATTTTAGTTAATTATATTTTTTTCTTATTGGCAATTATAGTTGGTTTTAATTAAATATAGTTGTTGTATAGTGTTAGCTTCTAATTAGGTGGTCTTTAATATAAGTTAATATTAGAAATTATTTTTAAGTGTTAATTAGGAAAGTAATTGACTTATAATTGCTTTAATGATTGAATAATTTAATGTTAGAATCAGTTTTAATATTGGATAGAAGTTAGAAGAGTTAGTTTCCATTACGAGTATGTATGTTGTTTAGATTAAGTTAGTTGAATTATCTGATTTATTTAAAGAATTAATTTAGAATCACTATGTTAGTAATTAGTGGATGTTAAGTTGAATTTCAGCATTAAGTAAAGTTAATTGTAAAAGTTAGTAAATTTGGCTATTTTATTATAGCAGTTATATTATTCTTAAATTGGAAGATAGTGTTATTATGTCTTCGATTAGTACAGGTTTCAAGTTGAGATAGTCTATTGGAGTAAACTTTAAATGTTGAGTATAAACTAGATTGTGAAAAAAAAAATTTGTGTGTGCGTTTTTGCCCCTTGTATTTTGGGCATGACATTCCATTTTACCAATATCAATTGTCATTTTCTAAAGTGTCGGTCCTTAGGCATGGTTAGTGCCCATGGCATGGATAGTTGTATTTGTCTATGAATACCTAGGGATATAGGTGTTATAAATAAACTTGTTTGGTCATCTTGGTTCCAAGGTGGGCCATTGTAATTAACAAATTAGATACCCACATATAGTAGTTTTAGGGGCTTACAACCAAGTGTGTACAAAATATCTACCACTTATCCAAGTGATCTATTTACAAGACCTCTTTGAATCTAGAGGTTTATTGTTAACATTAGTCGATGGCTTGAATTCTTTTGGAAGTTGTTCAACATCACTATCAATTTTTGTTTTGAGGTACAATGGTGAGCAACCATTAGTTTTTGTGATACCTAGGGTGTTGTATATAGAAATTCCATATAAGTCTTGCAGAGATTAAGGCCACAGGGGAGGTTAGGCTTGTAAGTTAATTGCAAAAGATAGATTGGAGACTACATAGCATGTTAAGAGTGTGAAATTAGAGATTGAGATCATGATTAGCCTCTATGGGCTCTCTAACATTGTAGCACTCAAGGGGGTATTTATTGAAGAGGTATATATGCTTGGTCATGGAAATTTGTGCTAATAGAGAACTCTTTGATTAGTTGCAAAACAAACTATGTATGTGACCCTATTGTTTATCATTTAACTATTTCAATTTAACTATGTATGCAACTCTATTATTTATTATTTAACTATTTCAATTTAACAATGTTTATTTTATTTTCCTCTTTTACATTTCCTTTAAATGTTTGACAAAAAAAAAAAGGTGAAAATTCACCTTATATGAACTTGCACCTTTTGTCACTGGTGATGTACCCCTTGCTCCTACACACCCTCATCATTCTTCTTACATTATATTATTCATTTTACATATTCCACATTCTATCTTTACTTTCTATTATTTCACTTTTTACTCTTACTTCTTTATTCGCACTTCTTACATCCTTTATTCTTCTTAGTACACACTCCACTCTTCTGATTTTACTTTTTATTCCACATACTTCTTTTCAGAGATTTATTCTTTTCAAATAATAGATTCACATAGAGCCCATTAAGGATCAAGTCTTGCTGAGTGCAAGGCTCGAAGACATCATAACGGACGAGGCCAGGATCGTGCCTTGCGCGAATTTGGCAGCGTGGATTCTCCTTAATCCTTGCCTCTTAGCTGAAGAGGTTTCAGACACGCATGGGCTCATATCGGATACCTAAAACTTGTTTGTGGATGATCTCCATCAAAAAAATAGATTCACTATTTATATATGTTTTTAATCCAAATAAGAGATGCGTCTCTTGACGAAAGATACTTCCCAAAGGTTGTGTCTTATATTATTATTAGTATTATCTCGCCCTTAGTTTTACTTGTAGCTTTTCATATTTTTATTAGCAATGTAATGATTATTGTTTTCTTGTAATTGACGGCATCTTCATTAATTATAATTTTTGTTTTACTCTTTACGAGTATTAATCCTTCTCTATCAATACTGCTGCTGCTACGTTGTAAATTCCAGGAATATCTCTGTTCAGCGTTCTTCTCTGCCTCTCGTTCACCATTTTATTTTATTCATACTTTTCCAAACCCGACACTTCTCACTATTTCTTATGTAGGAAGAGTTTCTGTACTCACATGTCATCTGGTCTTTCTAAATGTTTAATAACTTCTATTCTGTATGTCTAGTATCAGCATTTGCCGTTACTTGTTTCCTTTTCAGGATCTATTGTGTTGATAAAGTTTTTGTAATTTATGACTCTGCACTTCCTGTTGATGTTTCAAACTCGGTCTCTTCTTTTTCATATCAAGATTTAGTATCGTTGTTGTAGCATATTGATGTAATGCCTAATCCTTTGACATCAAAATCTCTCCCCTTTGTTTATCATCGTATGCACAATTTTAGGTTGACTGTTGTCTTTAATCTTACTCTATCCATATCTTCAAACCCGACTTCACCCTGTAGCTGCTTAATAATTTCAAATATATTAATTCCATCCGCAGGTTTGCCGTCACATGGTTTGCTTAACAGATGGTGATGATTTTTTTTTATATTGTTTGATTCTAAACCCGTCATTTATATATTTTTCACAGGTCCACTGTTCTAATATATGTTATTAGCAGTCTTCAAACTTGTCTGCTCTGTCTCTGTTGCAGTGAATCCTATGCTGCCTTATACACTTCATACTCTGTATTTCGATGCAAACAGTTTAATGACGGTGAACTCTTTGGTCTATGATTCCTTCTCGATGAGGATGTCTAAGCTCTATCACGTCTCATTCTAACGGTATCAGAAGTCTTTGATTGTATATTCAGTACTGATCGTATTATATTATATTTATTTCTTCATACTTCAACTAAAATCTTGATAACAGTTAGCCTCATGTATAGGAGGGACCTGATCATCTCATAATACTATTAGATACATCCATATTATCTTCGCATGGCTACTTATTTTCTTGATCACATGACCACGATATGGCTTTGAACATTAATACCATCATAAGCATTAATCTTTGATACATGATTATAATCAACCTTGTGTATATTCATGATGATCTTGTGTACCGTATACTTGACATTAATGACAGCTTTCCAATCGTACCTTTGACAATGTTTCATCAAGATTTACTTTTGACAAAATATACTCATCCCATACTATAATCATCAAGGAATGATACATAATAAATTGTTCTAGATAGCAAAGGAAATAATAAGACTAGACATATTATAAGGAATTAAATTCAACATCCTAGAAGATATGTGAGAACTAGAATAAAACTAAGCATGAATTTGCTTTCCATATATAAAATATTCAATCATTGATTTGTTTTCTTAAGTGAACTTTTCATCTGAAAAGCATGACTTCCTTCGAATATTCTTAAAAAAACACAACCATTTAAAGTTGATACAACAATCTTCCTTTTTGTCAATTCCAACATTAAGGATGGTAATTGAACCTCGTATATTTATACCAACAAAAAGAATTATTACAATATATTGTGTAAATACCCATTGAAATAGAGTGCCTATCTAGAACACACTTAGCAATCAACATAGCTCCTCACATCATCTTACATCTTCCATTTACGAAAATTTATGCACCCATATCATTTAATTTACTTGTAGAAAGTAGAATTAGTGGCAAACCAAGACAAAATTATCAAATATATCATCAATGTCATTCACTCTAGAGCTGGTAATTCAATATTAACTCTTACATAACCAAATATCTTCAAGTGAGAGCCATCACCAAAGTACACCTTCCCACTGTCAATTTCTTCATGCAAGTGAGAGCCATTACTGAAGTACACCTTCCTGCTGTCAATTTCTTCATACTTTGAAAACAACCCTGATGTGAAATTATGGGAAAGATGCATTAGAGTTGATCAACCATATTTTCTCATGCATTGGTTTCCCAAGGAAACCAAAAAAAATCACTATCCTTAAAACTCCTTCCAAAGTGTTTTGACGTGCCTCAACTCCAACAATTTACCTTAGACTTTCCAAGATGATTTATCTCCTACAAGATTTGGACCCAAACTTTTCTTGATCTATGTCATTTTCGCCTTTCTCCTTTAATATACTATTACCTCAACCATTCCAAAAGATTTTCGTCATACCTCTTCAAAATTGAAGGATGCAACAATTTTGTCTATTTTAAATGTCATTGTGCTACTTCTAATGTTGTAACAAGGTGGTCCTACAAGTCCAACAGTGAAAACAAAAAGGGCCCGTTTGGCTGGGGGAATAGGAATAGAGGAATAGGAATAGCTATTCTAGAATACTTATTCTGGAATAGGAAATGGGGCTACATATTCCTATTCTCTATTTGGTTCAGCCAGAATTTGATGGGGAATTTGATGGGGAATTCGCGGACCCAAAAATTTATGATTTTTAAAATAAATAAAATTGGAATAGGAATACGTATTCCAATTCCACCTATTTGGGTGGAATTGCAAAACCTTATTTTTGGGCCAAAATTGGAATACATATTCCTATTTTACTTTGTATTCCAATTTTGATTTGGTGCATCCAAACGAAGAATTCAAATTTTTAAGAATTTGCATATGCCTATTCCGCTTGTATTCCCGTTGCCAAACGGGTCCTAAATGCATGCAATGATCTTCACACCAACAAAGTTCAATTGAACAAGCAAGATGTTGAGTGATCTATGACAAATCCCCCTTCCATCGTAAGAGAATAATATTTTCTTTTCAAGAATTTATTTATCAAATATTTAACCTTAAAACTAAAAAATTGAATAAATTTAGCATAAAGATTTTCAACTATCTTCTCTTTGTTAACACTCACAAGCACGAAGTCAACTTAACGAATTCCTATCAAACTAATTGCCTTCCAAACCACTGAATTCCAATCTTCTTGTTTTACGCTTGATGACATCTTCCCAAATACAACAACCAATAAATCTCAATCTAAAAGCATTTCATCCATCTTGAACTTCCACTGCTCAAAATTGTCTTCGTTTAATTTTTCAAATACTTTTCTTCCAAATGTACTAGTCATCTTCTTGCAATGAAGTTATAAAATACTTTGGAACAAACTCACTCACGTACCAATTGAAAGGATTCAAGTATGCAAAAACAACTTCCTTTGCCAATCTACTCAGGAAATATTGCACTTATTTATTTAAACACAAGCAGTCAATGTGAAGCAGATGCACATTATAAAAAAATATAAAACACCACAAGGAAATGCAAAAAAAAATCTAAGGTAGACATGAAGTAAACCATTTTCGAGAGGGGTGGAAAATACTCCCAAAAAATTGTTCTATGTATTACAATAAGCAATTTCCTTACAATGTCAGAAAAAACCACCTGGGTTACATGCACTTACAGAACAAGTTTTATCTAAGAGGACACAAATGTTAAATTCTGAGATAATTTCAGTAACATAAAAATAACAGCAAATAATCTCATGACAACTCCAATCTTAACACTTCATTTATAGGTCTAAATAAAAAAGCTTTTACAGTAGATGCCAGGAAAAGACCACGTGTGCATGCAAAACTCTACGTCGAATGAATAATCCCTCCTTCCATGAAAAGGACATACCTATTATAGCTTTGCCATTTCCAATTTTGTCATTGATTTCAGTTCAGTTTTTTGAATTTGATAGCTGCAATATAGGTTTTCAATCGTTAAAGTGCAAACTCATGTTTGTGTATCATGAGTTCATTGGCTTCAATTCTGTGGAATCATATTAAATGAATCAATATCTTCACGATGAAGTCTTGTATAGACTGGGCAAAATCATAGTAGGGGAGGAGGACCGGTAGTTGTAGTCAATCACCTTCTTGTGTATATGTTATTCAGTCATAATTTACGTATAATTATTATTATTTTTAAATTCTAAATAGTGATGAAAATAAATCAATATTTGAACGTATGAGAACTTATATATTAGTAAAAATACATAAATAAATCTATTAACAAGTGAAATAAATAACTTTTTGTTTCACATAAAATATAATAGCTATCAATTATATATGTCACTTTAAAAACAAGAGCTCTTGGTGAGTTGGAGTCCCTACCTTTTGCCTACCATAAACTTGACTAAGCTCTATTTCACTAGACTTAGCTCACAATTTTTTAATAAATTGTAACTTTATTGTTAAATTTAAATTTAATTTAATTAAAAATTATAATGCTAATTGTATGTACTTCCAAGATTTTAATATATGTATGGGATAGTACAAATTTTAACAAATTTATTAACCAATTATAAATGAACAATTGCATTCAAAACTAATAGAATATTATGCATTCGAAGTTAATAGAATATTATGCTAATATTTAGAGACACTAATTAATTAGTAAAGCCTCAAATTTTATTTTTTTAAATGTCAACTACAACATTTATTAATTTTTGAATTAGATATAAATAAATGAAATATTGAAAAAAAATAGAAATCTAAAAAATGAAAATCAATTAAGAGAAAATAAGATAACTTAGAGAAAACTAATAAAACACCATAGAACTAATATCAAAAAACTTCTCTTCTTCTCTATGTCAACTACCATACTAGATTATATCTTTGTAGTGAATTCATATACTAAGACACCTTTGATATAAATAGATTTTTACTATCTAAATATTATATATATATATATATATATATATATATATATATATATATATATATATATATATATATATATATATATATATATATATATATATTGGTTAATATATATTTTATTTGAAGGCAACAACTTACATAATTTGTGAGCTTTTATTAAGATCTACTTTTAAAAAATTAAATAGAATAAAATATTAATCTATAATTTTTTGAAAAAATTATTCATTTATATTTTAATTAATTTTAAATTTTAATCAAATAAGCAAACATTTTTTGCTAACAATTAATATAAATAATCATTTTATATTAAATTTAAAAATCTTCCCTGTTGCAGGGGGTTGGTCACGGGTTCTAGTCTCCCCCGTCCCCGTGGTACCGGTGGGCGTGTCGCGCCAGCGCTACTGGTCACGTTAAAAAAGTTTACCCGGTGCATTTACTAATAAAATATTTAAAAAAATCTTTTATGATTTACAATAAAATTTCCAAAAGTAAAATCTTTCGTTAACACAAAATAGTTAAAACAAGTTTTAAAATTTTTACTTTATTATTAGTTTTAAGTTTATAATTAAAAGCTTTGCTTATATAATCAAATTAATTTTTGTAATTAATTTTACTTAATAATGATTTTTATTATAAAAAATAAAAAATTAACTTCAAAAATCACAGTTTGTGGTGTGAATAAAGTGTAAATTTTTAAGAAAAAGTCTCGCTTTCCGGAAAAACTCACAGGGTAGAGTTGGGAGGAAAAAATATAATTAATGTTGGAAAGTAGAGAAACGAATCGTTGAAATCCAAGGGCAGTGTCATTTTTTTGGTGGACTCAGTGTAGATTGATATTTGATATTTGTCGTTCTAGGAGTGAATTTTGAGACATCAAGTATGTTCTCATGTAGCAGAATTGTTTATCCTATTGAATGGAGTGAACACGTATTACAAAGAAGTATATGAAAGATGTCTAGCTATATTGGTCGTCCATGCTCTTTGCAACAAGATGCACCGTTAATTCTAGAAGTTAGTCGCTTACAAAGTTTTGACTGTAACTTGACACAAGAAAGGAGTTGTTGTCAGTGTACTGGTATAAGGCAATGCGGAGAACCAGGGACAATTTTAAATAGTAACATGAATTAAAATTTTGATAGTATGACATTGACAAGCATTAAATACATGCTTATATCTTGTTGATTTTTTTTTGGATTTTTTTCATTCAAGAAAAAGACATATATACCCCAGGAAATTGGTCTCTAACCAATTAAAAAATAGAAATTTGATGCTAATAGTTGAATTTAAAAATACATATGTAAAAACCTTAGGTTTAGACATTATAGTTATGTCATCAAATTAATGTAGGGGGGTCTATTGAAAACATTAGTTCCTTGCCTTATAAGGTAGGGACTAATAATATGCTCACTTAATAAGATAAGATGTTCACTTAGATAAATATTGTTATCTTAGTGTACAAATGTTATTCTTATGAGTAGAACTATTGAAGTAGTAATGTATATGCATTAGAGTATTTCATATTAACAATTTGTCTTATCAAAAATACACACGGTAACTACGATAAATGCTTTGTATTTTCCCATAAAATGTGTTAGATTGTAAAAAAAAAAAGTGTTCAACTATTGGTCCCTTTGTGCTAGATATAAGTTTATTTTGAATAATAATATTTTAAATTTTTATAACAACATTTTTTTGGTAGAAGTATTTGTCTTTTGTGTTGAATATAAATGTTACATCCCCATTATTGGCTCAATTATAAATGTTTCTTATAGCCGATGAGATTTCATGTGAAGTCAATGGACTGGTAAAATTAGTTAAACATTATGATCATGTGAAATGGAAATATGGTTATTCGTTAAAATTTCATGTGAAGATGACTTGTTAATTAATCGTTATAAGATTATTTGAAAATGATTATTTGTTATCTCGAAATTATAGAAAATTTGGTTACTCGTTATAAATTCATGAAAAATGAAGTGTTGGTTATTTGTAATGATGGGAGCTTTGAATAATGGTTATTGTTACATAAATTGGAAATGAATAGCTAAAATGATCATATGTTTTGACTCCATTAAATGATAAGAAATGTGTTATATTCATGGTAAATTTCATCCGCAGTAGCACGATGAAGGGGAGGAAAGCATCACTAGAGAAGGAATTGGGCACAAGGTTACCACCTATCATTGGAAAATAGGTAGGAGTCCTAAACCACCATGGCTAAGGGTAAATAGCTAGGCAAGCAAGAGTATACTTTGGACGATCATGAGGTGACCAGTTAAACTATATATCACTTAATAATAAAAGAAATCACTACGCATGCATTGATTTATGAGCAAGTTGTTACCTTTATCATTGTGTTATTTGTTTGGAGTCTCCTGGGGTGTAAGGCACATCCTAACATATCCACACCATGATACCTAAATATTTGTATAAGAACATACATGTATATGTGTATATGTGTAAACCAATTTAGATATATAATAACGTGTATGCATACTTATCATATTTGGTGTATACATAAGAAATATAAGATTGGGATTTACGCATGTACATGTGTATGTGTACATACATATATAGGTATTTATAGATACCATGATGTTATATATTAAGATATTATTATTTATTTTTCATCCTTGAGTAAGGTCTTATTATTTTGCCTTGAGTGGTCACCTTGCTTTCATTTCATCAACACTTATGTCCCTTGAGTGACTAAAAATAATATTATATGTTAGCCACTTAAGCCAATGGCTCCTTATTTTCGTTGTAACTCACATTGCCATCTTTTTCTTGTTCTAGCTCGTAACTGAGCATGCAGAAGAACCAATTTATAATCATCGATTCCATTACCACGCACCCCCAATTTCTTAGTATTTACCTGTGTCATAGCTCTGCATATTTAAATTTCCTTCACAACCATGTTTAGCTCTACTATTATAATCATTTCCACAACTAGTATTGCTTTGAAGTTATTCCAGTTCTTCCTAGTTGCATAATCGCATTAGCAAATACAAGATCCTAGTTTGATCTGCAGTTTTATCCCATCATACCACAGTCATATTTGCGGCAAACCATCCCACTTCTAGTTAATTTCTATGAAAGAATCATTATCTTAGCCAATGGCAGATTTGTTGTGGGTGCAATCTGCTTAAGGTGGCATAAGCAAGGATTGGGGGTTCACAATTGTAAGTTCTCTGTCATATTTATTACAAGTGCAAGGAACCAATTAATGCAACAACCTCTACCCCAAGGAGGCGGTGATCTTTACAAGTCATGCATTTATTTTTAATAATTTTCTATTTAGATATAAGATGTTTTTTATTTCTTGAATGGAAGTGAAGGAAAATCTTTAAACCTAGCTCTAAAGGGAGTACCTTTTATTTTCTCATGATGTTCATACCTAAGCTTGAGAATTGAAGAGCAAATTATAATCAGAAAATTGATTTTTTATCAGAACTTTGTTTAGAAAGAATTCGTTTTAGTGCAAACTTATATAGCGGTGTTTTCCATGTCTTTGAGATAAGAGGCGGCACTCTCCAGAAGAGCTAGTAAACGATTCACAAGTAACATGAATCTTTTGTGAAGCCATAGGTCCAGGTTGGGCATAATGCATTGGTTGTGAATATATAATGTTAGGAAATCACCCTACACATTCATCCAAGAAGACTAGCATGGTTGAGATGAAGGGTGTGAATTGGTATTCATTGAACCACATGAAGCAGATAAATATTATGAATTGAGTCGGCTCATGCTAGTCCATTGCATAGGTCTTGTGTCTAGTTGAGATTTCTCAATGGTTGGTCAATGGTGTCCCAAGCCTAATCCGAGGGTAGGGAGGGTCTTTCTCAGTAGAGCTTGTGTGAGGATACTTAAGAGTCCACAGTTGGGAGGTTAAGTCCTTGGCAATGTTTCTCCTCTCTACCAAGTGTCAAGACTTGCATAAGACAGAGTTATGATTTGCATTCAAGTATCTTCTAGCAATCGGTATTTTACTTTTAGGAATTTGCAATTTCAAGTTAAAGATATGTTAGATGGTTAATATCATTTAATCAATTATTTTCTTCTCAATTATTCAGTTATAGTCATTGGTTCTCTTCCATCTGGACATGTAATGTAGTTGGAAAGTTGTCTTCATATGATTATGAAAGGTAAGTATTTTTTTGTGTAGTAATGGTTGGTTATGGTGGCATGTATATTCATCGTATTTGTTGATTGAATGCTCCTTCAATTGTTAGTTAAGATATTTTAGTTTAACTAATTATAGTCATTAATCTCTTTTATATGAACATGTAAAATAGTTGTTATAACTGCCTTCTTATGCTCATGGATATGGAAAAGTAACTATGTTCAATGATATGGTAGTTGTTAGCTAAGGTTGTGAAAAAGAAGATGTTACAATAAAGTTATATATAATAATATTTATGATTACTAGTAATTATTTGGTCTATTCAAATTGCATATATGTTATATTTCATAGTTATACAATATTATATTAATAGGAAATGATATTTTTAAATTTAATTACTAGATATTTTTATATTAAGTTTTGGTCAAATATTTAAAAAGTCATTTTTTGGACACATTTCACTAAGTGTGTTATTTTAACAAGTTGCCTAATGAATCACTCATCCTTAATTGTAGGTAGTTAATTGTCTATTTTACATTTCTAAAAATAAAAAAGGTCTTATGATATTCCACACAACAACTACATATTGACGAAGTTAGCTCTCATGACTATGGTACCTCTCCCCTATCTATCTTCTTGTGGGATGTCATCTTTCAAAGAACAATAGATGTAAGTGGTTATTGGAATCGTATTCTTGCATATCATTTTGACAAGTGTTAGTGTATGTGACCTTACCTTGTGCTTGCAAAGCTATTGGTTATTCAAGCCGCCATTTTGAATATCCAAAAGTTGCCTTCTACAGATTATTTATCAACACTTTCAGTTACGAAAGACTAAGAGTCATGAGGGTCATTTCTTCTATGGGGTAAAGTTTTATTCTTCTTGCGGCATATATTGGTTTTTTTATAAAGCAACAAAAAGCATTCATCTAGGGTCTACTCCTTGTATTATCATCTATGACTATCGCATTTAGTAGTTTCATACCATGTGTGGCTATTATTTCATGAAATATATGAAATGAAAAGTATACTATGAGGGATTGGTCAGTAGAGCAATGGGCTACAATTTGCAGGTACTATGATCATGTAAAATCAAGTCTATTATATTCGTGTGCCTAGAGCATAGTGAAAGATTTGGCTATAGATCATGTTTGCAACGATTCAGTATCTCTCTATGGTTAACCATCAAGTGACTAGATTTTCCATATGATTTTTGTGTGTCAGATAATTGAAGTTCATAATAAGTGTGTGATCTTCATCTGCCTAGAGCACAATGAAAGTTTTGGCTTTTTTTTTTGCAGCAATTCAATATCTCTCTGAGTAACCATCAAGTGGCTAGCTTTTCCATAGGATTTGTGTGTTTCAAATTAGCACAATATCAAGAGTATGATCTTTGTGTGCCAAGAGCACAATGAAAGTTTTGGCTATTTGTTTGCAGCAATTCAATATCTCTCTATAATTAACGATCAAGTGAATAGCTTTTCCATATGATTTGTGTGTTTTAGATAAGCGCAATTCATATCAAGTGTATTATCTTCGTGTACCTAGAGCACAGTGAAAGTTTTGGCTATTTGTTTGCGGCAATTCAATATCTCTCTAACTAACCATCGAGTGGCTAGCTTTTCCATATGATTTGTGTTTCAAATAAGCATTGTTCATATCAAGTGTATGATCTTTGAGTGCCTAGAGCACAGTGAAAGTTTTGGCTATTTGTTTGCAGTGATTCAATATCTCCCCTTGAGTAACCATTGAGTGGCTGGCTTTTCCATATGATTTGCATGTTTTGGATAAGTGTAGTTCATATTTTGTAGAGATGTATTTTTCTCTAGTGTGGTTGGGTTTTCTAGAGAAATTAATTGCATCATCTATTCTTATGCATGTTATGATATTATGATTCAAAACATTACCACAGTACCAAAGAAAGTGTAAAGAAACAATCCGAACTAGAATAGAACAACTGGATTCTTGAAGATTTTAAGGGATTCATATAAGAATGTGTAGTTGAAGAACCTTGGAAGATAGAATCTCTAATAAAGCTTCTTACCTAGATTAGGAGGATGCAATCAAGCTCACCTATGCTTACATTGTTTGGCATTCATGTCTATGAGGATAACAATGTCTTGGTGTTTCAAGTTTCATTCTCTGCATGCACTATAATTGTGTGATTGTGCAAGATCTATTGGTGGCTTGTGAGGAGATTTAGGTAATAAAGAGATATATATTTGAATATTGGTCATTAATTTAATTTGTATTAAATTCATGCAATAACATTGAGAGTAGTTAATAAGTTATGCTTCTAACATTAGTTTGTTTAATTCTATTACTAATCTTTCTGAAATACTTCTAGGATGGATCGACAAGGATGATGACAGATTGCAACTGAGGTGAGTTGGTGGCTATTCAAGAAGTACCCATTCAGATTATCTGTGATCAAAATAGACTAAGAGGAATTAATATTCAAAGAGTGCTTGAACGACAGATGGAAAGCATCAAACTCTTTGTACAAGCTTGTGTAATAGTGCAACTATTAAAGCTCTTGATTTGGTCTACATTGTGATCAAGTCAATTTTGTTATGGTAATCAAAGCAGTGAGAATGTTTCCCCTTTAAGAGAGAGTGTTGAATGAGATGGAGTTTCAAGATTGATATTTTATGTGACTTAATAAGTTCTTTGCAAGAGAAGTTCGAGGTGACATCTCATGTTAATGAGTTCTCTGCGAGAGAAGTTTGAGAATCCCTTGTTCATTAGTTTTTCTCTAAGAGAAGTTCAGGGTGAAGTCCTTTGTTAATGAGTTCCCTAGGAGAGAAGTTTGAGGTGAAATATCTTGTTAATGAAGAGTTCTTTGTGAGAAGAGTTCAAGGTAAAACCCCTTGTTAATGAGTGTTATTTACCAATCCTCTCAACTAGGAGATGGGTGTTATTTACATCAGGTTCTGATCTCTATTCTCCTCTTTGTTGATGATGTTGTTCTCTTGGCCTCTTCTCCTGATAGCTTACAGAGACTCCTTGATAGTCTTTCTTCTTTCTGTACTCAGCGACAGCTTGTGGTCAATTTATCTAAGACACAAGTTATGGTCTTTAACTGTTTAAAGACCTCTCATCTCCATTTCTTCTTCCAGGGGAAGGAGGTTGAGATTACTCCCTCTTACATGTATCTTGGTGTGAAGTTCTCAGGACCACGTTTCAGTTTGAGACCTACTATTCAGTCCAGAGTCAGTAAGGGTATGGGCTCCCTGGCTTTGCTAGAGAGACAATGCTTCAGGCATCATTTTCAGGATATTTCGTCCAAGTTGTCCCTTTTTGACTCCTTGGTTCGTCCGACAGTCCTCTATGGTTCTATGGTTTGGGGACCTTCTCTTATTGCTTCTGATTGGGCTTCTATTGAGCGGGTCCAGACACTATTGTTGCATCGTATCATTAGGTGTCACAGATTCACCCCTCACAGCATTGTTTTAGCAGAGTTTGGTGCTCATCCTCTCAAACTTGCCGTTATTTTTGACTTGATTTGGTTTCTTCATCGGCTTCGTGGTTTTATGGAGACGGGTGTTGACCATCATAGATACTCTTTTTTGGCATATTGTTCTTCGGTGGATATTATGAGATCTGACACTTCTGCTAGATCAAGATGTTGGTACGCTCAGGCCACCTCTTTGTTGGGTTCGATCGAGATTGAGATTGATCATCTTCCTCCCTATCAGTTTTCGTTGGATGCCCCTACTCATCTTCTTCCCTCTCGTCACGAGTTGAATGAGCATGTCAGACAGGATATCTATAGACAGTATATTACCACTACTTGGTGTCATCCCCTGGGTGCTTTGCGACCTAAGATGGCCTTCTATGTTGAGCATTTTCTTGTTATTCAGGATGGTATTGTTCGCCCTACCTATCTTTACCAATGTTGGAATCATGCATTACGGTTCTCTTTGGGCTCTTTTAGGGTTGGTTCTCATTGTCTCAGGGCTCGAACTGATCACCATATGGATTAGGCTGATCGATTATGTCAGTTATGCACTTTGATGGAGGTTGAGACTGAGACTCACTTCATATTTCGTTGTCCTCATTACTATGAGATCAGAGGGAGATTCTATTGCCTTTTCAGAGGCTATTCTTCTCTCTCAATGTTCTTCAGCTATATTGATCAGCAGTGTTTAGCACTTTATCTTCAAGAGGCCACCCATCTTCGAAAGAATACCCTGCAGTCCTTTCATCAGAGACGGACTTCTGATTAGCTCATTACTACCTTTTTCTCTCCCTTGTCTCCTCCACGAGGTTTGAAAAGGCCTTCCACTACTTCACATTCCAGATTTGTTAGACATTGTACCAGTCTCTACAGGCAGCATCAGTCTTATCGAGGTTCTTCACAGCATTCGAAGACTATGGATTGTCCACGGATGTACCTCTCTATTACGGATTTCTTTGTGACAATGAAGGACCCTTAGTCCTTACCTTGTCTTTCTTTCTTCTTGTTGCTTTGTTCCTTTTCAGTCATCGTTTGGTGCCTTTGCTTGGCTGACTCTTCTATTTGTATGCTCAGTCCCATAAACCGTTTTGGTTTTTCGTGGACATTAATAATTTTATCTTATCTTATGAGAGAAGTTCAAGGCAAAATCTCTTGTTAATGCACTCTTTTTTATGAGAGAAGTTTGAGCTCAAAGCCCTTGTTCATTCCTCTACAAGTAGCAAAGGTGGAGGGGTAGCCATGTTAGAAGTCATGTGTGAGACTCCACGACTTAATTTTTGTTTTTCTAATTCTCTCTAGGAGTAACTATGGCGAATATTGATATATTGAGATAACAATTTATATTGGAAGATCTATAATTATATTATTTTTAATGTTCTTTTTTGTTGCCACTATGTGTACTTGTCATGTAATGGCATATTAAAAATCTCTATCTTGCTAAGAGGGAGTGTTGAAACTAATATTAAAGATATATTTCTTCAAACATTTACATGCAAACTCTTGTACATGTATCACGAGTTAATTGGTTTCAGTTCATGATGGTCTTGAGAAATCATATTAAATGAGTCAATTTCTTCACAATGAAGTCTTGCATAGACTGGGATATGATGTTATTCGGTCATGTAAGTGATGTTGGTTTTTATCTTTTGATTCATGCTATCAAGTTTAATTTCCCTTTTACAATCTATGGAATAGCTCTTCAATATCTTGTTGATATTGTTACTAACTCATAATATAAGCATATGTTGCTAAAGTTTCTAATCCCTAACTATGATATATTAGATAGTTTGCTTGTTTAGTATTATGTGACTTTCAAGTACCTCAAGATTATTAAAAATGGATTCCTTTGTGAATTGGGTAATTATGATGCTTGGATATACATTTATACTTGTAAAATCAAGGCTCAACTAGACTATCACCCAACTCCTTCCTTTTTGTGCCTCATGAGTTGGGATGTACACTTCTATGATGCCCTTAGCCTCTTACTTATCAAATTAAAATCTTGTATAGACTGGGCAAATTCATAATATTTATCTTCTTGTGGGGTATCATTTTTCAAAGAGCAATGGATGTGCACGGTTATTGGAATCTTACACTTGTGTATCTTTTTGACAATTGTTAGTGTACATGACCTTGCATTATGGTGGTGTAGATGTTGGTTATCAAATAGTCATTGTTTCAAAACTCCAAAGGGCACCTTGCAGATTGTCTATCAACTCTTTTGGATATGAAAGACTGAGTCCCACAAGCCATTTCTTCTGCAGAGTGAGGTTTTATTGTTCTTGCAATGTATATTGGTAATTTTATGGTAGCGAGGAATAGCATTCATCTGGGTGCATGCTCCTTGTACTCATTCTCATTCATAGTTTCATAGCATTTTTGAGGCTATCATGTCCAGAAATATTTAAAATGAAAAGTACAGTTCGAATGATTGCATGGTAGAGCATCAAGTTTTGATTAGCAGGTGCTATGATCATGTAAGATAAAGTGTGTATGATCTTTTTGCACCTAGAGCACAATGAAAGTTTGTACAGGTGCTATGATCATGTAAGATCAAGTGTATGATCTTTTTGTGCCTAGAGCACAATTTAAGCTTTCACTATTTTCAGCAACTCAATATGGCTACCTTTTGCATATGATTTCTGAGTTTTAGATAAACGCAATTCATATTTGACATAACCATATTTTTCCATAGTTGTATGTCATGTAGTAACAGAACTTATATCTAGTAAAAAGTCTTGTATTGAAAGTTTTAAGTGTTCAATAAAAATCATATTTTAAGTGTAGTTGATTTTTTCTCTGGAGGGTTTTCCCAGGCCAAATAATCATGTTGTCTATTCTTGTGTTTTTCTATAATTGCATGTTATGCTATTCTAGTTCAAAACATTAACACAGTTCAGCAAATGAAGCCCACAAAATCACATCATGAAGGTTGAGACACATTATTCCCAACAATGTGTCATCAATTAGCATTCTCCACTCTTGGCATTTTGAAAATAGTGATTATATACTATTTTGGCATCGCCCAATTTTTATTCTATTTTATCAAGCCATCTTGATAGTATTTTGACTCACTATACTATTTGAATATTCCTATATCAATCCTCCATCTCCACACAATGGCAAATAACTACTTCACGAATTAAGGTGTTTGATACATCTTCAAGAGATTTAAGATACACTAGTGTCTCACTGCATATCTCTATACATGTCAAAATCAGTACTTGAGTGCTAAGTAAACTATCCATATTAAATGTTCCATGCATGAGCATCTGTAATAATAATAAGAGTCCACCTAGAACTGTTGTCATATCAAACTTTTTCATGTGGAGTTTCTGCAACACATCATCCATTACAGACCATCTGAAGATTGCAAATGACAAGTTAATCAGATTGGATATACCAGGACACTAAGCATGAAATCACAGTTTTTATCATCTACACATAGAAAGGAGACTAGGTAAAACAGACCTGAAATGTGCCAACAAGGCACACAAGCACTTTTCCTCTAATATCATCCACAACAGCACTGCTCATCAACTGACCACTCCTTGAAAGAAGACTACTGGCACTTCTGAGCTGATAAATACAGCCACTTGTAATATAAAAATCACTAGGTTTATAAAGAGTCTGAAATGCTGAAAAGGGGACCAAGGTAAAGCATTCCAAGATCTAAGAAACCATTGTGAGGCATTGACAATTTAATCAAAGCTATAAGGAAACACAATTTCTTTTCAGTTCAAGATTCAGAATAAGGGTAAAAGACTTGCACAGTAGTTGCATACAAGATCATCGGAGATCCAAGCAAAAACCCGAATTCAAAACAACTATTAAATTTAAACATCAAGAACCAATATCCAGGCAGATTTACATGCTTACAATCTTCAAATAATCTAATTACAAGAAGCAGAATTATCTAAATCAATGGATAAAAATTAATGAGATTAAAAAATGAACCATAAACTTCATATTCATTGCAGTGTGTGATTCCTTGAAATAAGCACGTAATGCAAAATCATTTCCCTTGTTATTCCATCATGCCAAACACTTTGTAAGTTTTATCGTGATTCAATCATAAAGCCATGGTAGATCTGTTCAGAAGAAAGAACATGAAAAGGACAAGAAACCCTCGACTCCAACCATGCATATTGATGGCAACGTTTGCATTGATGCCCCAAGCAAGCATGCCTTCCACTTGCTTCTCAGTTGCATCAAATAAGATATCAAGATATCCCAAGGATTTATAAGTACAAAAATAAGAATATTCAACAAAAAATGTGATTGATTATGGAACATGAAAATTACTCTCCACAAGTTCCATGGACAACTCTCCATAATTCCCATGCTTCCTCATTTTAGTTTCTCAAATAATTTGTTTGCACTCTGCATTATACAAGGAGTACTATTTAAAATAAAGAACTCTGCATTGCCATAAGAAAAGAGAACAAAGAAAAGCACCGTAGACTTTTATCCCTAAAGAAAATACTTACACATTTGTCAACACAATGCCAGTAATCAAAATATTGCCCAGTGCAATGCTTATGTCCAGTTTCATCAGCTTCAATTCTCTTAACACATGCCTGCCAAGAGAAACCAAGTATAACTCAGGTTGAAGGATAGCCAAAATATATATGAACATGGATTCACCCACCACTAAGAGATTTAAAATTTTACAAAGATAAGAAATTAATCCCGAACTCATTGCAAACTCTGTTAAGGCTGATAACACCTAATACAAAAACAATACACTACCCTACATCACAATTGTTAATTAGTCTTTCGACACAAACAACTGTAGAATAAAATATTAAAAACCCAAAAAGATTACAGGCAATTCTTAAGACCATCCCACAAGATTAATAAAACCATCAACTTGAAATACCCATCCTAAAGAATTAAGTTTTGAATGTCATACCACATTATGAAGAAACTAATAAATTTAATAATAATATAACCTTGTTACTTCCAAAAGGTTATAATCCTACTGTGTATTTATTTTCATTGCCTTTGCCGAAGTACCCCCTCAGCCAACAAAAATATTTATCTCAGCATACAGCATCAACATAGCAGAGCTCCAAACCCCACTTTAAAAGACTCTTTCTAGCATGGCATTTAAAAAAAGTGTTATTCAAATTAAACCCTTTCTGCTTTTGTTCAAAAATAAGGTATCTGGTTTTGGTTTGTTGAATGGTCTTATTGGCTAAACCCTTTCTGCTTTTGTTCGAAAATAAGGTATCTGGTTTTGGTTTGTTGAATGTTCTTAGTGGCTAACATTAACATGAACTCTAGTCACTTGCTAAATTTGTTCTTTCATTATCGAGCATCTGAGTAGATGGCATAAAAATTTTGCCAATACATCCAAATTATTGCAAAATGAACATTTACAGCTCCACCTTACATGCGCCTACAGTTCCACCCCTTTACTGCAAAACTAAATCTTCCAGAAATGTCAAAATTTCAAGAAGCTCTGTGGTAATTTTGAATTCTATACAAGAACGTCATCAAAATCAAAACTCGCCCGAAAATGCCTTTGTATGAAGATGTGACCATTTGGATTTATTCAAAAATAATAAGGCATCATATTATATTTAATCTCAGTTACTGGGTGCGCTTTGTCTAAAGCCTGGATAGGCAGATGTGGGCCAAAGCCCACAGGTAGTGTAGTATCTCCTGTGGACGCTTGGCAATGTGCAAGCAAACGCAGTGGCAAGGATCCACAAGGAGATGCTATGCTCCTTGTGGGCTTCTGTGCACACTCGAGCATCTGGGCTCTCCACACACAACCCAGTGAAAAATTTTAAAATATAAATAAAGCAAAAATCTTCACTTAAACCATATGCAAAAGTGTTTTTTCATTATTATTTTTTTACATCTAGACTCTAAAACGGCCCTAATAGAGGCCATTCATTGTTTATGCCTCTCATTTTGCTTGTTGCAATGTTACACCAGCAGTGTGTACGGTGGGACGATATTCTCGGACGGAGGAAAATGGACCTCATTTTCAAGACAACTAGGGGACAGCAGCACAGGGAGGGGTATTGTATAGTATACATATAGAACTTGAAATGCTTGTTACGAAATGAATTTTCAATAGAACATACCAAATTAAAATACTTGAACAAGCAAAATTGCAACATGAACTCAAACCATTGAACATTCAACATAGTAGCATATTACATACCCAATAATAACAATCAAAAATCAAAATTCAAATAGAAATCCAAGTACATTCCAGCAGCAGCATGGTTGTGGAATGGCAGAGGTGGGGGCACTTGGGTATGCAAGGACTTGGTGCGGGGACGTCTTGGGGATGGGTACTCCGAGGTTTGGGAGGGGTGTGAGTCCCCGTGTTACACTAGTTTGTTGTTTTGCTCTCTTCTCATTTCGTCATTATTTTGGCACTTTGAAAGGCAAGTGCTTATTTTCAAAGAGGATCGTTAGTGGGGTACCAAATAACATAGTTGGCATAATCACAGAGTAATCTATGATTTGCCAAAAATTGTCGAGTATTTTTGCTAGGCGAGTTTTTCCGCCAAAAAATCACGGTTTCAAAAAGAGAGGACTCTTATAGAAAGATCTCTTCAACCAATTAGAGATTCTTGGAAAACTTTGATAGTTTCCAATGTTTCTAATAGATGGAAAGATAATAGAAACTGTCCATTAATTAAATTTACTATGGTGTCCATCAAAGGGGCAATGTTTTTTAGGGCAGTTAATTGTGAAGGGGAAGTAAAAGATACAAAGTTCATTTCAAGAATTCTCATTGAGGTCATAGGGATAGTGGGTGGTGAGAATGTGGTCCAAAAAATCATAGACAATGTGAAAAATTGCAGGGGTGTGGGTGCTTTGGTTGAGGGACAATACAACCACATTTTTTGGACACCATGCACAATGAACTCCCTCAACTTGGTGATGCAAAAAATTGAAGCTCAAATAGATTGGGTGAAACAAACACACCAAGAGGGAGGAGATCTAGATGTTTGTGACAAACCATTGAATACCACAATTAATATTCAAGTCTTTCTCCAAATTGGAGCTGTTGAAGGTGATTTGTAATCATTGTATTTAATTTTATAAAGTTTATGTTGTGTTCAATTATCAAATTGTTTATTAGTTTGCTTAATATTTATTAACATATTATTATTAAGCTGCTTAAATTATTACCCGATTTGCATCTCATACTATTGTTATGAGACACCTTGTCAAGGTGCAAGAGGCATTAAGCCAAATGGTTACTCTAGTTCTAGCCAATGGGATGTATGGAAGGCTTCACATTCCAAGAGGGCTTGAAAGGTCAAGACACTAATCTTGGATTACAGTTGGTGGGCTCATCTGTAATATGTATTGGATTTCACCGAGCCTATTATTGCTATGCTCTAATTTGCAGACACAAATTCAACTTGTTTGGGGGATGTCTATGATAGCATGGGCACAATGGTAGAGAAGCAAAGTTATCTAGTTCGCACCCTGGATCCTCGAACCTGGTTCGGATGCAAACACAATACGAGTACACGTGGGGGTTTGCAGAGTCTATGTCTAACCCTTTTGATGTAGTGCAATGCAGGTGAATCTCCAAAGGAGACCTAGCCCCCAACAAGTAACCACACAGGGGAATATAAACAATAACACAAAGATTTAGATGCAAGCAACGCCAATTCTTGTAATAGAATCATAAGATTTACATCCAACATGCCTGGCTGTAAGGCCTTCCGGGTTACGGCCAAATACATAAGCAATTACATAACAGTTCTGCAAGACCTTGCAAGATCCAAACCCCAGCTAGCGCAGACCACAACTTAGAAACCCGAAGAAGAATCTAAGCCACCAAGCAAACTTCGTGTTTCCCAAGCTCACACGTAGCTACTAGCTTTGCCAAACTTCACTCCTCTTAGCTACTCCATGCTCCACTACATCATGACTAAATGACTCTAGACATTACAAGACCCTCTACTTATACTAAACCAAGCCATAGGTTGGCCTACCAAGCTACATTAAATAAACACTCAAGCCACAAGTCAGCCTGACAAACTAAATTAAACACTTAAGCACTAAGTTTACAATGCATAACTAACTAATAAGATAACATAACATTATGCAGCCTTAGACATAGGCCCACACGCCATCCAATAATCTAGATCTAAGATCACCTAAGCCAACTTCTATGGATTGAAGCTCGCAGAAACAACCTCCAAAGTCTGCCAAAAAATAAGGAGCACATTACCAACATCCACCAAAAGGGCTCTAACTCCAATACAATCACTCCAATCCTTAGGCGCACATAGGGCAAGGTTCCTAACCGTGAGAAGCATAAGGTCTACAAAATCCAAGCTCGATGCTCCTGCAAGATTGTCCACTACCCCAAGATGCTCCTGCATCAAACACCCCAAGTACCAAAAGATGTTCTCAATTGTTGGAAGAACATCTTCCAGGATTCAGCACATAAACCTCGAACTAGTTCTTTACATGTGTCCTCCAAGTTATCAACTTGTAAACTCGTGCCTTTGTTCCAGTTCCACATTTGTCTTTGGTGTGCCACAGGTCTGTTTCACATGTCGATCTCTAACCCTTCAAGAATCCTTTAACTCGACTCGCTTATCAACACTCAGGTTCCTCCTACCGAGCTATGCATTCTGGAAAGGAATTAATGAAAACTTCATGCCACCCTTCTCAATAGTAAACACATTCTTGACACAATCATGCATTGCCCTGCAATCATATTGCCAAGGTCTACCAAGTAATATGTGACAACTACTCATGTCCACAATATCACACAACACTTGATCCACATATTGTCCAATGTGGAAATTAACAAGACATTGTTCTCTTACTACCAAAGTATGTTTATCTTGCAACCAACTAATCCCATAGGAACAAGGATGTCTCACTCTTCAAACCAAGTTTCTAAACCATCTCTTCAGCAACTAGGTTATCAGTACTACCACCATCCACATGGCAGTCCAGCAAATACCTCCAGACTGTACAAATTCCTCCTTTGACAAGGTTTCATCACCTTTTTACCATACAATACTTGCTGAATCAGCAAGTTATCCTCCGCCTTGGGCTCATTCACTGAGTGGTCAGCCCCATTTACCATAGCAGTTCTTCTATCACCGACCTTCCTATCATTATTTAGGACATTCAAAAGATCTATGTCCTTCCTCACCAAAATTGAAACAAGTACTTTTGAATGCACCTCTACCTATTCTTCTCCTCTGTTCAACAAGTTTTGGTTCATCCTTAGCAATTTGTTTATCCTTCGTCGAGTGTTCCTTATTCTCCTTCCCTCAATAATTACCTTGATGTCTTCTCTTCAACTTATCTTCTGCCCTCAAAGCATACTGATAAGCATTCTCAACCAAATCAATCTTCAGCATACCAATCTTGTCTTGAATATTGAATCTCATACCATTAATATATCTAGCCACCTTTTCGGCATAAAGTTCTCTATGTCCAAACTGAATTATTAACTTATAGAACTCCTCGGTATAATTCTTCACAGTCATATCCTTCTACTTTAAATAATGCAATCTCTTAAACAACTCAAATTCATAATCAGTAGGAATGAACATAGCCTTCAATTTTGTTACCATCTAGTGATCTTCATTTCACCTTACTCTTCTCTTTCTCTTTACAATTCTTTCCACCATAAAGCAACATGTCCTTTCAGCTTAGTTTGTGTCAACCTCTCTCTAAGCAAATCACAATATCCTCTAGCTCAAAAGTAGCCTTCCAACTCACCAATCCAATCAATCATGTTTTCAGGATTCAAAGTACCTAAGAAATTAGAAACATTCATCTTGTGCTTCAGCGACAACCGAGCTTCAAATCTATCCAACCGACCAGCTTTGTCTTCCACAGGTCTCTCCATGCAATTAGTTTTGTCTTCACCACTAGATCCAACAATCTCAAAAAGTCTTTTGTAGCTTCCTCATAACCATCTTCAATGCTCACATTCCTCATTACACCAGCTATAGCTCTCATGATCTTAGCAACCATATCATTCTTCATCAATTCCATCTCAGATCTGAAATGTGATCTAACCTTCCCCAAAATTTTAGTCTTCACAACATCACAAAGATCTGCAATCACCCTAGGGTCCAATCTTCTAGGAGGCATCTTCCAAGATCTTTGTAAACCCTCTGCAACAAATCCCTACCAGTCACCAACCAAATCAAACCTTCTCTGTGATACCACTTGATGTAGTGTAAGGCAAGTGAGTCTCCAAAGGAGATGACCTAGCCCTCAACAAGTAACCTAACAGAATATAAACAATAACACAAAGATTTAGATGCAAACAACACCAATTCTCATAATAGAATCATAAAAGTTACATCCAACATGCCCGATTGTAAAGCCTTTCGAGTTACGGCCAAATACACAAGCAATTACAATAACAATTTTGCAAGACCTTGCAAGATCCAAACCCCAACTAGCCCAAACCCCAATCTAGAAGAATCTAAACTTGTGCTCACAAGCCACCAAGCAACTTTTGTGTTTCCCAAGCCTACTCTCAACTACTCCATGCTCTACTACATCATGAATGAATGACTCTAGACATCACACGACCCTCTACTTATACTAAACCAAGCCATAGGTCGGCCTAGCAAGCTACAATAAATAAACACTCAAGCTACAAGTCGGCCTAACAGACTAAATTATTCACTTAGGACAAGCCCCATGTTTACAATGCATAACTAACTCATATGACAACATAACATTATGTGGCCTTAGACATAGGCCCACACGCCATCAAAAATTGCGTAAGCAAACTTCCACGGATTGAAGCTCATGAAAACAACCTCCAAAGTCTGCCAAAAAATAAGGAACACATTACCAACAGCCACCAAAAGGGCTCTAACTCCAATACAATCACTCCAATCCTCATGCACACATGGGGCAAGGTCCACCAATATTCCTCGAACATAACCTAACTACACGAAACATAAGGTCCACAAAATCCAAGCTCAATGCTCCTACAAGATTGCCCACTACCTTAGGATGCTCCTGCATCACCTTTGGGTCCGCCTGGGTTTGCAGACCCACAAATCCACATGGACCCTACCCAAACCTAACAAAATATATTTGAAATTTTGAAATCTTTAAAATTTATCTATGTTATAAATGGCTCTCAACTTTAGCATAACTTCCTACACTTGTTTGTATGTGGTTCACTTCTCTAATATCAAATAAGTGAAATGAATGTGCTCTTCATCTCTATCTTATGTGAATTGTTTGATCAATTTGATGCACTGATATTCTTAATTTGCAAATGATTTATAGTTTGTAATATTGATTTATCAATAATAACTATGAATTGTAAATTTCTCTAAGTCTTAGCATCAATTAAAAAGCAGGTTGTTGCATGCATAGGACATAGGTGGCTCTTTGTCTGTCTCAATTGAAGAAGCTGAAATTATCATTACTCCAAATTGGATTGCAGTTCTAGAAAAGAATGTAAAGCCCATTTCAAGGAGTGATTATTCCCAATTTATTCACGATTAAATTGTGATCTATTAAAAAATCACAATCACAATATTTATTAATGTTTATCTTTTGCATTTCACATTGATCAATGATCAAGCATCATGCTATGAAATGATTTAATTTTACAATTATGTATATTTCTCCTATTTCTTTGTATATATAATGCACATAAATATACACACACAAGGAGCCCATATGAACCATAATGATTTCTTATCGTTTTTCATGAACCCAACATACCAAGTTTTCGTATTTGAACTTGTCCCTAAGTCCGATCCGATAACTTAGTAGAGAAGGTAAAACATGTAATCCAAACACATGAGAATGACTGTAACAACCATTTTTCTCAGGGCTTTAACTAACAACTAGCATATCAAAAAAATATAATTATTACTTCATATTCATAGGAAGACAATCATATCAGTTATGTTCATGTGAATGAGATTAATTGTTACAATCAGTTAAACAAAAATTTCATAACTAACAACTAAAGACACCATCAATGAAAATCAAAATCTATATACCGTAAAATTCAAAACCGAAATCCATCTAGGGATGGTTCTGCAGAACCCAAGTTAGTCCATATATACCGCTTACGAACAAATAGCTATACCATTTTATCGAAATGGCAAATACCATCAAATATCATTATATCCTTTAGGGCATCAAATACCACTATATCATCCCTTCTCTTTCCATTGCTAACTATGGCAATAACATACAATTAGAAGATATGCTCATATTCATTATTCACATAAATGAAAGACTGAAATAACAATCCATCAAATAAACCTATCTCTTGCATATAGATAGATTCCATGTTCAATTGGAAGATCAACCAATCTAACTGCTTGTCGATTACATTTACGAGAAAAATTGCTTTCATTAAAGGAACTAACTGAATCGATGATATAAATCAATCCATCACATCTTCTACTTGTATAAACATCATAAAAGTAAAATACTTGTTACCAACAAATGTTTGAATACATAATTTATCTTTGTCTGGTGCATGTCCTGAGATCTTGTGGAGAGGGGAAACATTGTCAAGGGCTTAACCTCCCAACCACGGACCCTTAAAATATCCCCACATAATCTCATTCGAGAAAGGCCCTCCCTACCCGAAATAGACATGGAACAACTTGTCTAGCCACTAAGCATCCTATTACTTAATTCCACCACTCGACTTGACAATAGAGTACATATTGGACAAACATGAGCTTACTTGGAAGTTCTTAGAATTTAATTATAAAATGTATCATCTATGATAGTTCTGATTTCTGCTCTTTCTTTTTGCAAGAATCTCCTTTACCTCTTCGCCCCCTTCATTGGCCATCCGGCCAAGGTGAGTCCTTGGTATTTGATCATTAATGGAATTCTTCCATTAGTAGTCCATTGCTAGCACTCAGCTGAAACAAAGATGGTATTTCAATATTGGCATTATGTCGTCCTTGTGAATCAAAGTCTTCACACTTGTTTACTCAAAATTTGTATCATAAGAAGTAAAGAAAGACTGTTCATAATAAAAGACACACGTTGCATATTCGATCTGAATTCAGATGCATAACAGTTTGCTGTAGATATTAAGGAAGATTGATCGGCATGAATTGATCATTTAATGATCGATTTGTAACATGGATACACTTTGATGGAAGAACAATGGCATAATAAATTCACTACATGCATTGTTTTTCTGATATAAAGATAAGAGCAGAGGTATCAACGTAACTTGATCGATGATATTAGAACTTGGAAAGTCTCGACTAGCCGGCTTGCAATGGGCTGAACTGAAAAAGGCCAAAGCTTACATAACTTGATTGATGATATTAGAACTTGGAAAGTCTTGACTGGCTGGCTCGCAATGGGCTGAACTGAAAAAGGCCAAAGCTTACAATCTGATACAGAGAACCCATATGATAGTGATGCTCGGTATCACATACAGTAATGGGAGTTGTATGAGAAGAAAAGAGCCGATGCAAGTAAGATGGAGTCGAAATGCAAGAAAAAGGAGTCAATGTCGTCCTTGGCAAAGAGAGAAGTCTTGAACTTACGCTGCAACTCAAGGTGATAGTTTGAAAACAAGATCATCGGCTTCTTGGTTCACCGATTCAAAAAGATAAAAAGGCTCAACACCTCACATAGAGTTATATAAAAGCTCCTTTCAGAAGTTTATTAAAAACAAATTATCTTTATATATATATATATATAATTTACAAAATGATGCCATCATGTTATTATTTTGTTCAAGGTCATATCTATTAAAATACATATATCTGTATACATGCATAATTCAAAGGATTATGATTTATTCTAACCTTATATCCTCTCAATATATATGCATGTATATATTTATACATATGTTAATAGGTACGAACTATAGATATTATTTTAATATCTTGGTGGTATCATATATTTATATATATATGGGTGATGATAAAAGAAAAATGGAGACAACATCACCAACCAACAAAGGTAATGGTTCTGAACATGAATTATGATAATGATAGCTATATATTTTTCTATATGTTTTGACCAAGTAGCTCATGGTATTGCTCAACGTATGCTCTTGCTTGCCTAGTCATTAACACTCAGCCATGGTGATTCAAGAGCTATACCTATTTCCCCAATGATGGTGGTGCCCCTATGCCCAATTCTTTTCTGACAATGCTTCCACCCCTTTGACGTGCTCCCTACAAGGAAATACTCCACAAATAAATCATATTACCATAACAAGTTATTAATCATAAACAATCATAACGGCTAACCGCCTTTTCAATTCCCAAGAATTTATGATAAATTACCAATTTCCAAAATAGCATTAAAATATCATCATAAAGGTTGACTAGCATGCCAACTTCATATGAGATTATAAAAATTAGCCATCTTACCATTTCACATGATTGTATCTAATTTTACATGTCAACAGACTTCACATGATACCTCAGTGTTTATATGAACATTTCAAATGGAGCCGAAAATTGGGATGTAACAATGATTGACTCTAGAGAATGTGAAGCCTTATGTAATAAGGTGAAAACAATCATTCCTCATCGTTGAGAAAAGATGACCACCCCATTGCACCTCCTTGCATATGAACTATCTTTGAGGTACAATAGCGCTAAGTTATTTCTATGTCAGAGAGTAGCACCATATCCAGATGAAGAATTTGCTAATTGGAGAAAGAAAGCTTTTGAAATACTCTTCCAAGATGAAGTGCAAAGAAAAGTTGAAATAGAATTTGACTTATTTGCCTCGAAAATAAAACATAGACCAATTGCAATAGCAGAACAAAAACAACAAGCCCTCATGTGGTAGTACCTCTATGGTCAACCATTTCAGTATCTACAACCTCTTGCAATCAAGTTCCTCTCAGAAGTTTGTTTTTTTTTTTACCACTTGTATTCTACAATTTACTACTTAGCATTCTTTAATTTGTTTTAAATTTTTATTTTAAATTTTGTAAGCATTGTCTAGGTTGCAAATTCTTCTGTCACTAAACATAATAGGAGTACTTACTCTATCTACTCAATGAAGCATAGTTGGTTGGACTCAAAAAATGAAGAAGACTTAGTTTACATTCATACCAACTCGTGTCTTTTCTCATGTAAGGAGGAATACAACAAGGATGGGGTAGCGAAGCTTTGGGATGTAGCCTCTAAGTGTGTCAACTTGGATGCACTTGCTGAGGATCTTCACAGACTCAATCCAAATTATGACGATGATGATTATTACAATAATAGATAAGACGTCTATTATTAGTTAATGGTTATCTTGTAAATATCTTTAGCTTTAGTTTGCTTTCGTTTTTTGCTTTCTCTGGAATAGAATGTTTCTATTCTTTACGATCGTTTCCTAAGGAAACATCGTCTCATTCTTTTGTATAAATTGACCTTTCGGTCTCTGTTATTTATAAGCAAGTATTTACCAATTACCTTGTAATATGGTATCAGAGCTAAATACTTAAATTTTTTCGGAAAAATTTATAATTTCTTCTTGAAATTATTTGTTTAAATTTTTCCAAAATTATTTCAGCTAATTTCTCCAAAACCCACCTAGGGTTTTTCTGCTTGGAGAAATTCCCGAATTACGAGTCTGCAAATCGCATGGAAATCGTGGCCATTTTTTGAAGACTCGCGTTTTTTGGGTGAAAATCTGCATGTTTCTGTATCAAATCTTCATGCTCTTAGCCGTCTCAGTCTGTCATCGTGCTCGGGGAAGCAGATTCGACCATTTTTCATCAAGAAATCTGAAGTTTTTTCAAGCTTTTTTCAGCTAGGGCCATTTTTTTTCGAAACCCTACTTTTTGGGGTCGAAAAAAATTTTTGTTTGCAAATTCTTGGTGGGTTTTTCGAGAGCTCAACTGGGTTGTCGTCCGTTTTTCTGGGTGCCTCGATTTTTGAGCCAGCGGATTCAAAAAATGACAACAAATTCCTTCTGGGTTTTTCGAGCTCTCTTTTGGGTCATTCTCTAATTCTTCTGGGTCTTCCGTATTTTTGCCTCGAAGAACGTGCCTTCACAGATTTTCACAGTTTATCATTGAAAAACGTGCCATGGCATCTCTGACAAATATTCTGCTCGAGCATAATTCCAAATTCAATGGTCGCAATTATGGAACCTGGAAGCAGCGCATCATCGCAATCTTCGAATATCGAAACACCGATCAACTTGTTCTGGGTGTTAAGCAGCGTCCGACTTCTCCGGGTCCTGATCAAGATACATGGGATCTGAACAATCGAGAGGCAGTAATGCTTCTCAAACTATCCGTAGCTGATGACCAGCTTTCTCAGATTCCATCTGGCAAGACTGTGGCCGAAATCTGGACACATCTAAAAGGTCTTCATGAGACTTCCAACAAGAGCAGAGCCTTCTTTCTGAAAAACACTCTGTTTTCTATTGTCATGGATGAGCGCACCTCGCTCCAGGCACACCTGAATCGGATTCAGGAAATCCGTGATCAGTTACTTGCCATCGATCGCAAGATGGAGGAAGAGGATATTGTGGTAATCACTCTTCGGAGTTTACCAAATTCCTATGAGCATTTTATCGAGACTCTCAACATCATATCTACTGGTGTTGATCTAAAGTTCACTAATCTCTGCACCCTGCTACTTCAGCAAGATCGGTGGAAACAACAGTTCGGTAGCAGCTCCAGTTCCACCTCCACTGAGCAAGCCTTTGCTGCGAAATCCTTTCAGAAGGATAAGGGCAAGTTTCAGCAACCATCTCAGCAGAAGTCTTCTGCTCCAGCATCCGATGGTACCAAAAAGAAGAACATTCAATGCAACTATTGCCACAAGTATGGTCACATGAAGGTTGCATGTCGGAAACGCTTAGCTGCCCAGTCTAAGCAATCAGGTTCGCAACTCAAAGCGAACAGTGCAGAGCACACTGAGCAGGCAGAATCTGCCTTTTACGCCTTCATGGCTAAAAGACCCACAGATCATGTACAGTCATCTGCCTGGTACATTGATTCAGGTGCCTCTCGACATTTCACTCACCGCAGAGATTGGTTTATTGACTACCAGCCTTATTCAGATTCTGTTATCTTTGGTGGTGGAGAAGAGTACACGGTTGTTGGTAAAGGCAACATTCAAATTCAGTCTGTTGGAAGGAAGCTCATATTCCTTGATGTGTACTACGTTCCAAGGATGGAACTAAATCTACTCTCGGTCAGTCAGTTGCTGCGACATTCTCCACACTTGGCAGTCACCTTCAATTCACATCAGTGCACCATCACTGATTGGGCGACTAAGTCTACTATTGCAGTTGGTCTTGAGGATCATGGTCTTTTCAGACTTACTGATTCTGGTGATTCTCAGGACTTAGCTATGGCTGCTCGGCGATCTTCCATCAGCACACTTTGGCATCAGCGATATGGGCACTTAAATGTGTATTATCTCTCACAACTTGCTCGGGATGAGCTTGTTCTTGGTTTGCCAGAGATTCAAACCCAACACCTTGGAGTCTGTGACGCATGTCAGGCTGGGAAGCAACATCGCACACCTTTCCCTAGTGGCGATTCTTGGCGAGCTTCTCAAGTACTTCAGCTTGTTCATGCTGATATCTGCGGCCCTATGGCCACTCCTGTTCTTGGGTATAGGTATTTTCTGTTGTTTGTTGATGATTTCAGTAGAAAAATGTGGGTGTATTTCCTTAAAAAGAAATCCGATGCATTTATTGTATTTCAGAAGTTTAAACCCTTAGTTGAAAAAGAGTCTGGGAAATCTATTATTACTCTTAGATCAGACAATGGGGGGGAATTTTGTTCTAATGTTTTCTCCAGCTTCTTGGATACACATGGCATCCAACGCCAGTTCACCACACCCCACACGCCACAACAGAACAGTGTAGTTGAACGTCGGAACAGGACAATCACCGAGATGGCTCGTTCCATGCTCGAACACAAACATGTTCCGAAGCGTTTTTGGGCAGAAGCAGTTAACACTGCAATTTATCTGTTGAACCGGTCACCCACAGTGGCAGTCAAAGGTAAAACTCCGAAAGAGGCCTGGTCAGGTCGCAAGCCCAGAATCAGTCACCTGAAGGTTTTTGGCTCTCTTGCTTTTGTTTGGATCCCTGATGCTTCACGCACCAAGTTGGATGCCAAGAGTCAGAAACTGATGCTTGCTGGATATAGCAATCTTCACAAAGCCTACCGCCTTATTGATGTTGAGACATCTCGTCTCATATACAGCCGCGATGTAGTCTTTGATGAGCAGCGAGGACCATTCATGCCTGTTTCTCCTGTTCCTGATCCAGCAGACCAGCTTATGCAGGTTCATGATTTGGGAGTTCGGCTTCCATTAGGTCCACCTGATGGGAGGGCTCCAGTAGCTCCTACAACTCCAATCCTGCCAGTGATACCTGTACAGCCACCTCCGGCTTCTCCTGCAGGATCACCTCATTTTGAAGATGCTTCACCTGAGTTTGATCCAGATTCTTCTGATCAGGATCCTGCTGATCAAGCATCTCCTAGTACTACTGTTGGTCATTCTCCTCTCCGGCCTAAGTGGTGGGCTAAGACACTTGCTGATCTTCATGATGATGAGCTCATTGATGGGAGAACTACTCGGAAAAAGAGCAAAACTATAGATTCTGTTAACTTTGCTCTTATGGCCAACATTCACAGTGTGTTTGAACCTCAAACATATTCCGAGGCTAAAGGAATTCCAGAGTGGGAACAGGCCATGCAATCTGAACACCAGAGCCTGTTGAAGAACAACACTTGGGTCCTTTCTGATCTTCCCCCAGGGAAGAAACCCATTAGCTGCAAATGGGTCTACAAAACCAAATACAAATCAGATGGTACTTTGGATAAGTACAAAGCTCGTTTAGTGGCAAAGGGCTTTTCTCAGCGTCAGGGCATTGATTATGAGGAGACCTTTGCTCCTACTGCAAAGATGAGCATCATCAGATTAGTCCTAGCCATGGCAGCACAGTTTGGCTGGAAGGTCCATCAGATGGACGTAAAGAGTGCTTTCCTGAATGGTGATCTCCATGAAGAGGTCTACATGACGCAGCCTCCTGGTTTCAAGGTTGCTGGTAAAGACCATCAGGTTCTCAGATTGGTAAAAGCTCTCTATGGTTTGAAGCAGGCCCCTCGGGCATGGTACATCAAGATTGATACATACCTCAGTGATCAAGGCTTCAAGAGGAGTTCTTCAGACTCAAATCTGTACATCAAGACTACTGACAGTGACATCATCCTTCTGGTTATCTATGTGGATGATCTGATCATCACTGGCAGTTCGGCATCTTTGATTCAGGGAATCAAACAACACTTATGCCAGTCTTTTGATATGACTGACCTTGGGCTCATGCATTATTGCTTAGGTGTTGGAAGTTTGGCAACAGTCTTCTGGTATATTCATCTCTCGATCCAAATATGCTAAGGCCTTGTTAGACAAATTCCGAATGCAGGATTGCAAACCTGCATCTACACCTATGGAAAAAGGTCTCAAGTTATCAGCCAAGTCTGATTCTCCTTCCGTTGATGATACTACATATAGGCAACTAGTAGGCAGCCTCATCTACCTATCTGCTACTAGGCCTGATATCAGCTTCGCAGTCAGCTATATTTCACGCTTTATGACAGCTCCTAAGGCTGATCATTGGATGGCAGCAAAGCGTGTGCTTTGTTATGTGAAGGGCACTTCTGATTATGGACTTCTGTATTCTCGGAGTTCTAATCCTAAACTCAGTGGGTTCACAAATTCAGATTGGGCAGGCTCTGTTGATGATAAAAAGTCAACATCTGGATATGTGTTTAGTTTGGGATCCGGTGCAGTCACATGGACCAACAAGAAGCAGCAGGCAGTTTCTCTCTCTTCTACAGAGGCTAAATACAGAGGGACTGTTAAGACAGGATGTGAAGCTGTCTGGCTTCGTCGGATGCTTGGGGATATGCAGATGTCACCAGCAGGACCGACTACCCTGTTTGTTGATAACGAAGGCGTTATCAAGTTAGCACGGAATCCAATCTTCCATGAACGAACCAAGCATGTGGATGTTCATTGTCATTACATACGACAGTTGGTTGAAGACGGGACTATAGATCTGCAATATGTTCCTACCACAGATCAGACTGCAGACATTCTCACCAAGCCTCTTAGTCCCGATAAGTTTGTCAAATTCAGAGGACAGCTTGGTGTGTTAGATAGATTAACCATTAAGGGAGGGTATTACAATAATAGATAAGACGTCTATTATTAGTTAATGGTTATCTTGTAAATATCTTTAGCTTTAGTTTGCTTTCGTTTTTTGCTTTCTCTGGAATAGAATGTTTCTATTCTTTACGATCGTTTCCTAAGGAAACATCGTCTCATTCTTTTGTATAAATTGACCTTTCGGTCTCTGTTATTTATAAGCAAGTATTTACCAATTACCTTGTAATAATGATTACATCCCGACACATGGTGTATCTAGTACAAGTGGAGATTTAGAAGATTTTTTTAAGAATCCTACATTATTCTCTTTAGTCATCTTGATTGATGAATATTGAATCATGAACTAAATTTTGATTTTGTAATTGTAATGATTTCCTAATTTGCATTGGAAACATGAACATAGACGTATATGAGTATTTGTGACTTATCATTGGCATTTATCTTGATGAATGATGAAGTCTCATACTATCAAATGATTTAATTTTGTAAATTCTTGCATTATTTTGTGTGTGTATAAAGCACATCCAAACACATCAAAAACACCCCAAAAGTTTCTTGCATCCACATCTGCACCAGAATCAGCAACTTATTATTTTATTTGAATAACAGGTCAACAAGTGTTCAGGAAGCGAGAAGAGAAAAGATTTTTAAAAAAGAATAATATTGAACATAGCAGAAACGTAATTTGAGAAATTAAAACCAAAGATACGTATGTGCAAACACTACGAGTCTATATATGTATGAGGCATCTATTTATATAAATATTAATATATTAGTACAATTATCTCATAATATTTAAATCTATATGAAATTTAAAATTTAAAATAAGTTATTAACATTTATTATTAAAATGTTAATATAACAAACATAACATAATGTATCAAATATAAGAACATATTAATACAAGATAAATAAATATAATATGTCAAGTGTTTCTATTTTCAACTTTTTACCTTATCCCTCAAAAAACAATGCTTCATAAACTTTAGTTTCAAGATTTGACGATTTTTTTCCTTAAAATTATGGTATCCTAAAAATTATGGTATCCTACAATCTATAATGGGTCACACCTAGAGTAGCTGCAGTGAACATAATGAAGGGTACTCCCTTTATTAACACAAACACACACAACAAAATAAAGAAATAATAGCAAATTGCAAGAACAAGAAATTGGCTTCTTATTATCTCCAGAATATGGAATTACAATATTTAGAGATATGACATACAAAGCCACATGGGCATTTTCCTTAAAATATTTTACATGCCAGATCCACCATGTACGTATCCAAAACTATCCTTGACAACCCCACGGGCATCCTAATATAGGGAACTTTCCACCGTCCAAGAAGGTTCTAGAAATTTTACCCCTAAACTTTGCAGCTGCCCAACCCTAGATATTATTATTTATATTTTATTACATTTTAGTAGGCCCCAAACAACTTTGGAGCTCAAAATAAATTTTGAAGTAAATTTATTTTTGCCCATTTCAGGTAGCGCAACTTCCAGAGACCATAACTCATCGCTAGTTGAATTGATTGGCTATTATGACCCCATTTCGAAAATGCCACAAACTAATTTACAACACTTGACTCGCACAATCTCTAGTCAGCTAAGGTTTGACCCCTTTCAAAGCGCCTCTAAAGCCTTTGAAACTTAGTTCAAAGTTATTGTACCTTGCTACCAATACCAAGAATTTTCAATATGTTCATAAATAGACTTGATCTTGCACTAAAACATTACTAGCAGGCTTTATGTATCTAAAATGAACCTCCAAGGAAGAAATTAGAACATTCTGAGCTCCAATGACCAACTTACTGAAAATTGTAGATAGCCCTTAATGAAAATACAAACCAAATAATATTTTTGAGTGATGCAAGATTGTCCATACACCCACGATGCTCTTGCATGAAAACATCTGAAAACATTTTTGCGGACAAAATCATTTTTTGGAAAAAAATGGTAAAACTAAAAACCCTAAATCTCACTCAAATTTGCATATTACAAAAAACCCAAATAATGATTTTTTAGGAAAAATTTAACCAACCTAGAAAATGTCTCATGCTAACACTGCAAATTAAAAATGACCAAATATGATTTTTGAGGAAAAAATCAATCAAAATCGAACATGCACGGATTCTAAGAAAATGTTTCAACTGATCAAGAAATATCCGACAAAGATCCGAATGAGATCTCAAAAAACCTAGAAGGAATATGAAATCAGAATAAAATTATGAGTGTTACAAAATTTGAGGCACGAAAACTAAGACAATCAATAAAAATTGATGATGACCTATTGGAGGTTTCGAAAAACCCAACAAGAATTTGTAAGTACATTTTCAAACCATCAAGAGAATAGGAGTTTCAAAGGAAGCCCTAGCTGGCTAGAAAAAAATTTAAAAAAATTGTAGACAAACTTCAAAAATGAAGCTACAGGTGAAAATGGTCGTTGCTTTTCTCAGACACAGTCTTGAAAAAGGTGAAAATGGTGTTCGAGTAGAAGAAAACACCTCAAAGAGACCACGTATTATGGTAAAATAATGAATGTATTATAAAACAGAGATCATAAATGATCTATATATACAAGTATGCACAAGAAAGTTTCTATAATGAACAAAGAGAGAAAAATTTTGAAGAGAAAGAGAAAATTTCCATATTGAACAGAGAGAGAATATGGAAACATTGAAGAGTGACCATTAGAAATAGAAGTAAATCTATGATAGAGAGAGAAACAAAACTAGAGAGATTCAACTCTAATAGCCTCCCTTAATGGTCAATCTAACTTCCAAACAATTTTTTACAAGAGAATCCTCAAAAGGCATAAAAGGCAGACTCGAGCTAATCAGTGAGCTCTACATGTTCTACAATATTGGCATGTGCCTGAGACCCTCCCTGCTTCCGTTGTTCAAAAGCAATGCGAGTCCTGCATTCTTGGATCACATAAACAAATTTGTGGCAATAGTTACACCAAATTTGCTTCTTCTTGGAGCTATTCTAAGACTGAGCGGATCACTAAGATGGCCCTTTATCCTAGTGAAAGGATTGGACTGAAAATGCTTGTTCAGATAAGGATGAAGGAGCATTGCTACCAAACTGTTGTTTCCAATGGTCCTATTGTAGAAATTTGGTGCATAAATCTGAAAATTTGAGGTCAACATTAGTTGCAATACTATTGTCTCAATAAAGTGCTTATAGGATGGTGGTAGACTTTTTAGAGTAATGACGACCATATCTTCTTCCTCCATTGTATGGCCAATGGTCTCAAGCCGATCTCTAATGTCCTTAATTTTTAGAAGATGTTCCTGTAAGGACATGTGCTCATCCATAATAATAGACACTAGTTGATTCTTCAAAAAGAAAGCTTTGCTTTTGTTCGATGTCTTGTGGAGATCCTTTAATTGTTTCCAAATATTTGCAATTGTCTTGCTAGACGACACTTGAGACAGCTAATCATCAGTAACAGAAAGCTTAATAAGCATAACTACTTCACAATTACACTCATTAAACTTCTCTTGCGTAGCATCCACTATGGTAGGACGAGTCTCGATACCTAGAACAATCGCCTCACGGCAACAGTACCCAAAGATCGTCATCATTCTCTGCTTCCAGGTGCTGTAGTTCTTTCTGTTGAATTGTTGACTGCCTTCCAAGAGAAGATTGGTGAGAGATGCCATGACACATTTTTAATGCAAAAAAACATGAAATTCTGAAAGGCACGAACTTTGAGGCGGATTGACAAAAGGTCCAGAAAGAAAGGACACCCAAAAGGGAGCTCGAAAAGCCCAAAAAGAATCTGAAATTAGATTCTAAATCCGCTGGCTTGAAAATTGAGGCAGGGAAAATGATGCACCCGGAGAAAATAGACACTAGCCCTCTTGAGATCTGCAAAAACCCACCTAGAATCTGCAAATAGTTTTTCAGGACAGCAGATAATCTAAGAGTTTCGCAGAAAACCCTAGCCCTTTTTGAGAAACCCCAAAAAAATTTACAGTTTGCTATAAATAAAATGGTGGATTCTTTGACTGGATGCTCAAAACTAAAGAAGAATGGCTACAAATGCAGAAAACAAAATCCTAGCAGCTGTGCAAGCAAACAAAACAAGCTGAAAATGCAATTTGTAGGATTTTGAAAACAAAAAACCATAGGTTGTTTTTCATAAAAGCAGGTTTTAGAGAAAAACACTGGTCATTTTTCACACAATTGCAGTCTTTTCGTGCCAGGATGCAAGACTGTGGCCACGATTCTGTAGAAATTGTGCACAGTAACCATAGTTTCGCAGAAAAAATCATGCATGAAGATGACGCCCAAAAATACCAAATAGAAGATGCCCGAAAAAATCAAAAACAATGACACCTAGAACCCGTACTCAGGTTTGAAGGGAAAAAAAATGAATTCCTGCAAAAAAACTAAAATTATAAAACACCCCAAGGCAAAGATTTTCGAAAATCTTATAAGTCTAAAAATTTCATGAAGAAATTAAAGATTTTCAAAACCTAATTCGAAAAATAACTCAAAAAATGTCAATAACGAAATTATTATTTTTTGAAAAAATAGCTCTAATACCATATTATGGTAAAATAATTAATGTGTTATTAAACAAAGATAATAAATGATCTATGTATACAAGTATACACAAGAATGTTTCTATAATGAACAAAGGGAGAGAAAAAGAAACATTCTTAAGAGAGAATGATAAAGTTTCCATATTGAACAAAGAGAGAATATGAAAACATAGAAGAGTGACCATTAGAAATAGAAGTAAATCTATGGAAGAGAGAAAAACAAAACTAGAGAGATTTAACTTTAATAGGGTTGTAGAAATGAGTGTGTGAGTAGATGGGTTGAATGGAGGTAGAACAAGTAGACACACGAAAAATGCTGCAAACTGATTTTTGAACAGAAACCCTAGACGGATCTATGAATAAATGGATTTGTATCAATTTATTTCAAAGAAAATTATAGCACATAAGATTTCATAATAGAATTCTTATTTTTTGGAAAAATTAATTCCTAAGCTCTGATACCATGTTACACAGGCTAAATGATAGAATAATATGATGTTTATTTAGAATGGAATCATTCTTATAGAATGTACCAACAAGGTGTTCCTAAAAAGAAACATGCATTGACAAAAGACAGAATAGAAAACTTTCCTATCCAGATGACCATTATAAAAAACATTCTTTCTTGGAAGATAATATTCTAATAGAGGGTTTGCTAATTTTTCCACAAAATCATGGTTTCAGATTTTTATCAATTTCCGCAGCTGATCTCAGAGGAATAATTTTGTTACCCAACATCAGGTTGGACAGATCCTAGTACTCTTGGTCATTTAGATTCTGCAGAACCGGAGACGGTCTCAGTAGCAGCAGGATGTTCTGAAGAGGAGCAACCTTCTTTCCATTTGTGACCAGAACACCTGCATATTGTCTTCTCTAGAGTAGTATGATGACCATTAAGAGAGGGTAGTAAAATATTTACCTAATTTTAGTCTGCTAGTTGTTTTAAAGGCCATCTTAAGTTTAAGTCTAGCTATTTTTAGTGTTGCCACTTTAAGCGATTTAGTATTTTAATGTTTATTTAAGGAGCCTTCATCTCCCGTGTTTAATATATCAGAATCTCACATTACATCAAAATATTTGAACGGTGGAATTGTAATGTTTATTTAACGAGCCTTCATTTCCTATGTTTAATATATCAGAATCTAAGATTACATCAAAATATTTGAACAGTGGAAATGTTACAAATGTTGTAGCATTGTTCACATAGTGACCTACATATGATAGTGATGTTGCATAATGTAACTGTGGTGACATTATGATAGCTACTAAAAGGCCATTTGGAAAAACGTAGATGAATACGTAAGACAATGTTTGCTAGAAACATGACTTGTAACACAGGTGCACTTGCAGCAGAGCTATAGTTCAAGCAACACAATCTGGAAGTGATGTCCTGGATACTGACAAGATATGGTAAGTGATCAAACATAGTGTTATCTTTAAACGAGCTAGTGTCAGTCGCTACATTGATGACAGGCATATGTTTTATGCAGTGCAAATGTTGCACTTGTTGATTCACATTGTGTGGCTACAGCATAAAGCACAAGGCTACTATCAATGAGGTGATGTCATACTTAATCACTGAACATATGTATGGCTAGGCTATAATTACATGATTCTTGATGTTCTTCAAATTACTTGGATGGTTCAACAGTTAGTATCCAAATGTAAACATCCCACAGACCTTTTTAGCAAGTTATCTAAATTTTTGTAATGGTCTTATTGAAGCAATTAAAAAACGCACATGCACCCATTTCACCAAATATTAGGCATATGTCGCACAGTAGTACAGACAAACATGAAGTCTCTTCTTCAATGAGCATTTTCAGATGAAAACTAGCATCTGCATAAATTTGTTTCATTGTGCCTAGCTTCGTAAAATAATGTCCATCCCATGTGTATCCATGGAGAGAGTAAAAATACATCAGTCTTCAATTATAAAAACAGAAATAAGTTCAGAAGGGTATAACAAATAAGCCTTCAAGCATAAAAACAGAAACTAGTTCAGAAGGGCATCGGATTGTCTATCTTTTACTCTATCTAACAATCATTGTTCTAACTTCTAAGAGTGTAACAAAAAAAATACAAGAACGTTTTACTTAGTGCAAAATGTATACTTAAAGCCTCAAATACCAATACTTGCCTGGAATGACTGGATAACAAAGCGAATGCACGTGGAATCTCGGAGGCGGACGGGTGCCCTGTGGGTGCTGCCTGGAAGCGGGCAGATGCCTGTTTGAGGCATCTGGACGCATCCAGATGCCTGTGAGTGGCATCCGGGTGGCACCCACAGCCTACAGGGCACCCAGGAGCTTCCATCAGCATCCACGCAAAAAAAGTAACTTTTAAAACTGGCATTAGATTGTGGTCTGCATTAGAAGAAACATGTGTTTCTGTGGTGTCATTTATTTTGTCCTAGCCTTTCTACGAAAATAAATCAGAGGTAACAAATGCTAAATCATTTTCTTTAGTTGTTTGATCAAAATCACAACTAACAGAAATTGCAAACCTGGCTATCCATTAACAGCCATATTTACAATTGTCTAGTCCCTCTACCTTAGCAATACTATGAATAGATTTGGACTTTTTGTTGCTGATGAGCTTCTTTTCAGGGATCTCCAACTACATGCTGAGCTTTATATTTTAATAACATTTTGCTGCATACTAATTTTCCTTAAGGTATTTTTGATTTTGTAGTTTGGAGACTAGAACTTGAGTGAATTTAAATGTAAATATTTGTGCCTGTGAAGTTTTAATTTGAAGTTTGAACTATTTAATTAACATATGAATATTATATATCTTGAATCTTGAATCTTGGCAAAGTATCATATGATGCTATCAAACAATGTATGTTTGTATATTTCTAAGTTTTTAACTATAAGTTCTTGTATTTTTAAGTTTCTTAAACTCTTTGCATGTATATTAATATTATATACACACACACACACGTTTCCAAATGCATCCGTACCCAAAAAAAAACCGCATCCTATATCCACTTCGGGATCCACATCCGAATCGGTAACTTAGCTTAAAAGTTAATGGTCATCACAATCTAGAGATAAGTTGTCACATCTGGTTACTGAAACCACCTGCACCAAGAGTAAGAATAAAGCTATGACTGAAATCCATGTGAATAGATGAAATACCTGATACTGAAGAAGTGGTTTCACACACTTCGGCTTGCAAGATTCTTCAATTTCATGTTTGGGATCAACAGGCTCCTCATCTGACCTGGAAAAAATTGACTAGCACAATCAGCAATATACATGATCAAATTTGAAGTATATTTCGTCCTTAGTTTGTGTTCATTGTATAACACAAGCTCAATGGTATGTATTTCTCATTTAAATCATCTGTGGCAAGATTGCTAAGAGAAAAAGTTAACTCTATCCAAGAGGTGTTTCAGCTTATGACATACATTGCTCTAAAGTATTTTGTCATTTGTCTAACTCTATATTATCTATAGAAAGATTACAGTTGAATGAACATAATCAATTAAAGCATCAGTTAATCCAAATTTTTAATGTGAATAATCAGAAGTTACCAACAACTACAGATGACCCCACTATAGTTTGATAAATCAACTTAGGTACATCCACTTACTGTCTTGAGTATTTTATGTAATTAAGATGTGTAGATAGGCCCCTTGAGATGAACAAAACAAGATGAATAGGATAAAAAGGGAAATCCGAAAAACATATTCTAAAGGAAAACAAAGCAGGCCAATCACAGCGTTTTACATGTGTAGATACATCTCTTGAGAAGAACAAATCAAGCTTGATATGATAAAAGGCAAATCTGAAAAACATATTCGAAAGGGAAACCAAGCGGCCCAAAACATAGTGTTGCTGCAGGCTGAGCAGCACGACAAAAAAGGAAAAGACAAAAACCCAACATATCTCATCCTTTAGCTGAGCTCCATGCAGTAAACAGAGTTGCTAGGAAAACTCCTGTTAAAGTTAAGGCTTCCATCCAGATTGATAAAAATTCTCCAACTTATTCAAATGGCTGTGACAGTTGTGCTCTGTCAGAGGTTTATGATTAGGCTATGGACAAGAGATCTCCTTGGTTTAAGATGCAAGATATAAGCAAGACCTACCCTCTGCAAAGCCTAATCCAAGGCCTTTCTATTAGGTAGTAGGAGGTACACACTGGTGAAGACAGTAATAATCAATTGAATGACAAGATTGTATTGGTGAGAAAATTTAACATGGTTATAAATGAAATTTTTACTTAAGTCAAACTAAAGGTGTGTTGGTACAGTCAGCAAATCATGTTCGTGGTAAAGATAGACCAATTTGACGTAAGTCTCCAAGGTTAATTTCCAAAATCCATATAAAGTGACACAATAATAGAGTCAGAATGCAACACACTTCTGATATATGATTGTTTTATATTGTTCTTTACAAACTTTGTCTTGACCTTTTAGTCTATGTATGCTCCAGTCCAAACTCAGGCAGGTTTATCAGTTTTTCTCTAGTACAGTACAGAGTTGAAATTGGTTCCAACAAATGGTGTAAGTAAGAGATGAATTTTAACAGTTTAAGGACTTTCTGGGCAGCTCTCCGTTATTATCATTAACAGACTATCCCTTTTATGTAAAATCATTCAAAAAAGTGAAATTACTTGTTTGAAGATGAAGGTACACGATGCTTAAACAGCAAATATAACTCACCACTTAACTCTAACAGTAACCTAATTCTACATATAATTTCTATTTATGCTTCTCACAAAATGGAGACAATGGTTGTAAGAACTGATGGTCTGATATTTCAATTTGTCTTGATAAGCTCTATCTTCTACTTATAACACACCTTCACATTCAACCACCTTTCTTGACTTAATTATGTCACACGAAAGAATTGACAGGGTCTGGTGAGCAAAGACTTAATTTCAATGATCATACCAGGTATCAACCACTCATCTTCACTGAAGGGAACTTACAAGACCTACACTCGTACCAAATAACAAAATTATGCCCTGTAACAGTGTAGAATTGTCTTTATCTGCTATCCACATGGTTTGACCAAATATAACCCATACTCCATGGCATTCTGAGGATAGAAGCAGCAGGACAGCAGGGGAACCATTTCAGGGACAGCAAACTGAGGACCATTTTGGTAGGGATGGTTGAGGGTTGCAAATATATGTATGTCAAATAGAGAGAAACAGATAATCAAATTTCTACATGTTAATGGATGGAGTATAAACAGCAGCAACATAACATGAGACTATTATTATGCCAGATGATGTCTGCAGAAGCCTGTGTGCCAACCACATTCCAAGGAAAATTGTTTGTCTGCTCTTCTCAAACAATACCACACTGTAACAGATCATGACATATGCCCATTTAATCTCTGTTGCAACTTAAATAAGGACCATGCTGCGGTTACTTGCTATCATGATACATTTAACAGTCTTTATTGATGTCATGATTGTTTTTATTTTAATTTTCTAACACTATAAATATTTACCTTGCCATAAGAGGCATCCCCAGTCCCAGAGATAGCCAAATGTCTCTGTGGTGTCTACAATTTTTCCAAAATATTTCAGAAGCATTTTTAAGATTTGAAGAATTTTAAAGGTACTGACTGTACCATTGGGGACAGTGACAGGGGTTATAAGATGGACCAAAGGTTTTTAGTGCTCGTGGCATACATGTTAAATGATGTAATATGCTTCAAGTGCAACTATCATCAAACGTGGCACCCATGCACCCCTCAATCATACAAGCTGGAGCACTATAAACCTTACAATATTGCAAATTCAGTAAAGTAGACAGAAGTAATAAAGATATGGCACAAGTTTAGAAAATAGAGTAAATTTAGTGGCATTTGCAGACGGCGGAAAACCTCAAACTATGGCACCCTCAAAGAAAAATATGCATCATTAAATTTATTGTTCTGACTCAGCTACTTTAATACTGAACTTCTCCCAAGAAATGTGGTTATGTTAATTTAGGCTAAGTTGAATATGACTAGCTGAGTTTTAGCATTACAAGACAAAAGGGTCGTGGTCCTGGAAACAATTCACCTTTATGCAAATTATCAAGGAAATTGCATGTGACACTTCTTGCATCCAAATACCATTTCTTTACTTGTTTCTTTCTGTCAAATGTAAGAAACTAAGTTTTTGCAGGTATTTAAAAGAAATACCATAGCTCAAAACATTACACCAATTTAATTGAATTCTTGAGGGATTCTCTCGGGGCCTCGCTCCAACAAGAAAAAAAAGGCCAAATACAAAGAAACAAACAACTACAAAATAAGAAAATAAAATAAACTCCAATACAAAAGGGAAGGAACAAACAAACAGGCCAAAAGGGTCCAACTGGGAACAGAAAGGCAAATACACCCCAAACTCCAGGACACTTGACCAAACCCTTGTTCATAGGCAATTTAATTACTGTCTCGTTAATAGCAAGATTACCAGGAGACAGGGATACTTGGACACACTGGTGACTGGTACCAGTACTGACACAGCTAATTTTCAAAAATAAGAAATGGAGGTACTTGAGAGACACCCAATTTTGTTTCATATAATTTAATAAATTCTAGAAAACATCATGACATAGAACTTTTAAAACAAGGACAGTGGCAAAGTTTAGCATTAACATTAAAGTTTAATTACACAGAGTCATATGTGATTGTGTCAAAGAGTCAAATAGTTCAAAACTCACAATACAAATTTAGATTATCATTAAATATTGAAATTCAAAAATATTGATAGTCTGGTGCTGATAGACAGGCCAAAGTATATGAGATGTGTGATTATGAGACATTTTGTATTGTCCTTCTGAAAGTGGAGAAGGTTTGCATGGATGTGTCCCTATAAGATATTTGAGAAGGTTAGAGATACCCAGTGGCTTCCATTATTTCCAACAGGTGAATTGATGTTACACAAAGATCTCTTATTGCGATTCTAGTACATCTTTAAAAGAACAGTGGTTAGTAAATCATGATACTACAAGAAAAGTGAATAATTGTACATCATTGACAAGCCTGTCCAGAGATGTAATTGAGAAAATTGATCAAAAAAACATAGTAGCTATCATTATATTACTAACAGATAAATAATAATGATTTTATATTTTTGCAAAAGTGATGATATAGGATAAGAATTATGAGTTTTTTAAACACCTTACCTGCTACACATTTTGGTGAGAAACGTCAACTTTCAGTCAGGAGACTTTGATGACAGCGAGAGACAACAACCAAAAGAACCCTGAACATCACGAAGTTTCCAGGGATGTTTCCTAAATCAAAGACGAGTCTCTGGTACTGGAGGTCTCCAAGACACGTCTCAAGGGATAGGATAAGGGTCTCTTAGCAACTATGATTAATAGCTTTTTTCCTATATGAGAACTTCCTATGCATAATTGTAGTTCAACAATCCAAGCATCACATAAATTGGCCAGCTCAAAAAGTCCATCAAAAGCAAAGGTAGTGAGGCCAAGTATAGCTGAATGCCAATAAAAGCTAAAACTAACTGGATAGTAAAATACTAAAAATACTCAAACAAAAACATGGGCATTTCAAAGACAATTGAAGAGAGGCACCCATATGCAATCAATGTTTGAACAATGGAGTCGGGAATTTTCCTGAATTAGGCAAGCCATGTTTTCCTTGAGACTATGGAGAATTCTATTTTATGGATGAAAATTTATAATTACTGTCACTGAGAGGTACTGGGCTTACTAATTCCATGGATCTACCAGGGAGGACATTTTTCTTCTTGTGAATGGCATTAAGACATGTGAGCAGTGGGATAAATTTGTGACAACTATGGATGACGATGGAGATAAGGACACTTTGGAGCACTTATAGGTAGCTGTTATTTAAGCCTATTGTTCCTGTTATGTGTAACAGCCTATTTACCTTGATTCTTGCAGAACATTAGACAATGATTTGGAGTTCTTAGAAAGCAGATTTTGGTTATTTTATCTTTCCCATTTTATGAATAACAGGCTGCCTTGTTCCCCATTCTCTAAATGTTTTGTCCTCTCATTATCAATGCCTTCGTGCCTTAGTGTGATCAAGTATTCACTCAAACAAATCTTCTCTTCATTTGCAAGGACTGTACAAGGGCACTACGAAAAATCTCTCTGCAAACCAGGCTTCTTCATGTGTACTCTCCAATTTTGTATGACTTATGAGTAATGAGTTTATGACCATAGGTACCATAAGACTCAAACAATGGTGGTGGTTGTAACTTCAAGAAAAAATGACAACATTGAATCATTGAATCTATATTTGTCTCTTATAATTGAAATTAGATATTTATTTCTCTTGCCACACACTCTATTTGGCGTGAAATTGCATTTGGAGGTTCTTTTCCATGTTTTTGCATGTATTTTAGGCTTTAGTGCTGTTTTATTTGCCCCACTTTTCCCACTTTAAATTCATGTAATTTGAATTCCATTAACCCTTTTGGTCTTCTGTACCATTGCAGTGTAAGTAAACTGTAAGATGCAGCTGTGTCTTAGGGCAGCAAATCAAAGACCGTGATAATGTATGTATATTGAAATGCTCGTTAGAAAATGTACAGTTTAAGCTTTCTATTTTTTGAAGTGGTTGTTTAGTTTTCCAATTAGGTTCCTTGTGATACAGTCCCCATCCTTTCCTATTCTCATAAAATAAGTAAATAGAATGCACGCAGAGAAAAATCAAAATGATAATTTTACATTATTTTGGGACCCTATCAGGATGCTTATGTGGGAAAGTCTCTCAATTTAATTCTGTCTTAGTTTTTCAAAGGACAAATCAAAAGACTATATAAATATGGACTTATTGAGAAGCTTACTGGAAAATAAGCAGAATTACATTTCATCAGTTTGAAGTTTTCTGAAATGGTTATTTGATTTGTGGTATTTTACTAATAGGGTTTCTTGATAAAAAGGCATTAATACTTGGTGGTCCCTACATTTTCCACTAGTTGTATTATAGGTACAATGTATGCCAGTGGATCCAAGAGAAGATCCATAATGCTTTGTTCATGCTAGTAAGCCTTAGTAGTACAAGTCTAATTCATTTTTGATATCAACTTCTCAAATGAAAGATCAATCATCAAACACAGAGAAATTATAAAATATTCTTGAAATAGTTTTTGGAAATGGTTAGTGATGTTCATTCGGAGATTTTAGAATAGCTTCTTGATCTTCAATACCAGGATTTTGAATTTGTACATTCCTGCTTATTCCACTTTGATTTGTGTAGGTACAAAATATGCAAGCAGACCCAATACATGATTCATAATGTTGCAACCATATCAGGATGCTTATCAAGACAGGCGTGTCTCAACTCTCTACAGCTGATTCAATGCCAGATTCTCAAGTTTTGATGGAGCAGACCAGGTCGTGTTTTTCATGATTGTCCTTTGAGAGTAGTAATGTTTTTCAAATAGAACTTGAACGAAACATTCATTTATAAATTAAAACATGATTGACTTCATGTAATGAATCAGCCATTGCAATCTCTATGCATCATTTGCCAGCTCTATAAAATTGAGAACGCTCAAATGTCACCCATTCCTACTTACAGTCTTACACCGCTCAATTTTACAAAACAAGCCAAGGTAATCTGCTCTAAGAACATCAAAACGATATAAAAATAGGAATCAAAGACCTGAATCATGAATGTTGCTTAAATATTCTGATACTCATCACAAGTTGTTCTCTAGAATCTTAAACTTTCCTTTCACATCACAAAGTTAAACAGCTAACCCCACTTTGCTTAAGCTATCATATTGGCTACTACTTGGAGAGAGCATTATAATGGTTTTGATTTTTATAGCTAGCATCACCCTCTTGGGAGTAGACCTTTCTAAACTCTATTGACTTCGAATTTCTATGGTATAACTCTCAATTTAGAACTCTATCATGTGTGGTAATTTAATTCACTTGCACAGCTCTCATGAGCAGACAACTTTTCAGTGACCCATCTCCTGAGTTCACTATAGTTAACCATTCCCAAATCAATTCATATTTTATTTCAATATTTGTAAACAATCCTAAGCACGTCAAATATAGTCAAACTCTCCACTCAAACCTTGAAGTCATGCTGCAGGTCCTTGACATGCTACTACTTTTCACAAGCTTCCAACGACAACTTAGAACCTGGCACTCAAAATAGTAATATCACATCAAGGAACGTCAACTTCTCCACCCCAAGAAATTTTCCAGGGAAATCCATCCTGTGTGATTTGAAAATACCACTGCACTTTCAAATTTTTCAGATCACAACCTCTCGAGGAAACTAGAGGAGGGTACTTAATTTGAAATTAAATTAAAATTTTAAGAATACATTGGAGAATTAACTTTAAAACCGAAATCATATAGAAACAGTCTTTGGAAAGGGTAGACATCCATTAACAGACCCTCAAAGACAGTTCGCCTAAGGAAGTTAAAAATGTCATCCCACTGTCACGATCAGCACAGATAACCCTAATCTTAAGTCCCTAGCATTTACACAGATCATGTATTGGAAAGCAAATGAAATACCCGAGATCCATCAAACTAAGATCCCAATTCAATTCAACAAATTAATAAAAGCTCATTCCTCGCAACAAAGCAATATTAAATGTATTGAAAAACCACAGAGAAGTAAAGAACAAATCCCTCCGATGAAAAGCCCATTAGAGGTATGTAGAAAATGTCATAGCAATAATAAAAACTAAATACAGAACCCTGCAATCGCATCAATAACTAAAATATCAATCCAAATAATCTAACAAAGAACCGCCATGCCCATCTTCGATCGAAACTCAGATGCATCGAAAATCAAGGGATATTGAATTGTTCCAAACATGTTTAGCTCTCTACGGAAAATGTAGAAAATAGTTGAAAGCAATAACATAACGAAACAGGTACCAGAAAGCAGGCGTTATCACCGGTGCACTTACATTGTAAGCGAGAAAAGGAATTCGCCAAAGAACCCCTAGAATGTCTTCTCCTGCGCAAGGGCGACCCGTGTCCTTCACACTTTCGCTAAGGGAGGGCCTCAAACTAATGCATTCGAATGAAATAAGAGATTTAATTGCAACGCATAGATTGTCAGATCCGGCCCTAACGAATATGCTTTATTTTCTTCCCTTGTGGAAGAAAATAAAAGCTCCATTTTTTTATGGATTTTAATGGAGGTCATCCAAAATTATTTTAGATATTAAGTAAACGCACAAGTCTTAGGCTGAATGTTTTCGGTTGAATAAATGAAGGTATTTTACTTATGTCTACGGGATCAAATAATCTATGGAACCACCATGTAAAGTCTATTTCTATTTCTTTTTCTTTTCAAAATCAGCCTTTCTATTATGAATCTATTTTACAAAACTAGTTGTTTTGTGTAGTCTTCTTTTATCAAAAAGTTGGTGTAAGTAGCTCTCCTTCAAATTGTCTTCAAATTGTGCCAAAATATCCTCTGATAAGCAACACACTCAAAAATAAAGTGGCATTCTATTCAACACACACTTACTACAAAAAATGCACTTTATTTCTTTGCATACTTCCTTAGGTACTATCCATATACCGGTCTCACACTGCATATGATGGGATTTGATTCTTAACTGTGTCACTAGCAGCCTAGATCTACTTTTCTTGGCCACTTATAGGTAATCTTTATCCTCGTGACACGCAAGATTGAACTCTTTTACATAGTGAGTTTTTTACTTTCCTATTTGTTTTGTCCACGTGACAACCTTAAATTTTTTCAACGAATTTTTTTTATCTCTTCATTGGTGTTGGGGTGTTTAGCATGCCAATGTCCCACGTATTTAGCCATTTCTCATTCTTCCTCATCCTCGTCTTTTTTCTTCAATCTCATCCCTCTCTGACCACAAACTTGGCCAATGTTGTTTGTTCGTATTTTTAACCTTATTTAAATAGGTTAGCAAATAAATAACCGTAGAAGCTTCCATCGGGAAGATACATGCTTCAGCCAAGAGGATCTCATATGGAATTGTTGATTTGACTTTAAGGTTACTAGTGATAAGGTGTTTTTGTATTCTTTCTATCTACCATTTGTCGTTAGGTAGGGTGTCCCCCCAAACCTCACAACAACATGGCAAAACTCAAGTGACGAGTAGACCAAAAAGAATCTTCTTGGTTTTCCAATCCTAAAGTTTTGCTTGTCTACACTTGTTTTGCAGCAAGAAGGTGTTGGAAGGATTTAATGGAAAACAAGATATTGAGAGGGGAGGGAGGGGATGGGGGGCATGAATCAAGATCTTTAACTTTAACTTGCAAATACAAATTACTGACTCCACACCTAATTCATTTCATATCTCAAATGTAATATTAAAATTGTAATGTTGAAATCATAACATCTATGAAAAAATCAACACATAACACAGATGATTTGATAACCCAGAAACACTTCAATGTGAAGGTAAAATTGGGGTGGGGATGAAACTCAAGAATCTTCATTGTTGCAACAATAAAGTTAACCTGTTAGAGTTACAATGTTTGATCATAATATATGATCTACCCTGTGAGGGGTCTGCCCTGTTAAAAGCTTCAAGACTGTTAAGTCCTACCTTGTTCAAGGATTTTATGCTTACAATCAAGTAAGGACTATGTTAGGAGATTTACATAGATCTGTTAGGATCACTCGATTAAGATATTTTTCCTGATTCAATCTTGTTAAAAATTGATTCAGTACTTGACCCTCGGTTTGCTCTATAAGCTAATTTTGGATCTTCTTTGTACAATGTCTTGATCTGATATCTCTATTAAGTCCTTTACTACTTGGATTGCCCTTGTCTGATCTCCTTTCAGACTTAGCCTTTCTTACTTGGTTCTATCCTTGCTCGCTTCTTCACTTGCAAATTCACACACACATACACTCCTCTCTATTTGATCCTAGGGTTAGAACCCTCTTTAAATAGACAATCTTTGAAAGTTCTGGATCATAATCAACAGTTCATAGTTCATCTTCTTTTGTCATTTCCTTCTGATTTTTTGATTGATTGATTTGCTTTCCACGGGATCATTACCTTCTATAATGATGTGTAATCTCTATCTTAACTATCTCTACAATCATTAAATAGTGTATAAAAGTTGGCCAAAATGATTTACATAGGTGTTTGTGCAATTACAAACTCATATGACAAAACTGGTTTGCTCGGCATCTGAATGTTCGGACACTCAGTCATAAATTACATTCATATTGGCACTCGACTTCTACATACTTATGTCTCGGCAAAAGCTATCTTTTCAATTTACTTGATCTCCATTATGTTAGCTCGGCATATATATGTGTTCAATCTCAACTAGGGTGTTTAGCAATCTCTGACTTGCTTGGTATGAAAAGTAAACAAGTCCTCATGTGTTCGGCCTAGATGTCTTGAAAGCAATGATGACCATTCATTCCCACCTAGTAAGTGACTAAGTGTTTGGATACTAATAGGCAACATAGGTGTAGAGATCAACAATCTCCCCCTTTGACATTAGTGGCAAAAATACTTTGTCATGAAAGATTTGTCTGTACAAATAATGATGCTCCCCCTGAGACTATAATTGGATCTGAAATATAAAAAATTCTAATGTTGTGACATTTGATGACTCCTATTTTCCTTATGTTATCCACTTTTTTGTCCTTGACTTTCTCTATATTTCCCCATTTTTTGCTCCTTCACTTGACTATTTCCCCCTTGTTTTTGTCACTGATGGCTTGGGGTTGTTGGGGTTAGATTGTGCTTGTCAAAAAATTGTTTGTGGTTCACCAAAATTTTTGCATAGCATTTATTCTATTGGTCCTTTACTTTCTCCAAGACTTGAAATTGAATTTCTAGCTCAGCAGCTAGATCAATTAGACCTTCAATATGTGGAAAATGTGTGTCTTTCTTCAAAATATTATGTTCTATAGACATTTCTTTCTGAATTATCTCCAAATGAGGTAACAACTAGAATTGATTTAATATCAACTTATTGCGTATTTCACTATATCTAGCCATGTGCTCGGCTAACCTCTACTAACCAAATGTCAACTTATTGTATGAGAGTGAGCTTGAACTTGCGTCCTTGCCCAATGAAATAACACTTGTCTACATATCCACATGTAATAAATCAATGGAACAATGATTTTCCTATTTACAAGTTCATGAGAGATTTTCTCTGATAATTTATGCTCACATCTTCTTTTAGACCATTGCATCAATTTATCACTAGTCTCTATATCTTCTGATTGAACTTTATCAACTATATACAGTAATAGTTCCAAAATTTGATGTTGATTATCTAAGTTAGTTATGCCAAATGCATGCACAAAAATGTCCTTAATAGTGTGTAATACCTATTTCTTTTTGTGCTCTCTTCACAGTTGTTCTTGCTTTGCCTTGCGACTCAACAAAGTTTGCAATTCATGCATTTACTCCAGTGTCAAATTGTTCAAGTCATACATGGGTAAAGTAATTACCTCATCTAGACTTACTGACTTATCTACTATCTCTTATGAGTGAGTCATAATATGATATCATGGGGTTGTATCACTGGGTAATGATATTTGCAATCGTTTGCCCTTCTCAATTGATCTTGATATCTTTTGTTTCTTCTCTTGAGTAGGTGACACCTTCTGTACAAGTTTTATAGTCAATGGTTCTACTAGCTTTGCACTCGACAGTTGTTTAAGAGCCTAGGAAGCTTCTTGCTCTTTTGGTGTCATCTCCTCTTCTACCAACTGCCCTTGACCTCTTCTATCTTCACCTCTATCTGAAGTATAGGCATACAAGTAAATTATGAAAACACAATTATAGCCTTGCCATGTTTCTTGACACTTGTATCCTCTGTATCTAATGTAACCTCAAAATTATTAGTCTTTGTACTCTCAATCTTTGAATAATCTAAAATTTGTAACAAAATTGAATTTGTACAAGGTAGAGTTGTGTCTGACATTAAAATTTACATGTCTTCCTCGATTAGTACATTTTGATTATGTGAAAGTGTGTCAGATACATCTTTAATGGTAAGAAGTGTGTCAGATACATCTTTGGTTCTTCCTTATAGGCATCTTCAAATTCTATTGCATCTCTTCCATCTCTAACTTCTATTGTTGGAGTAAGAAGTCCAAATGCTTCTTTTTACGTACGAATATTGTCTTGCTCAACTTCATGAGCTTTATTTTTCAAAATTTTGTATGCACTATCTCTTGGCATGAATTTATTTACAAAATCTTTGAGGGCTATAGACATATGCATCTTCCCTAAATCTGGCATAACTTGTGCCAATGTAATTTCTCTTATTTGCTTTTATATAGATAATGCCCACTTCCATTTAGCATCAATTTGTTCATACAAGCCTACTAGGAATCCATCTCCCAGTTCCAAGGGTGTGCATCTAAATGTGATCATCATATCAATCATAGCTCCTTCAAGCTTAACTTGATCATTGTTATTCAAAGAATCATAAGTAATATCCTTGAATCCTACAAAATTTGTTGACTCTCTAATCTTTTCACATACCTAATCCACAGTTATTGGGGGGAGGCTTTTCATGATTGGCAATTTTCTCTATTCATTAGACTCGATTTCTTCATCATCTTCTTCCTCCTCTTGTTCTATGATTCGTTTTCTCCTCAACCTCTCTTATATATTATGCTTTGATGAGCTAGTCAATTTCTTCTTAGATGGACTTCCTTTAGTTTTCATAGTCAGGGGTTGGGCTATCTTTGATCTTGTTATTATTTTTCCTTTTGGCTTCTGAGGTGTAATAACTTTCTACACACCTTTACTAAGATCAACAATTACTACTTTCTTCTGCTTGGTTGCCTTAGGCTCAACAACATCCAGTTCTTTACCTTTTCCTTCATCAGCCTTAGCAAGTTGTCTTGATCCTTCACCTTCTTCACTATCCTTTCCCTCAAGGCTTTTCCTCTTTCTTTTCTTTTCTATTTTGGGCACGCTAGCCTTTGCAGTCAGTTCAACCATTACTATCTCATATGTGTTGAATTTCTTGGCACTTGCATCTATATCTTCAATCAAAAGAGCAGTCATTGTTGTTGTAATCTTGTCAACATTGATCTCATAAGGTATAGGTCTCAAACATGCAATCCTTGGTAATACTTCCTGAGCATGTACAAAATCTGTATCTACTACAAAACATATCTCGTCATAATATTTGTATATGATTGATTGGGGATCCTCATCTGGTTACTCATTTTGATTTTGAATTCTTCCAAATAATTATCCATTATGGCTTCAAAAATTTCTCCCAACCTATTAATTAAGTCATTTATCTGCTTCATAGTAGGTCGACTTCTATCCCATGCTACCATCCCAATCGTAGGGACTGAATTGTGTACATAAAAATATATACACACTAGCAAAGATCTAAACTTACATGATGTGTTCTTTGCCTTCCTTATTGCTTCCAAGTTTTTTGTCAGTTGTTGTAGTTGTAGCTCAGCAAGGTCATAACCATGATCCTTTTCGATAATTTTGTAGCCTAGGTCTACTGCAACTCACAACACATTGTTCAATCTGTTGGATTGGTAAAATTTGTGTGCTATCACATGAACTGCAAACTCAATTAGAGGATCTTCAATTCCATCAATTGACATCTGGCGACCATTCCATTTTGCTTTGGTCAAATTCTCAATTTCATTTTGGGTTGCACTCCTTATACTCTTTGGTCGACCCAAGGTAGGGTATCCAGTAACTCGATGTATTATGGCCCTATTTATTTTGATTGGTCCTCCTTATAACCATATCTTCATGTCATGGATGCGACTGAGCATGAATTTTATCCATTCTGCTTTGAAAACTTTTGGAAAACCTAGGGCACATATAAGCCCTTTCTTAGCAATGAATTTGTTTTCATCTTTTAATACTCTATTATTACATAGCTTCTCATAAGATGCATTTATCTCAAAATCTCCAATCTCTCCTACTTTGCATAGATAGCAAGATCTTACATCCTAAATATTTAAAACTCTAGGTCAAATTGATAATAGGGCGCCAATATCATCTTCAGTCTTTTCAACATTTACATTGTTCCCGAATTTTGGTGGACACTAGTCATTCCTCATAATTTGAGCGTTGCTATCTTTCAACATTTTTCTCATTGATGCCATTTCAGTCTAGGGTTTTCGAAAAATAAAACTCTTCTACAGTATCTTCAGAAAATAATTAACTCGACACTGAAACTAACACTTACTAATGTTATCAAGTTTGCTAATGCTCCACTATGATTTGCTTGTTTCATCGCTAGATTTCCCTTAATCGCCTTTAAATCACTTGTGAGCTTTGAAATCACTTGGTAAATAGAAATGTATGCCCAAATTCAATAAATACCTTCAAATTTCCATTTTAGGTCTACAATAAATATCTTCGTACTTGGTAGGTGAATGGCAGTTGGCTCAGTCTTCATACTTACTCACTCTAGGTTACCTTACTCAGCCATTACCAATTTAATCAATCAATGCATCACTTTAGTCAATCACTTGATCTATACTATAATGCTCGGTCAATACAAATTGTACTACTGATGCTCGGTACTTCATGTTGCAAGTGATTCTCTTTTACTTTTATCTTTATAGATTTTTCCTTGATGCATCTTTACTTATGCCAATATGAACTTTTAGCACATTTATGTTAGGAATTGATGTAAAATATACCATTGAATATATAGTTCCCATATACCTTCTTCATTTAGTTAGTTGTGGTATCATCACCTGATCCATTGGATTGGGTGATCTCAACTTCACTTGCTCCACTATTTCTTTCCATGTTTTCTTTACCTCAACTTTGTCTTTGCCTCTGTCATTTATATTGTTTGGTGTTGGTGCTCTAATTTTGCAATTTCTACTGATATGTCCAACTTTTAAGCAACTGAAACATACTAGTTCTCCATTCAGCCACTTCTTGTAATTCCTCTTAAATGTGTCTTAATGCAATTCTTTGGAATGTGTCCATACTCTCTACAATACTGACAAGTATACCATGTATTGCAATCCCAATTACAGGAATTGCCTTTTCTTGGTGCATGTGCTTGTTTCTCAAGCGTCTAGTTAGATTTTGTCTTGAATCTACACTCATGAGCTCTATGTCCATATTTGGTGCATGAGCATCCTAGGCTTGTTTGCAATCCTGCATGTTTGGAGGGATTTTGGCTTAAAGCTATGGAGTTTAGCAGATACTAGTGCTCGGCATGGTCTTTGGTTGCTCGGCATGGTCTCTGAAACTCGGCATGGTCTTTGGTTGTTCAACATGGTCTTTGGAACTTGACATGGTCTCTGGAGCTCGACTATGCTTGGGAATTTACTAGTCCTCAGCTTGGTTTTGTTGACACTAATCTTGTTTGTGAGCCAATTTTTTGCATTTAATTTATGTATGGGTATTTAAGTTAGTGTTGTAGCTGACTTGTGGCTTGACCTATATTTAATGTAAGGGATTTAATTTAGTTTGTAATGAGCTAGGCCGACTCGTGGCTTAGTTAGTATAAGGGGTCTAATAGAGTCTTTGGGTATTAGAAGGAGGATGATTCATTCCAGCTTGGAGAAGGGGACGAAGTGTAGATACAAATTTTGAAGAGCCAGGGTTTCATCTTAGGAACTAGAGGATTGCTTAGTGGACCTAAGGGTACAGGTGTGGATTATTCTTGGTATTCTTATCCAGCTGTGGATTTGGACTAGCTGGAATTGGTGTGTGGTAATTGGATCTTATGGGATCTTGCAAAATTGGTATTGTAGTTGTTGTTTATATTTGGCCCTAACCCAAAAGACCTTACAGCCAGGCATATTGCATGTAATCAGTTGTTTACGAATAAGGAGTTGCATTTGGTATCAGATTGTGCATTTTGTGTTGTGTTTTCATTGTGTGGTTATTTGTTGGGGGCTAGGACATCTCCTTTGGGGATTCTCCTATCTTGCACTACATCAAGTGGTATCAGAGCGATGGTTGTTCCTAAGTGTGTAGACAGATCACCAAAGTTGAGGTAGTTTGCATCAGGATCTTGGGTTGGAGAAGGTTGATCTTGTGGCTGATTGATCTTCTAAATTTGCAGATCTATTGCTTTGGGTTTGCTAAAATTTTGGAAAATGCCTACAAGAAGATTGGACCCTAGGGAAATTGATGATCTTAGTGATGTTGTGGAAGAAAGGATCTCAGAGAAGATTAGAGTAGAGTTTAGATCTGAGATTGCATTGATGAAGAGTGACATGATTGCTGAAATTGTAAGTACTTTAGGTGGTGTACCTAGGCATGTGGGCACTGAAGATAGTTATGAGGAAGTTGTTGAAGACTCTGAAGTTGTTGGATCTAGTGGTGAGGACAAAACTAATTGTGTGGAGAGACCTATTGGAACTAGGGTTGGTCAGTTTACTAGACCTGGATCTCAGTTGAAGCTGAAGCATAAGATGAAGGTTTCTAATTTCTTAGGTAGTTTGACTCTTGAAGACCTGATTGATTGGATTGGTGAATTGGAGGACTACTTTGAGCTTGAGGATATTGAGGATCTACTTAGAGTGAGGTTGGCACAAACTAAGTTGAAAGGACATGCTGCTCTTTGGTGGAAAGAATTGCAAAGAGATAAAGAAGAGGAAGGTGAAATGAAGATCTCTAGATGGAGGTTGATGGTGACTAAGTTGAAGGCTAAGTTCATTCCTACTGATTATGAACTTGGGTTATTTAAAAGGTTGCAGAATCTGAAACAAAAAGATATGTATTGTGAAAGATTATACCGAGGAATTCTACAAGTTGACTATTTGGTTTGGTCATAGAGAATTGTCAAAGGAAAAGGTAGCTCAGTACATTAATGGTTTGAGATTCAATATTCAAGATGAGGTTGGTATGTTGAGGATGCTTATCAGTATGTTGTGAAGGTAGAAGATAAGTTGAAGAGGAAAATTCAAGGTACTACTAGAGGGAAGGAGAAGAAGAATAGCTTGGCCCAACCTAAACTGAGTGCTGAAAGTGAACCAAAACCTGCTAATCAGAAAAGGAGGATAGGTGGAGGTGGATTTAGAGGTAATTGTTTCAACTTTGGTAAAGAAGGGCATAGATCTTTTGAATGTTCGATTTGTAGGACAATTGTTGTTGTGAATGAGGTTGTAGTCCAAGATAGTTAGCCTAAGCAAGGAGAGAGTTTTTTGGCTCGACGAATACTAGTTGGTGAGAGGACATTGGATTCTTGTCAAAGGACTAATTTGTTTAGGACTTGTTGCAAGTATAGTGGTAAAGTCTACAAGGTGATTGTGGATGGTGGTAGTATTGACAACCGTGTTGCTAAGGAGATGGTTCAAAAACTTGGTTTGAAGAGAGTGAGACATCCTTATCCATACAAGATTGGTTGGTTACAAGGTGATTATGCTTTGGAAGTAAGGGAGCAATGCCTTGTTGATTTCCAGCTTGGGTAGTATAAGGATCAAGTGTTGTGTGATATTGTGGACATGAATAGCTGTCACGTGTTGCTTGGTAGACCTTGGCAGTACGATTACAAGGTTGTGCATGATTGTGTTAAGAATGTATTTACTATTGAGAAAGGTGGTAGGAAGTTTTCCCTGATTCCTTTGTAGAATGAAGAGATTAGTAGGAGAAACCTAAGTATTGGAAGCTGAGTTGAGTTGGCAGATTCTGAGAAGGTTGGAGATTAGCATGAAAAGAATACATGTAGCACACCTGAGATGGATGTGAAGAAGCAGAAGAATAACAAGGAAAAGAGTGTACAAGTTGAAGACTTGGAGGATATGTATGTGAAGAACCAATTTGGGATTTATGTGTTGAATCCTAGAAGATGTTCTTCCAGTTACTAGAACATATTTTTGAACCTAGGGTGTCTGATGCAAGAGAATCCTATGCTTGTTTACAATCTTTCATGTTTAAAGGGACTTTGGCTTAAAGTTGTGGAGTTTGACAGATATTGGTGCTCAACATGGTCTGGGAATTCGACATGGTCTTTGGTTGCTCGAAATGGTCTCTGGAACTTGGCATGGTCTTTGGTTTCTTGGCATGGTCTCTGGAACTTAGCATGGTCTCTGGAGCTTGGCTATGCTTGGGAATTTACTGGTGCTCAGCTTGGTTTTGTTGACACTCGGCTTGGTCTTGGTTTCTATTGGTGTCGAGTTGTATATGAGCTAACTTTTGACATTTAATTTATGTATGGGTATTTAAGTTAGTGTTGTAGCCAACTTGTGGCTTGACCTATATTTAATGTAAGAGATATAATTTAGTTTGTAATGAGCTAGGCTGACTTGTGGCTTACTTGGTATAAGTAAGGGGTCTTGTAGAGTCTTTGGGTATTAGAAGGAGGATGATTCATTCCAGCTTGGAGAAGGGGATGAAGTTTAGATTCAAATTTTGAGGAGCTAGGGTTGCAACTTAAGAACCAAAGGATTTCTTGGTGGACTCAAGGGTACAAGTGTGGATTCTTCTTGGTGTTCTTATCCAATTGTGGATCTAGACTAGCTAGAATTGGATCTTGTGGGATCTTGCAGAACTAGTATTGTAATTGTTGTTTGTATTTGGCCCTAACCTAGAAGGCCTTACAACTAGGCATATTGCATGTAATCAGTTGTTTATGAATAAGGAGTTGCATTTGGTATTAGATTGTGTATCTTGTGTTGTGTTTCCACTATGTGGTTATTTGCTGGGGGCTAGGACATCTCCTTTGGGGATTTTCCTATCTTGCACTACGTCAATATTTCTCACAATTATAGCAATGCCCTTGAAATCCAGGTATTATGGGTGAGACATTTTTCTTTGATGTACATTCATGTGCTTGGTGTCCTTTCTTCTTGCAATTAAAGCAATTTCCAGTGGACTTAGGTTTAGAAGTTTGCATACCATTCTTTCTTCTGCATATGTTGGTTGTGTGTCCAAGTTTGCCATAATAATGATATTAATGCTTTCCTTTGGGTTTGTATTTCTTTGTTCTCCACTCTTTGATGATTCACCTTCTTTAGTAGATGAAAAGTGCTTGTTGTATCCCAATCCAAAAACATCTCTTGTTGATCTTGGTGATCTCATCAGCTCTTCAAAGTATTTTACAGCCTCACTAGGTTTGTTCATTCTTTCTAGAAGTTCCTTTTCATTCCTTAACTTATTTATTATTTGTTCATTTTGTGACCTCAAATTTGTGATCTCCGCGTCCTTTCTGTTTGCTTCCTGAGTTGCAATTATCTATTGATTCATCATATCCAATTTGTGAGCTTTTGTACTTCAAATGATCTCTCTTCAAGTCTAGTTGCCATCTATCTTTTATCTTCTTCAACCATGAATTTTTCTTCATCTTTCTTATTTTGCTCTATTATTTCATATAGTCTTACTGATTGGTTTTCCTGCTCTCTCTCTTGAGTCCTTTTTCCTCTTGCTTAGAATGCTATCCTTCTCCAATAGTTTTGCTATTGCTTCATCACTGTTTCTATCTTTTTTGTTGTCAAATAGACCTTTTGTATCTATTTCCTTATATAGTGTATCATTTTGTTGAATTGCTATCTCTTTCCTTTCCTTTTTTCTCAATGATTTGTTTAACTCTTCTCTTGCTCCTTCAAGTTGTTGCAATATGATATGAATTTCAATCATTTAGTTCTCAATGATTTTTCCCTTCTTGTATTCCTCCATCTTGAAGATTTGATCCTCTCAAGTTGTTAGGCTTCTTCCAAGAGAACTAAGCTCTGATGCCAATTGGTGGAAGGATTTAACGGGAAACATGATACTGAGAGAAGGGGGTGTGGGTGGGGGGGTGGGGGGGAAGTGAATCAGGATCTTAAACTTTAACTTGCAAATACAAATTACAAACTTCACACCTAATTCATTTCATATCTCAAATGTAATATTAAAACACTAATATTGAAAATATAAACATCCATGAAAGATTCAACACATAACACAAATGATTTGATAACCCATAAACACTTCAATGTGAAGGTAAATTAACTAGGGTGGGGATGAAACTCACAAATATTCACTATTGCAACAACAAAGTTAACCTATTAGGGTTACAATGTTTCATCATAATATATGATCTACCTTGTGAGGGGTTTGCCCTAATGAAAGCTTCAAGACTGTTAAGTCCTACCCTATTAAAAGATTTTACACTTACAATCAAGTAATGACTCTATTAGTAGATTTACATAGATATGTTAGGATCACTCGGTTAAGAGATTTACCTTGATTCAATCTTGTTAAAAATTGATTCAGTACCTGACCCTCAATTTTCTCTGTAAGATGATTTTGGATCTCCTCTGTATAATGTCTTGATCTGATCTCTTAATCTGATATCTTCGTTTAGTCCTTCACTGCTTGGATTTACCTTGTCTGATCTCCTTGCCTTTCTTACTCTGTTCTATCCTTGTTTGCTTCTTCACTTGTACATTCACACATTCATTCATACACACATACACTCCTCTCTATTTGATCCTAGGGTTGGAACCCTCTTTAAATAGACAATCTTTGAAAGTTCTGGATCATAATCAACTATTCATAGTTCATCTTCTTTTTTCATTTCCTTATGATTTTTTGATTGGTTGATTTTCTTTCCTCGAGATCATAACTGTCATGTCCCCTTTTCAAATAAGTAAAAATAATAATCTTTGCTAAGACAGGCAAGCCCAAAAAGGTGAGGTTTTGGAAAAAGGGGATAATCTTTGGAACCTAATGGACTAATAAATGAAAATTATTATTAAAATATGTTTTATTAACCCCTCTTGGACGTGAGTTAGTGTTATGCCCTCTTTTAAAGGGTTTGGAGGCATTTTGGGTTGATTCCAGAACTTGATTTTTGTTCATTTCTTTGTTATTCTTCAGAGGCTGCCAAACCTGTGGAGAAGGAGACCCAAGAACGGGAGTTTACAGGTTTTAAAGAAGGCTAAGGATGGGATTTTGAATCCATTCCATGTGCATGCTCATGCAGAGTTTTCCTTTGTGCTAAACAGTGCAGATTTGTGGTTTTTTGGGTGTGTTTTTTGTAAGAGTTTGGTGTTTCCAGTTGAGTATTTCATATCAGTTTGGGTTTCTGCTGTATTTAAGACTTTTAGGTGTTAAAATAGAGCTAAATATATTTATTTGGTCATGATTATACTTCTGTGTTAGATTATTAGTGTTTTTGTGTGTTTTCGAGCTATTCTATGTTGTTTTCGGGAGCCCGATGAGCATTGTTTTATCCTCCGTTTGGGAGATGTTGTGTAAATGTTATATAGATATGAAAATGTGATTTTATAGGCTGTTATGCTGCTGAAATTTCTATAAAAATGTCCACTTTCAGATTTACTAATAATATGTGAAGTTGTGAAGTTTTTGGCACTATTTCCGGCATACTCGATTTGGGGTTTATTGAGAAATTTGGTGGATCTTTGTGATATTGGTTGTTTGATTTTGAAAATCTGATTAGAGGCTTGAAATATCATACAAAATCAGTAAAGGGACATTTCAATTACCTTATGTAATGATGCATGATCTCTATCTTAACTATCTCTACAATCATTAAATATCTTATAGAAGTCAGCCAAAATGATTTACATAGGTGTTTGTGCAATTACAAACTCATATGACAAAATTGGTTTGCTCGACATCTAAATGTTCTGACACTTGGTTGTAAATAAAATTCTTACTGGCACTCAAATTCTACATGCTTATGTCTTAGTAAAAACTATCTTTTCAATTTACTCAGTCTCCATCGTGTTAGCTTGGCTTATATATGCACTCGGTCCCAACTAGGGTGCATGGAAATCTCTAACTTGCTTGGTATGAAAAGTAAACAAGTCCTCATGTGCTCAGCCTTTACTAGATGACTCAGTCCTAGTGATGATCATTCATTCTTTCCTAGTAAGTTACTAACTGTTTAGACACTAATAGGAAACATAGGCCTAGAGATCAACAAAAGGAAGCCCTCCATCCTCCTTGTATCTGCCTAGCTCCACAAGTTTCTTAGTTAAGCTTGTTGTGAAAATCTATTCCTAGGTATTTATATTCTTCCATGGTCTCTAAAAACTTTCCTTCAAAGAGGAAGTCAACTCATCGTTGTTTCTTTTTTAGAGAGAAATTTGTGATTTTAGTCTTGCTAGTGTTTACCTACATCCCGACTTCTTGAAAATTTTTATCTAGTTCTCTTAGATCCTTTATTGTTTGTGCAAACATGCTAAGATATTTTGCATAAAGAAGCAACTTTACCACATACTTTGCAAGTTGGACTCCTTCCCCCAACACTTTGTTTAACCGTTCTTCCAGTTTGTCAATATATAAGGCAAATAGAGTGGGTAAGAGAGGATAGCCATGTTTTACACCAATATCAATGTCAAAGCATTAGGACATGCCATCTTTTCTCCTAATTATAGCTCTAACATGCTCACAGAGCATGTGAGTAGCCACTATAACCTCATTTGGAACCTTGAGCTCCTCCATTCATTTCCAAAGCTTGTCTTTGGGAACCATGTCAAAGGCTTTTTTGAAGTCCAAAAATCAATAGAAAGTCTCTCTATCTTGAATATCCCAAACTTTCTCAATAAGGTGTCTAAGAGTGATGTAATGTTCAATAAGAGATTATTTTGGTCTAAACTTGGCCTACCCTTTTTCTCTCTTTTCTTCTTTTTCCATTGAACTATTGATTTTGTGCTTTATCATGCCCCAAAAAGGTGGGATCATTGTAATCGTTTGGTAGTTAGAGGGATTATTGAGATCACTACTCTTGTGGAGTGGTACAACCATACTAGTAGTCTAATTTGTTGGAAAAGACACTTTGATTCACTTTGTTGAATTTGTTTTGGATGTGGGGGGATGAAGTTTTTTTCCCCACTTCAAAGTTTTAGATGCAACCCATTAATATCTTTTGCTTTACTACTTGTTAGGTGCTTTATTCCTTGTCCCCACTAAGAAAAGTTTAATTATATGCATAGAATTTATGTCTTGTATTCATCCATAAAGGAGTTATACATATCCTTGCCAATGATTATTTGTAGTATTTTTTTCTACTTGTTATTTCTTTTGTTGGAGTTCTCTCCAAAATATCTTAGGATTGTATTTTCCCAATGTGATTAGCTCTTCTCTTCTCGATATGACATATCTCTGTTAGCCCCAACTAATAATATAATTGATAGTGAGATATTATTAAGTGATGATGCTACAAATGTATGTAAAAAAGTCATATTAGTTGTTATATTGTCATTGATCTTAGAGTCTTAGTTGACTAGACATTATGCTAACTTAGAAAAGTGCCATATCATTTGACTGATGAAGAGGATTTAAAGAAAGAATGATGAAGACATAGTTTTTGTGTGAGGTATTCAAAGGGTACTTGAATGATTTGGACAATGATTATGTAATATCGGTTTGATTGTTTTACAATCATGTATTGTTGTATACAAGCCTGTCTGAGTAAGAAGGCTAATAAAAGGACATTGTATTCACTGAGTAAATACAATATTTTCCTGAGTGATTGAAGAACATAGTATTTCCCAAGCAAGTTAGTATAAATTGAGTTATACATTGCCTGAGTAAATGTTATGTTTACTGAGTAACAACCAGATGAACAAGATTGAGAAATTGGGATTCAAGGTAGACTTATGATGGAAATAAGGAAAGTTTGAGAAGGTCTAAGAAGCGGGTCAAATTTTTTGCAAGATCTAAGGCTGAGAAATATCAAGAAGGATATGATGAAGGAAAATTAAGAAAGAAAAGGATGGACACACAATTCTATATAAAGTTATATTTCAAGTGTCTAAATTCATTGTATGAAGGAGTTTTGTTGTAAATCTAAGATCGACTATTTTGATTGAGTAAAAAAAGCTGGAAGGGTCTGAAAGCTTTGACAAATCAATTTAAGCTGGTAACCTAGATAGTTTTAGGTTGTTGGATGATATTGTGTTGGTAATCTTATTGTTGAGAAGAGATCATAGTGTGAAGTTGTTGAAGGAACTAGAGCAAGGGGATGAACCAAATGAGTCAAGCAAAGAAAGGAGTTAAACAACCAAGTCAAGATAACAAGAGTAAAAGGAGAACAAAGCAAGTAAAGACAGAGAAAGAGCTAGACTAAGATCTGAACAAGCAAAGGTAGTTTCTATATTTAACAGATTACTTTATACTATTACTATTTAACCATTGTAGAAGAAAATGTCAGAAGTACCGAGTGAACCTAACATGTCCATGAAATCCTATATGGTAACATCAATTAGTGGCGTTTACAAGTCCTTTAAATCAAACCACTCTTTTTGGTCATAGAACATGGAGTGAAAAGGTGTAGAAGATCTTTTGGTGAAATCCTCTAACAAGGTCACTTTAACAAAGTGTATGTAACCTGTAACAAGGTTGGCTCTTAGTCGAGCTCACTTCAAAAGAGTGAAAATATTTGGGTTGTCGGTCCTATGTGGTTTTTCCCTTCATAGGGTTTCTAGGTTAAAAATCATGGTGTTAATTTTGTGAAAGTTATTTATGTTATATATTTTATATTATGTTACAACTCGATAATAACTAAGTTTAATCAGTAATAATTGGAAGTTTATTGATAGTCGATAATATAAGGAACATAACGTTAACACTTTGGAAAGTGTTGAAGTCTTGAGTTTTGTTGTCTATTAGTGTCAAACACTTAGTCATATAGAAGGTAGAGTTGACCGGTCATTATTAGAGTAATTAGATATTTCCTAATTAACTCTAGCGCGCTTAAGCTAAACTTTAGGCATATAATAATTAATTCTTTTATTAATTATTATTATACAACCTGGGTTAGACCTTTTTAGGGTTTTGATATCCTACTATAATGATAGATTGTTTGTAAGTATCTTGTATCTTTTCTTTTTTCTAATAATACAATTTGCATATTTTTAGAGCAAACCCTCACCTCTTCTTGTATTTTTCTTCTCTATGATAGGTTTTTTATATGCAGGTATTTGAGGGCTTCATGGATTTGTTTTGTGTATTTCTCAAATCCTTCATGGTATGCATAGCGACTATATCCCCAATGAGATCCCTCTCCACCATTAGTATGTGCTTTTGGTGTGATGGAAAAATCTACATGGTATCAGAGCACAGGTCACTAGTTTGAGTCCCTCAAGCCCTTTGACCCTTCATCCACATTAGCTTGGATTATCAACATGGTATGTAGTGGGTGCAAATCCCACATGATAAATGGTTGTATCTAACTCCATCGTGTGGGGAGTTGTTGGTGTAGCAACTATATCCCTGATGAAATCCCTCTCCACCATCAATATGTGCTTTTGGTGTGATGGAAAAATCTACATGGTGCAAAAACCATAATAGAAAGAGCTTGGCGCAGAATCTAGAAGATAAACCAACATTTATGGAAAGAGTACTGATCGAGTATTCCAAAAATATAATGTTTTTCGAAAAATGGAGTTGGGATTTCTTCTTTTGGGCTATACTATCTATTGTAACAACTCTTTGCCCTTCTTGATCATTGTTAATATCATTTTAAAGCATGTTTATGCAAATACACTGAGATAAAGTGCTACTCCTTGCATTTTGAAATCTTTTGCATCATTGTGACTCATTGTACTCGTACTACACTATAAAGTGCCATGGGGAGATAGTTATTTGCCTTTTAGTGCCATCTTCCTTTGTCAAGTGATTTTCCCTTCCATGATATTAACCCCATGATGTGTCAATGACACATGCCTTTATAGGTATATGTACCTCTTCCTCACTCTCGATGTTCTTGGTTCTTTCTATTTTGCAAGAGTTATTGGCCCACTTCTCAGTTGCCTGTCACCTCACCCTTGTCTACATTAGGGTGGCTTCTTATGTTTTTTCTCATGCTTCCTTGGTTTGATTGATCAACTCTTTAGGCTTTAGTTTTTCATGCCATCCGTATCTTTGAGTTCAGTTGTTTTCATTTGTGTGCCTTCTGATTTGATGCAAATTATAGTTTTCTCTACTTGGTCAGGTTCTATTTCAGAGGAGGTTCTACATATCAGTAATTTCTTTTTGTCAGAGTTTGTGAATTCTTCATGCTTCAATGATGTTTCTTCATGATTGCTCTTTGTTCCTATTTTCTGGAACAATTATCTAGTTGGAGGCTTCTACAGTCCTTCACTAGGTTTCTAGGTATCTCTTTTTGGTGTGAAGTTTTTCCCACTGAGTTTTCTCTATTTCTCCATTTCATAGAGTTTTGGTTGTGATTGGGTACCTCATCAGGCCCTTGTTGTCGGGACCCAAGTTTTCTTTCCTCGTTGCATTGTAGTTTCCTTTCTCTTCCTACATGGTTTGTAGCTGCATTGTTGCTCATCTTAAGGTGGTGGTATAGGAAGTAGAGTAGGGAGGAAGAAGAAGGCTATAGGTGTGAGGGGCATAGCTGCTGCTTGATTCATCTAGGTAGGCACAGATTGTGGAGGCCAAAAAATATGCAATCAACACTAGTCTTGAGATCTTCTACCTGCAAGCTACTCATTCCTTTATGTGGCCTTCTTCCATGTGTGGGCCCTCTCTATCGACCACTGTGGAGGTCAGCACCAATAACACACTTTGACCTGTGCATGTCCATGGATGGATTTCGGCATTTGTTTTTTTGAATGCTAAAGGAATGTTTCACCTAGGACTTTGGGTGGCATGTTGTTTTTGGTGATGGGAAGTTATAGCATTATATTGGGAATTTGGGAGATAAAAGACTTGAGGCTCATGTTCTTTTTTGAGGCATTGCTCACATTGAATCCTTCTAACAGCTTGGTGTTGAAAGTTTTATTGCTTCACCTTTTACAAATCCTAAAGCTAAATTGTCTAGTCCTCTGGTCCTGATAAGATCTTCTATTTTCTTTGGTCTCAGTTGTGTAGACAAGAAATAATGCTTGTATTCTTATTTCTGGTGTTTTTGTGCCAAATTTGACCCACTCTAGAATGATGGTTTTTTCCATTTAATTTGGTGGTTTTGCAGGAGTTCGTATTTTTTGCCTATGTGCAGATTTAATTTTTTTTATTAAAAAAGACTCATGCCTCATTATCTTTGGCCATCGAATTTTTTTTTCTAGCACCGACTCTTTTACTGGCGACATGAATTTTTGCAATCTTTGTTGTGTTTTTGGCGATCGAATTTTTTTTTTGACAGGGGTCATTTTTTGTCATTTTTTGCCTCAATGTTTGTTTGACCATCAAATTTGGGCTTGTCACTTGCTGATGTCAGTGCCACATTAGCACTGCATCAACGTTCCTGTCACCTCCTCAGGCTATGTTTGGACCCACCTTCACATTTTTGCTCATATCTCGGGCATATAGACTCCTTTTTTGCAAATGAGATATTATCGAAAAGCTAGTTCTGAGCTCGTCACAGTGGTATAGTTAGTTTTCAATTTTGATGTTGCTTTGATGGCTTTTTCTATTGTCAAAGTCTAGAGTTCCTTTTTGCACTCTAGGAGACATATCTTGAGCATCCAATCTCTGATTTGGAAATTATTTATATCATTGGAAAGGTCTAGCTGGTTGTTTTTCTAGATTTTACTCCAGGCATATTCTATTCAATCTTTTGCATTTTTACATTCTGGTGGATATCTTGGTTATTTCAGGTTTGAGGATCGATTTCATTGCTTTAGATGATTTGTCATGACTTGTACTATTTATTGTATTAGTCTTATGTCCCTTCTGGTCTATTTAGACATCATTTGTATGCATTCTTACAAATGCAGTGAGATAAAGTGCCATACTATATCTGTATTTTTGTTTCAGGTATTTGTCTTGTTTTGCCTTCTGATTCAAGTAATGTCATCTTAGGACACTCATGCAAATTATTATATTCTTAGGATTCCCTATATTTTGTGCCTTATTGTACATGCACTACTCAAGATTAAAATGGCATGAGGGGTTGATGTTTTGCCTTTGTTTGCCATCTTCCTTTGTTTAGTGAGTGTCCCTTCCATGACATTAGCCTCATGATGTGTCTAAGATTGATCACCTCAATACACACATATGTACTATCTTGTGCATATTGATCATGGTTCCTTGACATGCTATTCTTTTGGCCCATTTTTTTAGTTGTTTATCACCTCACCCTTGTCTACATTGGGCGGGGGGGGGGGGGGGGGGTTCTTTTGTTGTTTCTCATGCTTCCTTGGTTCGATTGATCAGCTCTTCAGGCTTTGGTGTTTTCATGGCATCTGTATCTTTGAGTTTAGTTGTTTGCTTTATGTGCCTCCTAATTCGATGCAGATCATAGTCCTCTCCACCTGGTTAGGTTCTATTTCAATGGAGATTCTTTAGATCAACAATTACTTTTGACAGAGCTTTGTAGCTTCTACATGCTTCAGTGGTGTTCTTCATGATCATCTTTTGTTCCTATCTTCTAGAACATTCCCTAGTTTGAAGGCCTCTTCAGTCCTTCACTAGTTTCTTTCAACATGTTTTCCATATCTTTTTGGAGTAGGGTTTTTCCCATGTGGTTTTCTCTATTTCTCTTCTTTTTAGAGATTTGGTTGTGCTTGGGTACCTCATCAGGCCTTGTTTGTCGGGACCCAAATCTACTTTCAGGAGCAGTTTCTAGGTTTTTAGCTACTCCTTAAGTTTATCTTAAAGGGGAGATGTTAGAGTAATTAGATATTTCCTAATTAATTCTAGTTCGCTTAAGATAAACTTTAGGCATATAATAATTGATTATTATTATGCAACCTAGGTTAGACCTTTTTAGGATTTCAATCTCCTACTATAAGGATATATCCTCTGTAAGTATCTTGTATCTTTTCTTTTGTTGAGAATACAATTTGCATATTTTCAAAGCAAACTCTTGCCTCTTCTTGTGTTTTTCTTCTCTATGATAGGTTTTTTACATGTAGGTATTCGAGGGATTTGTGGATTTATTTTGCATATTGCTCAAATCTTTCAGTCATCACTGCAACCGAGTCACTCTATATATGTTGAGTTATATATTTTTTAGACTTGTAAATAATCATGTATATGCCAAGCTCTACAAGAGTCAAGCAAGTCTATGGTCATCAAGTATCCCTATAGAAGTCGAGTTATCCAGTGTACAATGAATGTCGAGTAAAGAAGAGTGAGTATGTGTGGAGTCATACAATAGAAGCTGACCTAGTAGATGTCGAGTGTCAACAAGAAGAATAGTTATGACCTGACATCAAGAACCCTATGTGTCAAGTTACTCTATTTGAACAAGAATATTTGGAATGGCACAAGATATGAGGTAAACCATTTTTGGTTGATATAAAGACAACATTTAATGATTGTAGAGTTTGTTAGAGAGGTGATTACGCATTTTGACAAGGATCACTAATCCCTATGAAGGAAAGTTAGCTAATCAAATTAAGAGGCAAAAAGAGAAGTAGCCAGATTGTTGATTATGTTCTAGAAAACTCTATAGATGGTTATTACAGGGCATATCCAAACCCTATTATGTGTGATGTGATGTAATGTGAAGGGACTATATTTTTGGGTGTTGTAAGTGAAGTTTTGAAGAAATAGTGTAGTGACCAAGAGGAGTAGTGAAGAGTGGAGAAGATGTATATTAGATAGGAGATCATATCAGAGAGTGGAAAGAGAAGATTCGTAATCAAAATTATAAAGTACAAACTGAAGGATTAGGTATTGATACATTGTAGCATGTGAATCAAGGTAAATCTCTTAATAGAGTGGTCCTACCAGACCTAGTCAAATCTTTTAAGAGAGTGCTTTCTTCATTATAAGTTTTAAATCCTTGAATCAAGATAGACCTAACAATATTGTAAGCTCTTAATAGAGTAGACCCCTCATAGGGTAGATCATCAAAAGTGATCACAATTGTAATCCTAACATGCAAACTTTATTACTTTAGTAGTAAAGATTGGTGAGTGTCATCCCTACCCCAGTTTTACCTTCAACTTAAAGGGTTTCTGGGTAACCAAATCTTTTGTGTTATGTGTTTACATTAATGCATATGAATGCGATGCATAGTTATATCTATTTCAGTATTTCAATTTTAAGGTATATTGTTCATGATCTAGATACGAGATGTATTAGTGGTGATGTTAGTTTGTTATTTTCTTTGAAGGATAAAAGTTCCAACAATTGGTATCAAATCATAGTTCTCTTAGAAGAAGTTTAACAACTTGAGAGTTGAGATGTTGGAGATGGAGGCTTACAAATTGGGTAAGATCATTGAAAATCAGATGCTTGACATCTAGATCATACTATAACAACTTGAAGTAGCTAGAGAGGAGTTGAAGAAATCCTTAAAGAAAAGGAAAGAGATGGTTATTCAACACAATGATACACTCTATCAATAAGTGGACACTAAAGGACTATTTCACAATGACAATTCTAGTGAAAGTGATGCAACTATAGCATATATATTAGAGAAGAACAACATTCTGAATGAATAAATCAAAGGAATGAAGAGAGAACATGAAATCCAATCAATAAGGCTATGTGAAGTGATTGAATAGAAAAAGAAAGATGAAGAAGACAAAGTCATGATAGAAGAATATAAGAGAAAAATGGTTACAAGACTTGATGAAAGAACATATGATGTGCAGAAGCTTACTAACATTCAATTAGACATAATGAATCAACTGCTACTTACAAATCAGGAGCTAAAATAAAGGATATAGAGATTGCAAATTTGAGATCACAAAGTGATCAACTAAGGAATGAGTTAAGATCTAAGAAGGAACTAATGGAGAGGATGAACAAACCTAGTGAGACTATAAGATACTTTGAAGAACTAATGAGATCACCAAGGACACCTAGTGATACCTCTGGACTAGGATATACCAAGCACTCTTAATCCACTAAAGAAGGAGAGTCATCCAAGAATAAAGAGATAAGAAAAGCAAAGCCAAGGAACCAAACTACATGCTATCATTGTGGAAAACCTAGATAGACAAAAAACATCTACAAGAGCAAGATTGGTAGGATTTGGTAAGATAAATCCTAAGCCCAAGTTTACTGGTAACTATTTCAATTGCAAGAAACAAGGTCATCAAGTACATGAATGTAGATCAAAGGCTAGTATTACACCAATCTCACCTAGATTTGAAGGACATTGCTACAACTATTAGAAGTATGGTCATAGTGCACAATAATGCAGATCAAACACAAAATCTAATTGGACATCCAAAAAGAAAGAAAACACACCAAAGGTAACCTGATTAGAACACATGGTATAGTTCTCATTACTGTGAAAAATATGATCCCATTGTAGAAAATTGATTAGGACACATTTTAGAGGCAATTACAAGAAATGGTTGAATAGAAACCTAGTTTGTTTTAGTTGTCACAATACTGGACATGTGAGCAAGAACTGTAGGACTTGAGCACAAACACCAACAATGAATACATCAAAGGAAAAGGAAAAGTTGATGGGATGAATCAAATATGGAAGAAGATAGTAGAAGTTGGAAGTAGTAGAACAAGTGAAGTTGAGATAACCCAATCCAATGGAGAAGGTGATCACTTTACTTCAAATTAATCAAGAAAGGTATGTAAGGAACTATATATTTGAATGTCATATCATACATCAGTTCCTAACATAAAATGTGCTAAAGTTCTTATTTGCATAAGATAAGATGCATTAGGACAGATTTGTGGAAAGAACCAAGCAAAGAAATCAAATACACTATTGGTGTTGAACATCAATAATATTGTTTGTGTTGACCAAGCATTGCAATATAGACCAAGTGCCTACATAGATCGATTTGATGTGTTGGTTGCATTAAAGCAAGACAATACTAACCGAGTTGTGTAGTGGAGACTAAGTTAACAAAGGGTGAACTAATGATTGAGTTAACGAAGATAGATGGATTTCTCCTAACAAAGTACACAACATTTATGAGCGCTTCAAATAAATGAAGGTATACAGTAGAAATTTGAATACATTTTGCACACCTTGCATTCATATTTTGAATGCTTAAGCGATTTGAGCAAGTTGTGAAGTGATTTCTAAGGCAATTTCGAGCAAGATTATTGGTGAAGTGTGATATATTATTGATTGATAGTAGTGTTGAGTTACTTAGAAAGTAAATTTAAACCCTAAACATAGAAATGAAATCTAGATCAACATCTGCAATGAAGAGCCAAGGCAAAGAGGTTAGTAATGTTCAATTAGTAAAGAGTGATACTTGTCGTCCACCTAAATATCGAGTTGGTTCAGATATTACTATGAAAGGAAATTCTATGGGTGTGTTATCATTGATACCACACAAGGTTATAATGATACATGATGTACAAAGCTATTACATGTACAAAATTAGAGAAGTTGGAAACTATAAAATTCATATGGCATATGAGAAGTTGTGTGGCGAAGGAGTTTTGAAGGATGAATTCAAGCTTGTGGAAAAGAAAGGGTTAACGCCCGCCCTAGAATTCCTAAGAAATTTCAAAATAGAATGGATAAAATCCATTTTGATTTAGATTCATGATATGTAGTTATGGCTAGAGAATGGGCCAGTGAAAATTACAAAGAAAGTCATACATGCAGTCACAAGATAGCCAACATTTGAGAAGAAGAAGACCATGAGGTGCCAAAGAAAAGATGTTATTAAGGAAAACACTAAGGTTAAGTGGAATGGTCATGACATGACAATATCAAACATCGCAAATCCATTGATAGACTTTGTAGTACGTGTGATAGGCGCACACAAGTTTTCCCAGTTGAGTTGACTGAACAATGTGTGGTGTATGGAAGTAGACCAAGCCTGGAAGATTGTGATGAAATATCACTAGTATGATCTTATCAAGCTCCAATGATTACAATTGGTAGAGAATCTCATATCAATCAGGAGAACAAAGAATTTTATGTGTTAGTTCAGATTTTATATATAATGTGTATCTTCTTTTATGTCCAAAATTCTTTTCCTACTATTCTTAATATTATTTGGGAGCAAGGGGAACCTATTACCAAACAAATAGGTGAATATATTAAGAATTTGGGAGATAGATTTGAAAGTGTTTTGGATGGATATTTTGATGAGTTCAAGCAAAAGATGAGGAAAAGGACAAGGATTCCTACATCCTTGGTAGAAAAGTACTACAATGATGTGTGTTTTTCTAGTGGATACTAATGTTGATAACACATATGTTCAAGTAGTTAAGCTGATGGTATCCTAGCTTAAATTAATTTCTTATGAAATTGATATTGATGATGTAAGTGAAGCAACCACTACATTGCTTGCAGAAGAAATTGATACAAAGGTCGAGCCCTTTGACAAATATGAGGAAACAAAGGCCAGGATTAAAATTGATGTTAAAATTGCCTCATCTAATAGAAAGAGGAAGAAGATGATAAAAGACCTAGAAGAGAAACTAGGCACACAAGCTGAAGGTGAAGGACCCTTGATGATAACACAAGGTCTTGGTGAGAATAGAGAGAGTGATGATGATGATGCAGAGGAAGAGGAATAAAGTGCAGAGAAGAAGGGTAAAGCCCTAGTACTTGTTTCACCATAGGATAAGAAGGCCAAAAAAGTTATAATAGTTGAGCCCAAGGTGAAGAAATCTATTAAAAAAGGTTATATCAAAATCCATCTCTCCTCCTGCACCAATTAGACTAAGGACTAGAGCCACTACAATAATAAGTATCGAGCCACCTTTGAGAAAAGGAGTTTTAAAGATAACACAACCTAGTGAAGGTTCAAGTGACACAAGTGGTGCAAAGAGAAAATTTTAGGATTAACCTTAGACAGAAATAATAGTTACATGCAAATATAACCAATACTAGAAAATAGTAGATCGCATAAAAGAGAACACAAGACACCAAGATTTAACATGGTTTGCCCAATCCTTGGGCTACATCCACCAGCAACAAGTCCAATATTATTATTATCTACTGATTACAACCTAATTACAATCTGTAACCCCTTATAACTCAATACCACTGCAAAAAGCTACAATATCACCATCACATTATGAAATCCTTAACCCTAAGCCTTTTTATACAAGCTTTTGCCGCTTACAAAATTAGGGCTAGAATAATAGAAAAATAGTAGCCAACACCTTTTAAAATATAAGGGCATTTTTCACTTCGGGGGCACTGCCCCCAAAAATCCCTGCGAGGGCATTGCCCCTCAACCCCACCTTGTACTACGATAGGGAGCACACCTGGGGCACTGCCCCCAAACCCCCGTAGAAATAATATGGGGGAAAAAAACCATGCTGACTAAACCTTCGAGTCTGATTAGGCTCCATATCACAAAACTCTCCCACTTGGAGACTGATCAAACTCCAGAACAATAACCTCCCACTTGGAGACTGATCATAGCATTGCTAAACCTATAGCTCCCACTGGAATATATCAAACCACCCTGAACTCTATTGTTCTTTTATTTTGTTTAGTCAAGAAGACCAACCGAAGCTGAAGAGGAATTTAGCTTCTCCCTTGTCACCACCTTTGTAAACACATCTACTATATTGTCATCTGTATGTATCTTGTCCAGCTTTAACTGTCCATCATCCAAAACTGACCGAATGAAATGGTACCACAACTATATGTGTTTTGTCTTTGAATGTAGAGCCAAATTCTTGGCAAGATGAATGGCACTCTGACTGTCTGTAAACAAATAATTGTCCTTCTGAGGGTGTTCCAATTCTTCCAAGAAGAACGAAAGCCATATCATCTCCTTAGCTGCCTCTGTAGCAGCAACATACTCTGCCTCTATAGTAGATAAAGCATTAACCTTTTGTAACCGAGAAACCCAACTCACAACTACCCTACTAATAGTAAATACATAACCTGTAGTACTCTACTTGGTATCAATATCCCCTACCAAATTTGAGTCAACATAGCCCTATAAATCAGTAGTAAAGCCCCCAAAGTGTAAACACTTACTGGATGTTCCTCTCAAATATCTGAGAATCCATTTGACTGCCTTCCAATGCTCAATTCTTGGGTGACTCATATACGTACTAACAACTCCCACTGCATGTGCAATATCTAGCCTAGTACATACCATAGCATAAGGTACCATAGACATCTTTTCCTCCTCTTCTTGTGTCTTGGGACACATCTCCTTAGTCAACTTCAAATGACCAGGTAAAGGTGTGTTGATAGCTTTAGCATTCTCCATAGCGAAATGTTGCAATACCTTCTCAACATAATCAGCCCGAGATAGCGTCAATTTCTTGTTCTTCCTATTTTTGCAAATCTTCATACCAAGGATTTTTTTTGCTACCCCCAAATCCTTCATAGCAAATGTATGTGCTAACTAGTGTTTCACCCCTTTAATATGATCCATGTTAGACCCAACTACAAGCATGTCATCAACATATAAACATAAAATAATGTAGTTTTCATCTTCCAACCTCTTAAAATAAACATAATGATCTGAATGACACCTGCTATATCCATGCTCATGCATAAAACTATCAAATTTCAGATACCATTGCCGAGGTTCTTGTTTCAAGCCATATAAACTTTTCTTCAATTTGCACACTAAGTTCTCCTTACCTTTGACCTCAAATCCCTGTGGTTGTGCCATATATACCTCTTCATCCAAATCACTATGAAGGAAGGTTGTTTTAACATCAAATTGCTCTAAATGCAAATCTTTAGTAGCCACAATACTTAAAATAGTGCAAATAGAAGTCATTTTAACAATAGGAGAAAATATCTCATCAAAATCAATGCCCTTTTTCTATGCAAATCCTTTTACCACTAACCTGACTTTAAAACATTTCTTACCTCCATCCTCTTCTTTCAACCTGTAAACCCACTTATTTTGTAAAGCCTTTTTACCTGCAAGCAACTTGCATAAATCCCATGTCTTATTTTTTAGCAAAGAGTCCATTTCTTTTTTCATTGCAGACTCCCACTGAATCTTTGTATCCACTTGCACAACTTCATCATAACATTTAGGTTCACCAAAATCAGTAAGTAAAATAGAATACAAGGAAGGAGAAAATCTTTCTGAAGGTCTACTTATCCTTTTTGACCGTCTAACATTCACTGGGGTGTGTAGTATTTATTGTTGCAGTTGTTACACATCACAAAGAATTGCTAGAACATCAGCCAACTCTACATAATCATTTTCTTTCTTCTCATGTTGCTGCAACAGATATTTGTACAACACTTTCTCATTGAATATGACATTCTTGCTTCTTATAATTTTATGATTTTCAAAATCCCAAAGCCTATAACCAAATTCATTAATGCCATATCCAATAAATAGACATTTCTTTGACTTAGCTTCTAGCTTGGTTCTATTTTCAGAGTCTATATGAGCAAATTCTTGACAATCGAAGGTTTTGGGAAAAGAATAAATCACCTTCTTACTAGTCCATGCTTCCTCTAGAATACCACAACCCAAAGGAGTAGAGGGACCTCTATTAATCAAATATACAATAGTATTGACAACCTATGCCCACATATGTAAGGGCAACCCAACATACAACCTCATGCTTCGTGCACATCCCATTATAGTCCTGTTCATGCGTTCAACCACTCCATTTTCCTATGGAGTCCTTGGAATAGTTTTCTATCGATGAATACCATTAGTAGAGAAATATTCTTCAAATTCATGACTGTAATACTCACCGCCATTATCAGATCTAAGACATTTTAATTTCTTTCCAATTTGATTTTCAACCAAGCATTTCCATTTCTTAAAAGTTTGAAATACATCAGATTTCTGTCCAAGGAAATAAACCCATACTTTTCTAGTTGCATCATCAATAAATGTAATATAATAATGAGATCCACTAAGGAAAATACCTGAGTTGGTCCCCATACATCTGTATACACAAGCTCTAATCTCTTACTTCTATTTTCCTTCCCAGTCTTCACAATACTCACTCTCTTTTGTTTTCCATACACACAACTTTCACAAAAATTCATATTAACACATTTCAAACTTGGTAAAACTTTCTTTCAATGAAGTACTTTCATAGCTTTCTCACTCATGTGCCCAAGTCTGTTGTGCCACAATGTTGTATCCTAATCTACAACAGCTATTTGTTCCCCCTTCTCAATAGTAGTAACTGTTCTTGAACATTCATTTTTCTTTGAAACAATCAAAGTAGAAGGAACAATATGACCTGTACAAAGATATAAAGTGCCTACTATCATACCTTTTGTTACTACAAGGGAACCTTTTGAAACTTTCCAATTTTTATCATTAAAAGTAACTACACAACCCTCATCGTTGAGTTGCCCTATTGAAATTAACTTCCTACTTAGCCTTGGAACATGTCTTACTTCATGTAGTAGCCAATGATTCCCATTTTGCAACTTAATCTTAACTTTTCCTTTTCCAACAATCTGACAGGGTTCATTATCCTGCAAATAAACAAGCCCAAAATCCCCTTGGACATAATCAATGAAATAACCTCTATGAGGTGTAGCATGAAATGAAGCACCAGAATCTAAAACCCATGAATCATGAACACTTTCTAAAGATAGAAGCAAAGCATCCTCTTTGGATTTGTTACTTATCAAATTTGCCTCCTTGTTCCCTTCTGGTTTATCTCCTTCATTGTTCTTTCGAGTCCAACAATCTTTCTTCTTATGCCCTAATTTCCCACAATACCAGCAATCTCTCGGTCCTTTGGATTGAGACCTCTACTCCTTTGACTTTCCTCTTGATTTCCCATGATTTTCAGAATTATTTCCTCTTTTACTCATTCTGCCTCTGCTTTATGCTTTCAAAGTACTTCCTGATGTAGATCCACCTAAGGATTTCCTACGAGTTTTCTCACTCAAAATAACACCGATTACATCATCATATTTTAGGGTACTAGATCTAGGAACATAATTACTCATAGCCATTACCAAGCCATTCCAACTTTCAGGCAAAGAACGCAAAATCAAGAGAGCCCTAATTTCTTCATCAAAATTGATACCCACAGAAGTTAATTGACTAGTAATAGTATTAAACTCATTTAAATGATCTGCAACAGATCCACCTTCTATCATTTTCATATTAAATAAATGCTTCATGGGAAATTCTTTGTTTGAAACGAAGGGCTTTTCATACAGTTTCGCTAGGGTTTGCACCAACTCTTATGTTGTCTTCGCTTTTGTAATATTAAATGCCATCGATGGTGCCAAGCATAATCGAATGCTTCCAAGTGTTTTTCTGTCTAAAAGATCCCAGACGTTATTTAACATAGATCCTTGATTCTTGGTTTTTCCTTCCAACAACTTCCATAAATCCTTCTGATAGAGATAGTTTTCCATTTGCATCTTCCATAGCTAAACTTTTTGCCCATTAAACTTGTCAACCCTTAGCTTACCCTCGTCTGTCATCGCTCCCACTCAGCCGTGAGACCTTCTTGTAGAGGATCACCAAAAAAACAAAAAATGACGACGATCTAGCCAATTTTTTTTCAAAAATGACGATCATTTGGCTCTGATACCACTTGTTAGGATTAACCTCAGACAAAAATAATAGTTACATGCAAATATAACCAATACCAAAAAATAGTAGATCCATAAAAGAGAACACAAGACACCAAGATTTAACGTGGTTCACCCAATCCCTAGGCTACGTCCACCAACAACAAGTCCAATATTATTATTATCCAGTGATTACAACCTAATTACAATCTGTAATCCCTTATAGCTCAATATCACCGCAAGAAGCTACAATATCACCATCACATTATGAAATCCCTAACCCTAAGCCTTTTTATACAAGCTTTTGTCGCTTACAAAATTAGGGCTAGAATAATAGAAAAATAGTAGAAGATGCCTTTTACAATATAAGGACATTTTTGGCTTCGAGGGCACTACCCCCTACCCCAAGACCTCGCAAGGGCATTGCCCCTTGACCCCATCTTGGGGGCACTACCCCAAACCGTTGTAGAAATAATATGGGGAGAAAAAAGCCAAAATCAATTGATGAGGTATGTGACAACATTAAAAATTCTTCAGGCTTATCTAGTTTTAAGTTTATAACGTCTGGAACATTAAGTGCAACCGATAAGACCAAGGTAGAGGAAGCCATGCTAGATATGATGGATAAGTTTACAACTACACCTATAGAGATAGGTAATACCATTCCTAATGAGTTGTATAATAGGATTGATGCCAAATGGAAACATGCAATAAAGACTTAAAGGCATATTAGGGAAGGTGCACTTGCAAACATAATGCCTGAGCTAACCAATAAGAAAATTACAAAATTTTTGGAGAAATATAGGAATAGATTTATTCCAAACTATAGAGCATTTTAGTTTTGCAACATAAGATTGAGGATGTTGTAAAACAAAGTGGATTAATATGGAAGACTATTTTTGGATTGACCACTGAAAATGGAATAAACAAGGATGATAAAGGTAAGGGTATTGGAGAATTTGAACTAGACATTGAACATGATGTGTATAATGACCTAGACACACTTGAAGAAGTTATCAGATAAAAGGTCAAAAAGGGTGAAAAAGATATTGTAACAATAGAAGATGTTCATACTAATGAAGAAGACACAGGTGTGCCAAGCTCTCAAGAGCAGGGTAATGTATCCCTTATTCATTTATCTATACATAATGCTCCTGTCTTTAAAAATATAAATGACTATCCTAAGATAGGTGAGACACCAATTCAAGTTGTTGACCCTACTTGACAGATCCAATAACCATCTTAGACACAAACATTGATAATAGGTATCGAGGAGCTAGAGAAAGGAAAATAATCCACTAAGGTACAAGAGGAAAACAAGAAAGAGCAAGAACAAGTCAAGGAATTAATGGTAGATCAGTTTACCATAGGTTAGCAAGGACCACAAGTCTCATGACCTCTATCAGTGAGAAATAAGGAGACTGATCCTAAAGAGAAGTAGAGGGAAGAGAATAAAGTTTATACATCATAGGAAGAGCCAAGTATGGGAGCTCACACTCAACCCCCATCAACTATAGCTTCCACATCTCCACAAAAGGTGCAAGTTCCTCAACCACAAACCTTGCCAAGTACTATTATTGTTGCCTCTAGTACTGATGCACAAGATATACTAAGTGGTGAAACCTCCTTAGACACTCAAGCCTTGTATGTGCTGAGTGACAGTACACCCAAGAAGAGTAAAGGGAAGAAGAAAAAGATGTGTTCTCTAGGTAAATTTGTTACCTTCGATGAAGTAATTAAGCTACCTGATTGGGATCTAAAGAATATTTCATTTGAACAAACTATTATCTTACAAGGTATGTTGGCAATAAAGAAAAAGTAGGAAGAAATGAGGAGAAAGAAATAGAAAAAGCAAGTATTGCTTGATATCAAGGATATTTTTGTTGATGTGTTTGACATTCATCATATTGATGAGTAAGTCCCTATCATTTCTCAACTAGTGCAAATTGTTGACAAGGTAAACGCTAAGGATATAGAGACCAATGAAAAGTTAATGGCCTGGTCAAAAAAAAAGTTTGAAAATAAGGTACTTGAGAAGGTCTCTATTGTAATTGCATTGAGTAAGGTTTAATGGTCAACACTTGTACATAACCTAGAAGAACTTGTGAAGAAAATCCAAGATTTGTACAATACTCTTTGTGATGTGCCTAGATTCATAAATGAATTTCAAGCTAATATTCAAAAGATTGAGGGAGACTTAAAATCTTTAGGTAACACTATTTCTCAATCTGTTGGATCCAGTTCAATGCATTAAAATATATTATTATTCACACAAGGAAGGTTAGTCGAGCTACATACAATATTTAGCCAAATGAGGGATAAACTTATCTCCATACAATATTTGTTAATACCTCATTTGGAGGTAATGCAACATGAGTTAGCTTCAGTAAATGATTTGGTACAAAATGATCATAATCCTTCTACTGTTGATAGCCTTATTAATTTAGTTGCAAAGATGGAGATCAAGATTTAGGTTTTGGAATAAGTTAGAACTATATCATATCATGCCCTAGCTATGATCATACAAATTCACAAACCATCTATTGATAAGTATGGTTTGATTCTATCCTCCCAACCCTAGCAACAAACATGAGTGACAAAAACAAGGGGGAAATAAGAAGATTTGAGAAAATGATGAGAATAGATGAGCAACAAAGAGAGGACAGATTAATGGTATGACAAAGCTACATCAAAAAATTTGAGTCATGTACTATGTGTAATGTATATATGAGTATTGTTGTAAAGTTTTATAGTCCTATATGGATTAAGTCATAGACATAGGGGGAGTACTATCATTTATGTATTGTTTGTAACAATGTAATCATGACAAAGTATTTTTGTCACTAATGTCAAAGGGGGGATTATTGATCTCTTTAGTTTTTTTGTCTCTTAGTGTCAAACGCTTAGTCATAGAGAAGGTAGAGTTGGCTAGTCATCACTACGACTGAGTCACTCTATATAGGTTGAGTTATGTATTTGTTAGACTTCTAAATAATCATGTATATGTCAAGCTCTATAGGAGCCGAGCAAGTCTAGGGTGGCCAAGCATCCCTATGGAAGTTGAGTTATCTAGTGTACACTGAATGTTGAGTAAAGAAGAGTGAGTATGTGTCGAGTCATACAATAGAAGCCGAGCTAGTAGAAGTCGAGTGTTAACAGGCATAAGAGTTATGACTGAGCATCATGAACCATATGTGCTGAATTACACCATTTGAACAAAAATGTTTGGAATGACACAAAATATGAGGTCAACCATTTTTGATTGATATAAAGATGACATTTAATGATTGTAGAGTTTTTTACAGAGGTGATTAAGCATTTTGGTAAGGATCACTAATCCCTGTGAAGAAAAGTTAGCCAATTAGATTAAAAGCTAAAAAGATAAGCATCCAAATCATTGATTATGTTCTAGAAAATATATATATATGGTTATTTAAGGGAAGATATAAACCCTATTCTATGTGATGCGATGTAATGCGAAGGGATTGTATTTTTGGGTGCCACAGTAAAGTTTTGAAGAAATAGAGTGTAGTGATCAAGAGGAGAAATGAAGAAAAGAGAAGAGATATATCAGATAGGAGATCATATCAGAGAGTGGAAAGAGAAGATCTATAATCAAAATTGTAAAGTGTAAACTGAAGGATTAGGTACTGATACATTCTAGCAAGTGAATCAGGGTAAATCTCTTAATAGAGTGGTTCTAACAGGCCTAGTCAAATCTCCTAATATAGTGCTTACTTCATTGTAAGTTTTAAATCATTTAATCAAGGTAGACCTAATAATCTTGTAAGCTCCTAATAGAGCAGATCCCTCATAGGGTAGATCATCAGAAGTGATCACAATTGTAGCCCTAACAGATGAACATTGTTATCGTAGTAGTAAAGATTTGTGGGTGTCATCCCCACCCCAGTTTTACCTTCACCTTGGGAGGGTTCTGGGTAACCAAATCTTTTGTGTTATGTGTTTATATTTATGCTTATAGATGTGATACATAGTTAGATGTATTTCAAAATTTTAATTTTAATGTATATTGTTCATAATCTAGATATGAGATGGATTAGTGGTGAATGCAGTTAGTTTTTTATTTTCTTTGATGGATAAAAGTTTTAGTGATCCCGATTTAGCCCCCCCTCTCAATATCTCACTTTCCCAATAAATTTCCAATATAAAGAAGTGAATGGATGAGTATAATATTAATTTTGATGTGTACACCAAGTGATTATTGTTAAAGCTTATAATATTTTGTTGATGTTGGAATGTTTGAAAGGGACTATGAGATAACTGGATATAACTGATTCACCCCCCCCTCTCAATTATCTAAAAATTTAGTACCATATCTAAGTGCTTGGAAAATTAAGTTTAAAGGAACTTAAGATAAAGATAAAATATGTCTAAGGAAGAGGTTCCAAAGCTAAAAAAGGAGAATTTTTTTATCATGGCAAGGCCGAATGAGACTGCATCTATCTGGCATTGTCAACAATATTAAACACTGGTTGGATAATGAGTACACTACCCCTGTTGGTAATCTGATAGTGGAGAAAATGAATGAGAAAAGGAATCATAATAGTATGATGATTGAGATTGCATCCTATCTCAATGATGCTAAGTTTGATGTTATCAAGAACTGTGCTAATGCTAAGAAAAAGTGGAATAAACTGAAGCTTGTACATGGAGGAGATGACAATGTAAGAAGAGCTAAAGCTGAAACCCTTGGAGGTAAATATGATGACATAAGAATGAAGGAAGGAGAGAATGTTGCACAATATGTAAGCCAAATTAAGGATGTTGTGAGTGCAATCAGAGCAGCTAGTGGAGTTATGCGGGATTCTGTAATTTTAAGTAAAGTCTTAAGAACTCTTTTGCATGTTTATGCTATTAAAGTTTTTTCTATTCAAGACATAAGAGTTATTCCTAATAATGTTTTAACATTGGACAATTAGGTTGGTTGGTTAGTTGCATTTGAGTTGAGCAATATGATAACAATTTGGTTATAGTGGGAAATGCCTTTAAGTCTTCACTAACCATCAATAATCCAAAGAAAGAAAAGAAAATAAAACAAGAAAGTGAGTCTTAAATTGAAGATAATATGGATGAGATTAAAACACTTCTTGCAAGGGGATTATCAAGAGGTAAAGGTAAATGCATAGGTAAATTGCTCTTGATCTATTTCAAGTGTAATGATGTTGGTCATTTTGCTACTAAATGTCCTAACAAAAGCAAGTCTGGTAGAAATGAAAAGAAAGATTTCAAGTACAGGAAGAACATGGATTACAAGGGAAAAGCAAAGAAGACATGTTACATTGTTAAAGATGAGCACATCGAGTGAAGTTGTGATAATAACAACGAAGTAGTTGAAATGATTTATGTTGCAATCAAAGAAGATCCAAATGGTGAGAGGTATGAAAGTAAAATTGCTCTTCTATCACATGTTAGTAAGAATAATTCATGGATTATTGATAGTGGTTTTTCACATCATATGACTGGTGATCTATGTAAATTGATAAACTTGAAGATATTAATGATTGTGGAATTGTTAAATTTGGAAATGATGTTCTTTGGTGAAAGGTAACAAATCACTCATGTTGAATGATAAGATGAGATGTAATGATGCATATTGGGTATGGGGACTCAAATATAATCTTTAAAGTGTTTCTCAATTGAATAACTCATAAGATGGAATTTGAGAAAAGGAAGGTCACGATCTTTGATGATGAAGGAAACTTGATTGCAATAGGAATACAAACAAAAGGTAACTCATTCTACCTTGATCCTACAGTTGAATCATATTTATTTTCAAGAATTAAAGTTGTGTGGTTATGGCATAAAAAGTCATGTCATGTAAATTTTGGGAATATGGTGAAAATTAGTTGAAAGAAAAGAGTAAGAGGCTTATCGAGTTTGGAAAAACCTAAAAATTCTATGTGCAAAGAATGTCAACTTGGTAAGATAACAAAGTCAAGTTTCTATAGCAAGGCACATACTGTTAGCATGAATGTTGATGGTATTCCTTTGGGGGAGTATCCTAAGAATTGCTAGAACATTTGAGGAGGTTGTTATCATGATTGACATGTTGCATTCATGACTATGTTTTTCATTGATGTCAACATAACATTATTTCTGTGAAGACTGACAAAATTATAGACAGAGAATGAGGTCGTATGAACTGTGTATTGATGATCAGGTCACACGAAGTTAAGGATGTGTTCTACACTATATCATGATGATCTAGATAAGTGTGCATGGATAAACTTGAAGACATGCAGAAGATATGTCTGATTTACAGAGGACAATATACAAATAGAGTACCTGAGAAGCAGTTTTTGATATTTGGATTATATCTCCTAACAAAGATAGAATCATGATGTGTGAAGTTCGACAGTGATAGTAGACATCTTGATCATAATGTCAGCGAGTGCGCAAGATAGAGGTCACACGTGTAAGAAGTTGTAAAGACTATGAGCTGATAGTGTTGTGTAATTGTAAAATAATTGTTTATCTTAAAGAGGTCCTATTATAATTAATTGGGAAAACCTCAAGGATGACTCAAGACATTATTTTAAGGATATGGTATAATGGAAGGTTATTTTCCTTGTTGTGAAATAAGTAGTCAAGTGTGATATGCAATTTATTTAGTAAATGTGAATAAGTGATCCAAGGGATTATTGGATGTGAAGTTTGTGATATGGTAACAAGATTAGAAGAGGTTTGGTTTGGTCATAAGATAGAGAAGGAGCTATAAATTTCTATAATTCTACACAGAATAATATGGAGACTAGTTGGATAGTGAGTTCAGTGGTCTTGCCCCTGAAGCTGTTTGGACAGTGGGTCCATCTGCCTTCTACAACTCCTAACAGGGTTGGAATCTCCCAACAGTGATTCAAAGTCTCCTAAAAGGAATTGATATGTACTTAATGTATTTCATTGGCTTGTAAAAGAGTCCATCCTCTAATAAAAAACTTTTATAGTAGTACATCATTTTGTGGGTACCATCCCCACTGGGGTTTTCCCTTTGATAAAGGGTTTCTCTAGTTAACATATTTGGTGTTATTGTGTATGACTATCTTGTTATGGTTACTGATTATATTGTTGACATGTTTAAGGATTAATAAGGTTGATAAATATTTTAATAATTGGATAACTAATTCACGCCCCCCCATCGTCTTAGTTATCTTGGTGGACTTTATTTTCTAACCCATACTTCTAATGATATTATGGAATTGGTACATACTAATTTATGTGGCCCAATTGGAGTTGATAGTTATTATGGTGATATATATTTCATATTTTTTGTGGATGAATATTCAAGGATGATGACTGTAATGTTCATGAAGGTGAAATCACATGTCTTTGATATGTTCAAATGATATAAAGCAATGGATGAAAAATAAACTAGTAAATATTTAAATGTTTGAGATTTGATCGAGGTGGTGAGTTTATGTCCATTGAATTCACTAACTTTTGTGTTGAGAATGGTATCAAAAGATAATTATTTATACCAAGGATGCCACAAAAAAATGATATTGTTAAATGGAGAAATAGATCCATCATGGACTGTGCAAGGATGTTGATGATTAAGGAGATCTCACAAATATTTTGGAGAGAAGCCATCAATATTATAGTTTACTGACTTAACTGAGTTCAAATGAAGAAAGGAATAAACAAGACACCCTACAAGCTATGGTATATGGTCATACACCGAATGTAAGTTATTTCAAAATCTCTAGAAGTAGGTGTTATGTTCATAAGAACTTTAGGAATGACAAACTAGATGTTAAAGGAGATGAAGTATATTCCTTAACTATTCTTCTAAAAGTAAAGCTTACAAATGTTTGACCAAATCTACTAACAAGATGATTGAAAGTGCAAATGTGAGATTTTATGAGTTTGCAAAAAAAAATGATGTAGAGAGAAAGAAATAACCTAAAGATTACAACAAGTTTGTATATGTATATGAAGAGGTACTAGATACTTTACTTGAGTTACTGTTAGAGTAAAAGGTTAATTTATTTTCATTTATTAAATTAATTTTGTTACCTTCTTAAGATTTCATTTTATGTACTTGCATTTCTATTTAATAATTAATTAGTAATTATTAAATGTCATTTACCTCTTAGGGTTTCCCTTTTAGGTTTTCCGATCCCCTTCTATAAGGATTGATCTTTTGTAAACATCTATCATCTTTTCAGTCTGATAATATAATTTTCCATATTTCAGAGCACAACCCTTGCCTCTTCTTTGTCTTTTCTTCTTTGTGATAGGTTCTTGCATGCAGGTGTTCTTCAGGTTTTGTGGATTTGTATTGCTCAAATCCTACATGGTATCATAGTCTAACTTGTTATAGCTTGTTCTTATTTGGAGAAAAAGAAGAACAAGGGTTTGACAGACCAGATCTAGCTTTTTAAAGGTATTTTCTATGAAAATAGGGGTGTCTCTAATTTTCAGAGCACTTTGAGGCCAATAAGACCTCACAGTTGGATTCAAAAGGTGTCAAAACCCCCACTTTCATATAAAATTTATCAATTTTGGACAACGTTAATTGGGAAGACAAATTGTTTTTGCATACCAGGGTCATACGACCTCTGGCACACACTCTAAGGTGTAGAAAGTAAGCAAATCACAATTAAAAAAAACTTTTTTTTTACTGCCATGGTTACACTAACCATAGTAGCCACCACCGTAGTTTGCTAACTATAGCAAAACCGCTAGTAGTCAGTGCACCGCTGCAGCCCCGCCTGCCACTAGCTTCACATCATAGCATCACCACCACTGTCGACATCTGCCACTACCATCAGTGTCTGCCACCGTGCCTCTGCTAAGCCCACATGTTGATAGTGCACTACTTAGGATCCACCACCACCGATTGCGCCACTCGAGCTCTGCTTATTTTTATTTATTTAAAAATAAACTTTAAAAATCTAGCCTTCTGGAGGTCTTGACAGTCATTTTTCTCTAACTTGAGAAAATAGAGGTGTTTTTTTCATCCAAAAGAAGCACCGAAAAGATGATTCAAAGATGGAGATGATGGTTTCTAGTTTGGTACCTATTTTATTGTTGAAAGTAAGATGATGCTTTCTATCTTCTGGGGGGCATAACTTGCTCATTTTAGCTTTGTTTGTTTATTTGAAAGAAGAGCAGGAAAGCTCTTCTTGAGCCCTATCCATATTCTCTATTATTTTCATCAATATTTCTCAAAGTTACATGTGATTCTAAAATTGAATCTTTTCTCTCTCTTCTTGTTTACGTATTGCTTCTAGTAGTTGGGGTTTGGTTTTTTGTATTGTGGGTGGTGTTTTGTATTATTGTTTCTGTTATTTATATTAGTAAACCAAAAATTCTTGAAAAAAATCCAACACCTTCTAAAATAATGACTGAGGTCTCTTCCACTTCTGACCCCTCATAACTATCACACATGGAAGTCCTTGATGACATGAAATCTCTGGTCAAAAGGGTTGTGTTCTTGTTTAGATGCAGTACAACTAGTTTTATAAGGGTCTTTTGAGGTCATTCAACACAATAACTAGATGGATGAGGCAATGGGGTTGATTTCTTTATAGGTATTTGATAGTCTACAATTTCATCTTGATAGGTGCAATACCCCTCTAGTTATATGGACTAAGCCTGATGGCTTGTTTGGTATAGTAAATGAGTCCAGGGCTCTTCAGATTGAGGCATAGCTTATCTCTCTTTTATTGGATTCTTTTTCTTCCACTGAGAACTTCTTGATAAAGTTCAAAACACATAGATCTTTATTTCAGGGTTATGGGAAAACCAAGACTGACACTGAGTGCATTTACTTGATTCTTTCTAAGCTTCATGGAAACTTTTAGATTTTTGCTTCTACCTTCTATTCCATCAAAGATTCTTTGGGTACTATACTTACCATGGCATCCTTTGAGGTTTTTTTGTGATTGTTTGACTCGAGAGTAGGCTAAGCTCTCTCAGTTGGATTCTCTCATAGCTCTTTAACTTGCTTTGATACCACTCTGATGTGACAACTAGTCTTGCTCCTACCCTAGTTTCCTCTAGGGTCTCCTTAGATCTTTCTCCTGACCTAATAGGGTTTCTTCCTACCCTATTCCCCTTAGGATCCTGACTATGAGGTCCTAGGCCTTTCAACTAGTGCACACAATTTAGTGAGAACAATCCCTCTTAAACACCATTCCCTAAGCTTGACTTAGCATTCTTGTCTACTTCACACCACTTCCACAATCAACCCAACAAATCATCTGACACCTCAAATGAAGGAATGGTCACCTAGAAAGATATTTGAATTCTCTTCAAGACCTACAACCACAACCAAACTTTAAATCTTAACCGAGTTCCAAAAATCATGCAAAATTGCTCTAGAATGCTTGTCATAGGGCTACAAGCAATTAGCCTTCCAAATGAAGAAAGTCCCAAATAACTGGAAAAATTCCTTAACAAGGGGGTAAATAAAACATGGATCTAGACACCCTTTTTAGAGAACTCAAGGATTTTGGTGGTCTTGGGTTCCCAACCAATATGTATAGTATGACCACAAATCTAGCCTAAAAATAAGGGTTTTAAGGGTTTAGCAGGCTGCCTAATGAGAAACATGTTTTACCCACCGTAGAACTTCCACTAGTGGCTCCCATTGAAGTTGGGGATTCATTACACTTGCTACTAACACTTTCCAAGCTTTGATTGAAGTATCACAAACATTCAATCACTCTAGCACCTCTGCACTTGACAATGACCCCTAGCCATGCATCTCTGGTTTGCCTAGGGAATCACCATTAAAATGTTTTCTTTTCTTTCCAGGACCCCTCCTTGACTATAAAATATGTACAAGGATTCATCTCCCAAATCTCAAAAGGTCATACAGATCCTATGGTGGGAGAGGGAGTTATGACTCCATTTTGCTCAGGCACTTGCTTCAAGACAACAAACAGTGAAGAAACAAAATAATTTATTCAAGAACATAAAACCTTATAAAACCACAAACTAAAATTTTATAGAATCCCAAATCAAACTACAATAACACCTTCAAACACAACAGTTCCAAATCTAATCCATTAAGGTGCCAAAAAACTCAAAAGCATAAAACTGTAACTGTAAACTTGCTGACAATCCATACGCACTAGAATTTATCAAACTTCCAAACTTATCAAAAGGTCAAGGATGGCCTTATAAACACATCCCATCTCCTATCCCAACTAATTCAGATAGTTACAAAGCTCCAACTGAAAAGGTGCTCGAATGCAACAAAAAGTTGTCAACGTTGTCAATGACAACATTGACAAATTTTGAGCAACTTTTACATCTTTTGGAGTTTGACTCTCAAACTTGCTCCAAATATTTTCAAACCTTGAAAAAAGCCTTAAATGGTTATAAAACATGTAATAAGGACCTTCAAACACTTATTTGACCATTCTACTCTTCAAAACACAAAAATGCTCTATATAGCCCAATTAAGCAACTAGGAGCAATTAAGACCTTTTGAGACTTTCTCATCTTAACTAACCTCAACCTAGAACTAGGTTAGGTTTATAATTCACATAGTGGTGTGGCTAGAACCACTACAAGCCAAAATATCCTAAGATCCCTAGGTCTTCCACAAGCCTACCTAGGTGCCCCCTACACCATACTCCCCCACAAAAGAAAACTATGTCACTCGTGTGGATAATAGGTCTTGGGGAATGTTTGCCTTGTTGAAATCTGCATCAACAACCCAAGTTTCTTTTGAATTAGGATTTCCCTTCCATTTGATGAGGTGCTCCATATACACCTGGTGCCTGGTTGCCTTCTTAACCCTGGAATCCAACACTTGTTCAACTTCCAACTTGCTTGGGGAAGGTACTACAACAAGTTCTAATTAGTACTAATTCCTTGACTAATCTAAGGTAATGTACCCTTGAATTCAACCAAATCCTACACATTGAAGATAGGAGAGATAACTAAATCTGATGGCAAATCAATCTTTTAGGCATTGGCTCCATATTTGTCTATGATTTTGCATGGTCCCACTCTTTTCATTTATATCTTGGCTGGCATACCTTTTTGCATTCTAGAATTTTTCAAATGCACCATAACATAGTTACCAACAAAAAATTGAATGTCTTTCCTTCTTTCATCCACCTTGGCTTTTAGTTTTTGGGTGTTACCTTGGATAATCTTGGATAATCTTCTTGACTTGTTCTTGGATTTCTTTCATGGTTTGGGAAAAATATTCAGCATGTCCACTGCTATGGTCCATTCCTTCAAGATCCCTCAACTTATACACACCCCTTGGATGTATTTCATACACAATTTCAAAAGGACTTTTGCTTGTGGTTCTATTCCTACTGTCATTGTAAGCATACTCTTCTTGGGGAATGATCACATCCCATGTTTTCCCATACTCCTTAGCTAGGCACCTCAAGAGATTACCTAGCACTTTGTTAACCACTTCAGTATGACCATATGTTTGGGGATGGTAGGCTGAAACAAAAGAAAGATTAGTACCAAGTCTGCTCCACAAAGTCTTCCAAAAGTGACTCATGAATTTTACACCCCTATCTGAAACTATGCTCAATGGGAGTCTATGAATCCTTACAACCTCCTTGAAAAATAAATGTGGAACGCGGCTTGCATCATTTGTAGTCTTACATGGAATCAAGTGCCCTATCTTGCTGAAGCTATCAAAAACTACATAGACACTATCATATCCATATTTTGTCTTGGGCAGACCTACTATGAAGTCCATGCTCACACACTCCCATGGCCTATTTGGGATTGGTAAGGGCTGATAGAGACCTGCATTGCTCATACTACCCTTAGTTTTCATACATACCATGTATTGCTCTACATACTCAGTCATAGCTCTGACTAGTTTTGGCCAATAATAAAACCTTTGAACCAATTCCAAGGTCTTGCTTACACCAAAGTGTCCACTTAGGCTTCCATTGTGTTTCCCCTAAATTAGGTTCTCCCTTATTAAACCTCCTAGTACACATAACTGATTACCCTTGAATAACAATCCATTCTGCAATGTAAATTCAGAGAACTTGCTATGAAAATGATTCTCAAAGTCAAAACATAGCTTGTATGCCTCAACAAAGCCTTCATCTTCCTCATAAAGAATCTTGAAACTTTCTATCCCAATGCTATGCAACTGTACCTCTTGGATTGTTAACAACCTCCTACTTAATGCATGTGTCACCTTGTTCATCTGTCCTTTCTTATACTTGACGATGAAGGTGAAAGCTTTCAAGTACTCCATCCACTTCAAATTCTTATTACTTAGCCTTTCTTGGGTGTTAATGTAGCTGAGAGGTTGATTATCTATAAAGACAACAAATTCCTTGGGTAATAGGTAGTATCTCCACTTCCTAAGAGACTGAACTAGGGCATAGAGTTCTATTTTTGGCTTCATTTAGCTTTTCACTAAAGAAGGCTACTATCATACCTTCTTGACTTAACACTCCTCCCACTGCTAGGCCACTTGCATCACACTCTAGGGTAAAGAGTTTCTCAAAGCTAGGAAATTGTAAAACAAGTTGGGTAGCTACTTGCTTCTTTAACATTTCAAAAGACTTCTCTACTTCTAAAGTCCACTTGAACTTAGACTTGATCCCACCCTTTATGGTATCTAGCAAAGGTGCACATATGCCACTAAAATTCCTAATGAATTTCCTATAAAACTGAGCTAGTCCATGAAAACTTCTTACCTTAGTAGATATAGTAGGTGGTGGCCAGTTGAGGATAGCAACAACTTTCTCTTGATCCATCTTCAAGAATCCCTTAGACACCATAAAGCCTAGAAACGCCAGTTCTTTCTTGAAAAAGTCACATTTTTCAAGGTTTATAGCTAGTTTCTCTTCATGAAGTCTTTGCAACACTGCTTCCACATGTCTGATGTGCTCCTCTTTTGTCTTGTTGAAGATGAGTATATCATCTAGATATACAACCACAAACCTTCTAGTGAAGTCTTTAATCACTTCATTCATTAGCCTCATGAATGTGCTAGGAGCATTTGAGAGACCAAATGGCATCACAAGCCATTCATACAACCCATATATTGTTTTGAATGTTGTCTTCCATTCATCTCCCTCCTTTATCCTGATTTGGTGGTATCCACTCTTCAAGTTCAAATTTGAGAAGTACATTTCTCCTCCAAGACAATCCATGAGATCCTCAATCCTAGGTATGGGAAACCTATACCTGATTGTGATCCTATTTATGGCCCTTGAGTCTATACATAGTCTCCATTTTCCTCCCTTCTTGGATGCTAGTACAACAGGGACTGCACATGGGCTTATGCTCTTGATCAAATCTTAGTCCATTAGTTCTTGCACCTGTCTTGCCACTTCTAGGTTTTGGTCTGGAGTGAGCTTATATGCTGCTTTGTTCGGTAAGGATGCACTAGGAACAAAGTCTATTTGATGGCTTATGACTCTTCTAGGAGGTAGGGTAGCAAGAGTGCCATCACTGACAATATCTTTGTATTTTTCAAGCAATGCTTGAACCTCTGCAAGTAAAGGGTCCTTGACTATCTTATCTTCCCCTTGGACTTCAACACCACTATATAGCCTTGGATCTCTTCATCCTTAAGATCCTTAATAAATTCTTTCCCACTGCATAACAATGCACTGGTCACCTTAGACTGTGGTTCTTCTCCCTCCCACAAAGATTAGATTTTAAAAGTTTTGCCTCCTTTCTTGAATGATATAGAGTTGGCCTTCCCATCATATATTGCCTCTCTATCATACTGCTAGGGTCTACCTAACAGTAAATGGAAAGCATCCATAGGTAAAATATCACACAATAACTTGTCCTTGTACCTTGCTATGGAGAAGTCAACCCAAGTCTGCTCATTCACTAGTATGCTTTGAATTTTGTTGAGCTAAGTTACCTTGTATGGATTTACATGTGGTGTTTTAGTTAGCTTAAGCTTCTCAACTACCTCCTTCGATATTATGTTATCAGTAGAACTTGAATCCACGACCACATTACAAACTTTTCCAAGGATCTTGCATCTGATCCTAAATAGAGCCCTCCTATGCTTAGGTTCATTAGAAGTAGTTTGTTTGATCAGTACCCTCCTAAACATAAGGTTCCCACCTTTCTTAGACTCTATGTGATCTACTTCATTCTCCTTGTAGCTAGAATTATCCTCTTGTGCATATGCCACTCTTTTGTCATGGTTTGAAGAAGAGGGCTTTTTAGGGTTATCTATATGCTGCATGGCCTAGTTGACCACAATTGTAACACTTTATACTAGAAAATTATGAGTTACTTCTACCTGATCCTCTACCTTTTTTAGAACCTCCTTGGTTACCTCTTCCTCTATTGTAACCTCCTCTAGAAGTACTTTCAGTGGCTTGCTTTGTCAGCTTGATCTCACCTTAGTTTCTCTACTCATTACCTCTACCTTGGTAACCTCCTCTTTGTCCTCTCCAATTTTTTCCCTTCCCTTTGTCTTTGAATTTGGAATCTGCTTTCTTCTTATTATTTTCCTCCACCTTTAGGGCTAGTTGATGGCACCTTTGAATTGTAGTAGGTGTCCACAAACTAAGCTCCTCTTGGATGTTCCACTTCAAACCACCCAAGTACCTAGCCACCTTTATTGGCTCTTCTTCTTGCTTCTTAGATCTAAGGCATAACCTCTAAAACTCCTCTATATAAGAGGCCACATCTAAATCTCTTTGTTTCAGTCCTTGTCTCCTCTTGTGGAGTTGAATCTCACAATGCTCTAGTAGGAAATTCTCGCTTAATTTGGTCACCATGGCATTCCAATCGGCTATAGGCTTCTTACCCATACTAATCCTCTCATCTTGGACATACTTCCACCATGTCAAAGCCGAGCCTCTAGGTCTTGACTTGGATACTTTGACCTTTTGTGCCTCTAACACCCATTCACACTCAAAATGGTTCTCCATACTATCCAACCAACCCATTACTACATCTTTGTCCATCTTTCCACTGAACAATGGCACACCTTCCAAAGATTTTCCTCCTAGGGCTTCAATAGCTTTCAAAAAACGTTCCTCATTCAAGATAGGTTTTGGATTAGGGATAACATCTTCTTTTTCTATCTCCTTACCTTCTCATTACCTTCTTCTTCCTTCTTTTTAGCTGCATCAACAACTTCATCCAACTTTGTCTTCACCTCTTCCAAGGCTACTTCAAGGAGTCTATTCTTCTTCTTTTGCTCATCAACTTCCTTAGCTAGCTTTGCATTAGTCACCATACTTGATTAACCCACTGACTTTCCAGTAGCTATAGAGATACACCTCCTTTTCAAGTCTTTAACTTGCTCTGATACCACTCTGATGTGACTAGTCTTGCTCCTACCCTAGTTTCTTCTAGGGTCTCCTTAGGTCTTTCTCCTGACCTAATAGGGTTTACTCCTACCCTATTCCCATTAGGATCCTAACTATGAGGTCCTAGGACTTTCAACTAGTACACAGCATTTAGTAAGAACAATCCCTCTCAAACACCATTCCCTAAGCTTGACTTAACATTCTTGTCTACTTCACATCACTTCCAAAATCAACCCAACAACTCATCTAACACCTCAAATGAAGGAATGGTCACCTAGAAAGACATTTGGATTCTCTTTAATACCTACAACCACAATCAAACTTGAAACCCTAATCAATTTCCAAAAATCATGCAAAATTGCTCCAGAATGCTTGTAATACCGCTACAAGTAATTAGTCCTCCAAATGAAGAAAATCCCAAATAACTAGAAAAAGTCCTTAACAAAGGGATAAATAAACCATGGATCCAAATACCCTTTTTAGATAACTCAAGGATTTTTGTGGTCTTGGGATCCCAACCAATCTGTACATTACGACTACAAATCTAGCCTAAAAATAAGGGTTTTGAAGGGTTTAGTAGGCTGCCTGATGAGAAACATGTTTTACCCACCATATAACTTCCACCAATGGCTTCCATTGGGGCTTCATTACACCTGAAAACTTTCCAAGCTTTTATTAAAGTATCACAAACATTCAATCCCTCTAACACCTCTACATTTGACTGTGACCCCTAGCCATGCATCTCTGGCTCATCTAGGGCATCACCATGAAAATGTTTGATTTGCTTTCTAGGTCCCCTAATTCCCTATAAAATATGTACAAGGAGTCATCTTCCAAATCCCAAAAGGCCTTATAGATCCTAAGATGGGAGAGGGAGTTATGACTCCATTTTGCTCAGACACTTGCTTCAGGACAACAAATAGTAAAGAAACAAAATAATTTATTCAAGAACCTAAAACCTTATAAAAACACAAAATAAAAATGTACAAAATCCCAAATCAAACTACACTAACACCTCCAAACACAATAGTTCCAAATCTAATCCATTAAGGTGCCAAAAAACTCAAAAGCATAAAAATTGTAACTATAAACTTGTTGACAGCTCGTACACACTAGAATTTCTCAAACTTCCAACCTTGTCAAAAGGTCAAGGATGGAATTATAAACACATCCCAAATCCTATCCAAAATGATTTAGATAGTTACGAAGCTCCAACTAAAAAGGTGCTTGAATGCAACAAAAAGTTGTCAATGTTGTCAATGACAACATTGACAAATTTTGAGCAACTTTTACATCTTATGGAGTTTGACTCTCAAACTTGCTCCAAATGTTTTCAAACCTTGAAAAAAGCCTTAAATTCTTATAAAACATTTAATAAGGACCTTTAAACACTTATTTGACCGTTCCATCCTTCAAAACACAAAAAATGCTCTATATAGCCTAATTAAGCAACTAGGAGCAATTAAGACCTTTTGAGACTTTCTCATCTTAACTAACCTCATCTAGTGGTATGGCTAGTACCACTACAATCCAAAATATCCTATGAGACCTAGGTCTTCCAGAAGCCTACCTAGGTGCCCCTGCACCATTTTGGTCCACCATCTCCACTATTGAAGACTCACTCTCCTTCTTTACAAGAGACTACTGAGGTGCAGTTAGGTCACTTGAACTTATGTGTTGTTCCTAAGCCTAGTTTTGTGACTTCTACACCTCCACCTCCTATTTAGATTCCATCTCTTGCATAGGGTTACTTTTCAACATTGCCTACCATTGCATCTCTAGTCATCAAGCCACCTACCTCAATTGTTGAGGATATATTAGAGAACACACATCTCCTCTCAGATGTAAGATTCAACACCCATGTTATCCCACCTCCATTGGAGATTCCATTTCAAGATTCTCATGCATTCTCCTTTGAGCATCAGCTAGGACTTCCAGCTTCACCTTACATTTAGAGGTTTCACCCTCATTGTTCACTACCTTTGTTTCTTTCAGATTGGAGCCACATTGGTATGTTCATCGACACAAGGGTTCTTCCATTCTTGGGGGGCTATGGAGTCTCAAGCCTCTATCATGGGGGGTTTCATTGTACTTATGGTCTTGAGAGAGTCTCTTGAGACATATCATTTGTACTTTTTTCTTTTCTATCTCTTTTTGTAGTGGGGTTTTTCCCACGTGGTTTTCCCTTTTTCTTAGTTTCATAGAGATTTGGTTGTGATTGTGTACCTCATCAGACCTTGTTGTCGGGAGCCATGTTTGCTTTCAGCATTATAGTTTCCTTGCTTTTTCTTGCATTGTTTGTACCTGGATTGTTGCTCATCTTAAGGGGGGGTGTTAGAGTAAAAGGTTAATTTAATTTAATTTATTAAATTACCTTTAATCCCTTCTTAAGAAATCCCTTTACACACTTGTATTTTTTAATAATTAATTAATAATTATTAAATGCCATTTACCTCTTAGGATTTCCCTTTTAGATTTTCTGATCTCCTTCTATAAGGATTGATCTTTTGTAAATATCTATCATCTTTTCAGTCTAATAATATAATTTTCCATATTTTCAGAGCAAAAACCTTGCCTCTTCTTTGTATTTTCTTCTCCATGACAGTTTCTTGCATGCAGGTGTTCTTCAGGTTTTTTTGGATTTGTATTGCTCAAATCCTATAGTTACAACACAGACCTACTAAGTTACATATAGCTACACCTGAGCACCAGGTAGTACAACATGAGCAGGAAGGTAAACACTTACTGAGTGAAGAAAATTATGAATTTTTAGAGAGCTAAACTTGTATTTGCAACAAATAATTGGAGACAAAAGTATTGGAGTACAGACAAGAAGAAAAATAAGAGAAGGTACATGCTTAATATATGATTTTGAGATTTTGAACCTAGATCAGTAAAAGTTGCATTGGATGATGAATATTGAATTAATGCTATGAATGAATAAATTAAATAGATAGAAAACAACTATATCTATATCTGTATCTACATCTATATCTATCATCTAGCTCTTCTTGCCTAATTCATTCTCTTTGATCATTCTTTTTTGATGTCTTGCACTCTTGATCACCATTCTGTTAGCTCCTCCAAGTTTGCAAGTTCACGCAGGTAGTGGGATATGAAAAATGTTTTATATTTCATAATACATATAGCCTCAAAGAATGTAAACATTCTATCCACATACGGTGCATACTTTAGTCATGAACAACACTATCAAATTAATCATTACATAGTCTTTGGCTCACAACATGTAGATGAGCATGCAAACTACTTCTCACTCTAATTGATTTATATTCAATTCATATTAGGTGATTTAAATCATATATGGATTCAAAATGTCGACCAATAGTGGACAATATTCATTCTTTTTGTGACACATTGGAATCCATTTTATTTCTGAATCACAATATGCAACTTTATAACAAGGGGCGCAAGCACTAAAGTTCGTACCATATGTGTGCTTGCTAATTGTTGTGGGTTAGGAAAATGAAGAATTGAAATAAAGGTGTAGAATAGATCATTTGAAGATGTGAGAATGTAGTTAAATAGCTATTGATCATACTTGTGAGTGCATTGTAGGTAAAAATGAAATAGGTGGGAATTATACATGACAAAGATTTACAAAATAGCAAAACTTCCTTCTTTAAATTTGTGCGATGATTACATTTGAAATAATGTATATGTTGAAATTATGTATAGTTGAGTAGACTGAGAAATATATGATATTATGTAATTTATATTTGAAATATAAATTAGGGAAATATAATGAATCATACTATGTTTATGTCAACTACCTATAAACTTGAACAATAGGTAACATTTTGACTCTTAGAGGCCAGAACATTATATATAGTTGCCATATTTTGACCCTTGCATGCATAATGAATCAAGCTAAATTTTTCTTGACTACCTAAATAATGTCTAATAGTAGTTAAGTTGTATAGAATGACACTAAAATAAAAATGTGGAAGTGCAGTTCTATGTAATATTTAAAAACTTAGAATGTGTATGAAGTTACCTGTAATAACTGCTAGCAATTGCTTTGAATTTTTTTTGGTTACATAGAGTTAATACATTTAGTAGATAGAAAATGTAACAAAATAACATAATTCTCAATGGGTGAAGTGGACTTATTGACATAGTTCTATTTAGAGGAAACCTTCCAAATGTTGAAGGAGAAGGTAATGGAGAAACCTATCCTAGTGTTCCCTGATTTTCAAAAGATTTTTAATATTGAATGTGATGCTTCTAACTTGGCTATAGGGGCTGTCTTGAGTTAGGAAGGGAGGCCAATAGCCTTTTTCAGTGAGAAACTGAATGAAGCCAAGAGGAAATACTCCTCTTATGACTTGGAATTGTATGCCTTAGTCCATTCATTGAAGAAATGGAGGCACTACCTCCTTCCAAAAGAATTTGTTGTTTTCATAGACAACCAAGCTTTGAGTTTCTTAAATAGCCAAGAGAAGCTAAGACACAAACATATGAAATGGGTAGAATCAATTCAAGCCTAGACCTTTTCAATAAAACACAGGAAGGGATTTGCCAATAAAGTGCCAGATGTGCTAAGTAGAGGAATCTAGTTGTGCAAGAAATCCAACTCCAAAGTGTAGGGATCAATGCATTGAAAGACATTTATAAAGAGGATAGTGATTTCAAAGAAATCTATAAGGTGTATTCTGACTTTTCTGAAACCTATCACATTGAATATGTAGACTATTTGTTTCAAAATTGGCTACTATTCAAGGGGCATCAACTATGCATTCCACAATGTTCAATGAGGGAGAAAATCATTAGAGAGAAGCATGCAGGCAACATGGGAGTACATTTGGCTTGGATAAGACCTTGGAATAGGTGAGAAGGTTCTATTATTTGCCAAGACTTTAGACTAAAGTGAGGAAGATTGTGGAGACATGTAAAATATGTCAGAGGGCCTAGGGTACATCCATTAACTATACCAACCTTTGCCTATTCCTTCAAGGCCTTGGGAAATTTGTAGCATGGACTTTGTGATGGGATTACCAAGATCATAGAAGGGAAAAATAGCATTTATGTTGTAGTGGATAGATTTAGTAAAATGGCCCACTTCATCTCTTGTAAGAGCACTAATGATGCATCAACAATTGCAAGTTTATTCTTTAAGGAAATTGTCAGGATACATGGTTTTCCTCAAGCCATACTGTTAGAAAATGATGTGGAGTTTATTGGTCACTTTTGGAGAACCTTGTGGAAGAAATTGGGAACTAATCTAAGTTTTAGCTCTACCTACCATCCACAAATAGATGGGTAGATAGAGGTGGTCAACAAGTCTCTTGGGAATCTACTTAGATGCTTGACAAAGAAATATGGAGACAAGTGGGAATCAATCCTACCTCAAGTAGAGTTTTCTTTTCATGATTTAGTCAACATGAGTATAGGGAAGAGCCCTTTTCAAATAGTGTATGGGTAGAATCCAAGGGGCATCTTAGAACTTAGGGAGCTACCTTCCAACACTCCAATTAGTGCTCATGGAGAGGAGTTTGCAAAGAGCATGAAGGAGATTCATGATTCAGTGAGGTTGACACTTGAGAAGAGTGTAGAGAAGTATAAGCAAGCAAAAGAAAAACATAGAAGAGATGTTTAGTTGTAGGTTGGAGACTTGGTCTAGGCATACTTGAAAATAGAGAGGTTACCAAAGGGCAAGCACACCAAACTACTCTTGAAGAAAGTAGGACCTTGTCAGATATTGAAGAAGCATGGAATGAATGCTTGTGAGATAGATTTGTCCTCACATCTTGGTATCTCTCCCATATTTAATATTTTTAATCTAACCCCATATAAAGGTGATGTGAATGTAGGATCAAAATTACAACTTGAGGAGCTTGAAGAAGATGTTGCAGGGATACCAACCCATGAACTAAGGAGACATGACAAGATCTTGGATACAAAGGTCATTAAAAAAACTAGTAAGAATGTATACAAGAAGTATTTGGTTCAATGACAGGGATGTACTAAAGAAGAGTTTGTATGGATGGATGAACAAGAGATCCAGAAAGATGGCCTAAGTTTGCAAGACCTTATCTCAAGAGGACTTGAGATCAATGCACCCCAGGAGTATAGTGTAATAGCACTTTCAATTCCATCCATTGCAAGTACATCTAGAGTATCAAAGAAAAATGGTTAGGGTGGTAGTTTGATCTAGTATCCAATGTTAGAAATAATGTCCAAGTTGTAAGGCAAGAAGACATTAGGTGTGTTATGAACCTAATTGTCCACCTTAGTCATTTTATGGGCAATTTCTAAGTTAGAAATAGGGAAAAGTAGTTTAGAAGGTTGAATAATGATTATTTTGTGATCATAACCTTTCTAAGTTCCTAGGTAGAGTCTAGTATTAAAGTTTAGAAGAGTTTCATGACATTTGACAACTTTTTTCAAAAAGTTGTCAAAGTTGTCAAAGTTGCATAATGCAACCTTTGTGCAAAAATGCAATATTTGAATCCCAATGTTCACAATCACCTTTACCAATTGGAACTGATTGGGAATGTGATAAATAAGGTTGAGAAACCTTTCTCTATACAAAAGAGAAGAATCTTATGCATTTTTTTGCATTGAAATCAATAAAAATCTGTTGTTTCCTACTAAAATTGTCTAAAACTACTTTTGTACAGAATTGTACAGATTCACACGAACCTCTAAAGGATTGAGAAAGTTGAAGGAATTTCATATGAAGGATTTTAAAGTGGTTTGAAGTCTTACAGTTATACTGGTTTAGAGAAATCCAATTTTGCGTGCTTGCTAGTCGTAGGAAGGCCCTAACTAGGGTTTCGAGAGAAAATATCTTTTTCCCAGAGATTCCACCATGGGAAAAATCTAAGCCTTGGTGGAAAGAAAGGGGGGAAAATATAATTTAAGAATTTTTGGGTCTTAGATTAGGAGGTAGAAGATGTGGGGAGAAAATACTAAACCCTTTGGATAGGAATCTACATGTGACTGTCCAATTTTGGGTTTTTAAGGGACAACTTGGCCCAGGGGTGGAATAGAGATCTAAGACCTTGGATTTAGATGTTTTGGAATTTACCTAAAGTTTTCCAATAGGTTTGGTTGGAATATTAATTGAATTTCGTGTACTTTCTTTGTAAAAGTGTTCTAATTAACCCTATTAGGCCTAGGGGAGAATTGTGAGCAACTTGAGTTGGGGGTTTGGTCAGGGGTCCTAACTTGGTGAGAGTTGTTGATTATAGGATTGAAGAGTTTGGAGGTGGTTAAGCTATTCTATGGTGGAGTTCCAAGAAGATTTCCTTCACAAATCCTTGATTTCTCCTTGAAGCCCTATTTGGAGGTTTGGGTGTGTAGTTTGATTTTCCAAAGCAAATATTGTGGAGTCGCATGTTTCAAACATTTAGGAATTGCATCTTGGAGTTGAAGAAGATCAAATTCCATCCTTGAAACATTTTTTCTTGAGTTTGTGTCTTATTATGCCGATAATAGGTGTTATAGGCTTTGAATTGGATCTAGTCTAGATAGTGTGGGTTTTGGGATCCATTGCGAAGCCCTAGGTTGTATTGGGAGAGAGTGACTTTGTGCACTTCTAAGCAACAAATTTTGATATAATTTGGGGTCTTTTCTCCACTCTCTCTCTCTCTATCCCACCCTCCCCCATCCCCTACTCCCTCCCTCCCTCCCCCCCCCCCCCCTCTCTCTCTCTCTCTCTCTCTCTCTCTCTCCCCATTTCTCCCTTTGTCTCTCTTTATCCCAATCTCTCCCATCTCGTACTCTCTCTATCTCTCTCTATCCCTCTCTCTCCCTCTCCCTCTCCCTCTCCCTCTCTCTCTCTATATATATATATATATATATATTTTCATGTATCTATCTTGATCTACATCTCCATATTTCTCTAGCTAAATCTCTCTCCCACTCCTATCTTTTACTATATATTTATCTCTCTCTCTCTCTCTCACACACACACCTTCTCTCATCCCCTACTCTCTCTCTCTCTCTCTGACACACACACACACACACACACACACACAGCCTCTCCCATCCCCTACTCTCTCTCTCCCTCTCTTTCTCTCCTTATCCCACCCTCTCTCATCTCCTACTCTCTCCCCATCCTTCCCTCTCTTCCTCTCTCCTTCCCTCTCATTTGAAATTCAAGCTTACAAAGTATGTGTGCACTATAACACGTATACGCTATAGTACATGTTATGTAATCCTAAATTTAAAAATGCTTAAAATTGTGTGAGGGCACTATAGCGCACATGCGCTATTTAAAGCCTTGGATTCTACCAAGCTTAATGCTTGGATTTTCCTTGGGAATCCAACCCAAAGGTTTGGAGTCTCTAAATTGGTTTAAGACATGTTTTTAAGCAAGCATACAAAAAATGATTGGATTTTCTTGTGTGCTCTCCGTCAAGTTTCCTTGTGGTTGAGCATCGATAAAATCAGGTTAAACTATATTGTAGATCTCTGTGTTAGCTATATAACCATATAATTTATTTTTTTCGAATTTGAACTATTTCAAGCCTTTCAACTATAATTTATTTCGAATGTATGCCAATTTTCTCTCAAAAAGCAACATGTACTAATTGGGGTGTAGATTTAGCACGTTCATCGAATTTCACAAAAACTTACTTTTTTAGAAACTAGACTCCATTCTAAACACTTTGAAAAAAACAAGTTTTGATTTTATATTAGTTTTCAATCATTTCTAGGGGGAGTACATATATATTTTACATTTTTGGGATGTTTACAATTACAACATTCATAAAAAAGAATACACATTATAAAATTACCCCAAAAATATGAGATAAACTACATGGTGTTAGGCAACTTTTGACCAAAGTGATTAAAGAATTTAAAAACAAAAGTTAAAATTTTAGGGGGCCACACTTTGCACTATCTTATGTTATTTTCTAAAAAAATAGTACCACTTTTCATGGCCCTCTTTTTTGAGGATCTAAAACTAAACCATTTTGAAATTTTTTTAGTAGTTTAGAAACTAGCTTCAAAAGATTCCTACTTTTGTTTTTGTCATATCTTTAAATCTTGAGCATAACTATCTTCAAATTCTTGTCAAAGTTTAGAAAATGTTGATTTCAGATAAAATTGGCCACTTATACCCCCTTTTTGGCACCACAACTTCGTGCACTTACACTTACCCTAAAATAATGTTCAATTGGAAAAGACATGATTATAAAACCTTATAGATATTAAACTTATTTGTCTTTCCTCTCAATCAAATAAAAGCCTTTAATTATCCATTCAACTCAACTTCAACCTATAACAGATTTTCAATTTGATCAATTTTGGTGAAAATCAATGATCATTCTCCTTCCTTTAGACGATGAATTTCCTAGCATGTTCATTTGATTTTTTTTTATCATGAGCACTTGAAACATCTTTACTATCCAAAGCATCTTATCAATCTAATGAAGTCAATCGGGCCCCCGAAGTGGGTCTAGCTAAATTTTTATCATTTTCAAACAACTAACCTTAGAACAATGATTTGAACAACCTCTGTATACTAACTGAATTCAATTTGGATCATTGGTTGAACATTTGAACTCATTTCTCATATTTTTTGAAAATGATCTATTTTGTGCCGAGAGGCGTCAAAATTGGCTTTAAAAGATGACAAAATCAAGCAATCGAGGCCTAATACTTGGCACTCTTGTTCATTGGTCCACATATTTTCATCCTACAAAATTTTGTCTCATGATATTGACCTCTAAAGTTGCCCTTTGAAAATTGTCCTGCATCCAAACACACTAGAAACAAAAAGTTGCATTTGGATTTGATTTCAAAAACTATCGAACGACCACTCGGGAAGATGAAACTTGGGGCACTTGTTCTTTTGTATATGGAGAGTATATGGTTATATTTTGGGATCATAACAAAAAAAAAGATGCAATTGGAAAACCTCTGAAGTCACCTTCCAAAACTTGCATAACTAAATTATTGGTAAAACTAAGGTTTGTTTGCAAACATAATGATTATTGAAAAGTGTGTACATGGATTGGTCAAAACTATTAAATTGGAACACTAGGAGTATTTTAAGAGTAGAATACAAGATTTAATTCATTTAAGAAACATTTATCATTGGTTCCAAGATATTAACTCACAAATATGCCTTTTGATCATTCTGTGAAACTAATTTGCATCAACATGTTAAAAAATTCATTTGGAATCACGTTTGAAAATTGACCAAAATAGATTCTTTATAAGCTTAAACTTAAAACATAGAATCTCTCTAACCCCTAGAATGTAGTCATGAAGGAACTTTTACATTTTGGTCAATTGGTTCTACATTTTTCAAGGTCGAATAGGGCTTCCCATATTTTTGGGTAAAATACAACATGACAATAATGAACAATTTTTGGGAGATACAAAGCTTATAAAAACATATCATAATGACCTAAAAATTGAAATATAGGCTCTCTGATATGCATACTAAACACTTTCAATGTGGTGAGTCATAGCACTAAATCCAGTACAAGATATTTGAGTACAAAGTAGGCTTCCAAACAATGTTTGACAATCCAACAAAGTTACAGATTTGAAAAGTGCATAAAACACATATGAGTGAATGATTTGAAACTTCAGATCAATGGATCAATATGTTTGGAAATGGTAAATGAAAGATGTGGAATACCTAAAATACATCACAAGCCTCAAAATGATAGGCGGGTATAGAGGCGTTAAAGGCTCTTATAGGGGTTCTATTTGCAAAATTTTCCAAATATGGCATTGAAAATCCTCAAGGATTTTTGAGTCCCAAAAATGGCTTTGTTTGAGGATGCATGCCCCTTATAGGCATGTAAATAATTCAACATCTCTTGGTTGAGAAGACTACACCAAGAAACTTATTTAGAAACATTTTATTAAAAGAAAAAAATCTACTCTAATTGTACAAATGATGGCCTTGTGCCTCAAAAACTTCATTGAAACTTCTTACCTCTGTCATAAACACGATTTCTATATACTAGAGAATTTGACCTATTGGAAGCAAGAGAAAAAAAACAAACATTAGTTTCACATGGATATTAAGATATTTAAAAAAAGATGCAACACAACTAATATAATGCTTGAGTTTTGCAACTCAAAGCAACCCATAAATCAAATCCTCAAGCAACCTCAAACAGCTCAACAAAGGCACCCATGAGAGGCCTTGTTGGTATGTTTAGATTGGAGGGATTTTGGTGTTCTCACCCCAAACACAACCATGATGAATCTCTTGATTTGAAAATGCAAGTGTGATAATGAAACTATGCTATATGAAATGAAGAACACCTCAAACAAGGGCTATGGAGGAAGCCATGTTTGAGAGCATTCAAGTGGATGTGGAGATGGAATGCAATAAAGAAACTAAGCTAATGTGCAAACTAAGCTAGTATGCAAGTGAAATGAAGATGTAAATGCATGAACAAGCTAATCTAACAATGTAAATGAAATGAACTATCAACTACCAAAGGTTAGTATGCAACAAGAAAATCACTATGAAATCTCTAAACTCAAACTAGCATGATAACAATGCAAATGGAGGGGATGAAAATGCTTGAGACAAGGGCTCTATTTATAGGCTTGAGAGAGGCCTTGGTGAGGTGGCATCCACATAGGTGCCACAAAGAGACATGTAAGCAAGCCATGCAAGTGGTCAACATTCAAAGTTTGCTCACACGTGTGAGCAAACTTGGAGAGAGGAGTGGGGGACAAAGTTGCAAGAGGTGTGAGAAGTGGGAGTGGTCCTCACACATGTGTGAGCACACACTTAGGCTTAAGAAGGGATTTAACAAGATGATTAAGGTAATTAAAAGGGATTAAATGATGGATAGGCTTAGGAGGATGAAAATGATGGTTGTAGACTAGGTTTAAGATTAAATTAAATAGGATTTAATTTAATCAAGGTTTATAGAAATTAATGAAATGGAAGTGATTAAATAAGTAAGAATTTATTTAAAAGGGGCTTTATGGAGGACCATGTATTAAATAAATTTAACACATTAGGGATGGAAGTATTTAAATTAAATTTATATACATTAGGAAAGTGAACCTATTTAATTAAATAAATTAATTGAATAAGTAGAAGAATATGATCAATATAATTAACTAATAAATAAATAATTATAATGTCAAGGGCAATATTAAATAAATTAATATAGTGTTTAGGACAATTTTAAGTGTCTACAATTTCTATTGAGATTCTCTTGAGGTAAACTAAAAATGTCATTCTCATTAGTTTCAACAAATATATCAAGAATTAGCTTATTAGGCAAAAATAAATTAGCCTCTTCATTTTCATAACACACAAATAAACTAGGATCATCTTCAACATAATTGTCACAATGAAAATACAAATCAACATGCTATTGGATTTCAAAATCAGACTGAAATTATTCTTCAACTTGTTATTCATGCATTCTATCAAGTGGAAATACAAAGAGATCATATTCAACCTAATGAAGAACATCATAGATACCATGAGAATGCATCTCACATTGTGCATCTGAGTGTGAATAAAATAAGAAATCTAATTCCACTCCATTTACCACATCATTACTCATCTAATTATATTTAGAACATGCTGAAATATCTTCACAAAAAAAAAGGATTAGTTATAAAGTGGAAAGTACCATTATGAAAGTGCTCACACATAACAGGTTGATTTACATCATTTACATCATCATAAAGCTTATTCGATAAGCATGTACATGCATTAAAATCTTTGTCACAAAAATTATGAGTATAAAAAGAATAATTAGACTTAAAATCATGCATACTTTCATTTCCACTTTCTTCATTGCACGAGTAATCAAAATGTAGTAAATGTGGATGAATCCTAGAATCAAATACTTCCTCCAAATCTGATAAAGAACCAATTTCTTCATAATTTTGAACATCAAAAATCATTGAAGTATAATCATCACAAGAAAAATCAGAATCAAAATTAGAACCATTCCCAATAATTTTCTCTTTATCATGTGAATCACTACTTTCATGGGCATGTTCTTTTGAACTATTGTCACATACATCTTCAGAATTTGAAAAAGAGTGCTATAATTTTTCATTACTTTCAACATCAAACCTTATGGAAGTAACTTCATTATAAATAAACTCATAACCAATAAATGTAGAGATCCCTCTAATGACATTTGAAACTTTAAAATCTAATTCTACATTAATAGGAACAATGGTATGTATATTTGTATCAAATACATTACCAACATCTAAAACTCTAAGCTCATGTAACCTCTCCTCTTCACCATGTATATGTTGAAATGAAAACTTGTGAGAATTAGGATATACATCATACCTTGCACTTGGAGTCACACTTTTATTATCATATAAACTCATGGATGTTGGTGTCAAACAAAAATAATCAATTGCAAATGCATACTTCTCAAAGCAATGGGCCAATAGTGTGTAAATATCATCAATACTTAGCAATTCATTGTCCTTAATCACTTCCCTTTCTATCTCATGGTTGCAAGTACAATTTGGCTAGGATAAACCATTTATAATAGCAGGTCAATTAGTATCATAATTTATAAAATCAAATACACCATTAAAATATGTTTCTTCTTCTATACACGAGAGTTCAATACTTGATGTATCATCACACTCCTCATAACAAAAAAATTTACCCTCACTATTGTTACACTTCTCCTCCTCTTCATACATGTCATTAAAGGATTCATTTTCAGTGACATTATCATTCTCTTCATGTTCATTGCATTCATCCATTTCTTCAATTTGAGAGTCTTCTTCTTCACAATTACAAGACATGTCAACATCTATGGATTCATCACATTTACTATCACTAACACAAGGCATAACATGATGAACATCTTCAAGAAAACAATTCTCAATTCTTTACATCATCTTTTTGATATATTTATCCCTTTCCAACCTTAAGCATGATGACCAATAATTGAATCAAGAATGAAGGCAACTAGAAACAAAATAGGCCACGTGGATTCTTCAAGCCTCAAAGAAAGGAAAAGCTCCATGAGTATTTTCCTGAATTTATTATAAAACTTAACATCATTTTGACCCTCTTTACTTCCTACTCTCGTTCTTATTAAATAAATGGTATCATTATGAAACTTAATTTTCCATATGTCAATGTCTTCAAAAACACTTTCATAACTTGGTAAATTACTTTTAGATCTGAGATCTAAATCCATGTTATGGTTAAATTATTGTATCTCAACATAGATTATTTACACAACCCCATAAAAACATAAAATGATATTTATATTGTATCCTTGTATCTTACAACTTTATTTATTTAAAATCCATTACAATTTTACCTAAACACAAACCTAGAAGTTTAAACCCATTAGTTTTAAATGTGATTCATTTTCACACCAATAAAAAATAATAATTCAAACAACAAATATCAACCCTATTAGAATTAATGTATTTTAAATACATGTTTAAATAGACGAAAACAATACATTCGTAAAGTTTGGGTTGGTGTACAACGAATCAACAATTATTTAAAAGTTATCCGTAACCTTTAAACACAATTGTTATTTCACACTGCAAAAGGATTAGAAATTTTTGAAATGGATGAGACGACATAGTTTTAGATTTATTAATAACAACATTAATTACTATCTTTTGTACCTTTTGGAATAATTGTGTTTAATTTTATTAATTTTTTGCAAATAAAATCTATTTTTTCCATTGCCTTTTTGACTCACAGCAAATAGGATTCTCACAAAATGGTATTATTTAAAATCTGAAAATATATTAAAATTATAAAACTTTACAAAACTTAAAATAAGTTTCAAAAATTTATAAATTTGATTGGTTCTCCAAAAAATTGCAATCTCATGATTCTACTAGTTACCTGCCTTTGGCAAGAACTAATAATGGTGTCACCATTTAAAAGGACACAACCAAGTATAAGTGATATATTTGAAAGTATAGAATCGATCCTGATTCTCCTCATGTTTTAACACACGCGCTTCAATAGTTTATCATGAAGTCTAAGATATTCCAACCCATGTACTCCTTTCTAATTTGTAAATATATCATAACTTGGACCATGGCCCAACTTTGACATAGTTTCACTACATCACGCAGTGAGTTTTTCTCCCCTTATGACATGACAAAAAAGAGATATAACATTATTTGCAAAATTTCTCTATATTGTGAATTGGGGTTTTTTGTTCCTGCAATTTAGTTGAAACAAATATGATCTCAAATAAAATAATATCATCAAACATTTATATAGCCCTTAATTTTATTTTAGTGTCATAAGTAAAGCCATATTTTTGAGTCAAAAGTGTACTTGCAAATAACTCTTTATAATTATGCTTAAGATTTTGAATAAATAATGTATACAATTCTAGTCTCTATTCCACTACATCAAATTTCTAAATCTGTGCATAAATTCATTCCCTCTTGAAGGATATTAAAAACTTTGAGATATATTACTTATTCTTTAAAAAAAAAAATTCAATTATTTTCATTAATGTCTTTCAAAAATACAAAAGATCTTGTTAGATTGAATTGATTTACATTTGAAAAAATATATTGATCAGAAAACATATAAATAATCACAATAATAGAGTTTTCATTTGAGATTGAAAAGACATATGAAAATTATTTATGCAATTAAAATAAAAAAAGAAATGTATTTAAGCACTTAATAATTATAGTGGAATTTATATATAAATAAATTAGGGTTTCAAAGTGTGTACCTTAGATGTTCTTATGTTGTGATAAAAATACATACCTAGGAGTCATTCATCTTGAATGTGTATCAACAATGCCTTTTGGAATGTCCAATCATATTTATAAAGATAAATCCCTTATCATGAATCTAGAACTTTAAATTTACAAAACATTAGGGTTCCAACACTATGTTCCAACCTTTCACCCATCCTATCCAATCCTTTGCATAAATCCTTATCCCACTTTATCCAACCATCCATTTCATCTCCTTTTTCATTACCCTACCAATATATTTGAGCATACCACCAAAAGCCATGGTCCATTATTTCATACCTTCCAAGAGAATTTTCCAAGGAAGACTATTCTTGAGTCCTTCCTCTATGCCTTAGCACAAGTCTATCACATTTCCAAAAAATATCATAAAAAGAAAAAAAATTAAAAATCAAGAGAAATAATTTCATCCAATAGTGAAAACCTGACAAATAGGCACTTTCGATAAGTACCATGATGAAAACCCAAAAAACAAGTAGCATGTGTAAGTCATCCCTCATATCCATTATCTAATCAACATCCATATTCCTTTATACCCAACTTTGATCTTGACAAGGCTAGGAATATCCATATAAGTATCAAATGTCACACCTACTTCATGTTGTCCACATCCCTTATTCTCTTCACATGCCTTTGGTCCATATCCCTTATGTTGTCCTCATCCCTTTGGTCAATATTGCCTATATTATTGCAACCTTCAAATCACACATCTCACCTTGTCTAGTCTTGGTCTTTCTTATCCTATTATTATCTTATCTGAATCCATTTCTTGATAATGATAGAAAATAAGGACATAAAAATGATAAATATGTTTTAACATCCTCTCGACATGTCCATTCCTATAGACTACATGCAAATAAATGCACCATATCATTATACTATCTTGTCATGTCTAATTCCTTAGCTTGGAAAAAATATCTTATCATATCTTGTGGATGCTCCTTAGTATCCAAACAACTCCATGCATACTACATAAAATTTTAGCCTTCATCCATCTACCAATACATCTATTAATCAATGATTTTATTGCCTTCCTAGACATTGGGGGCAGTTAATGTGTCCTAAAAAAATTTAAAAACATTTAGAAAACTGCCTGAGAAAATTCAAAACACATTCAAATACAAGTCCTGAAAAAAATTCTTCAAAAAAATTCAAAAAATGTCCTAACAATTGCTAAAAATGTCCTAAAGTAATTCTTCAAAAACATTGAGAAAATTTCATGAAATTATTTTCCTAAAAAATTTCAAAAAGACTTGGAAAAAGAGATAAAAAAATGTCATATACGATCCTAAGGTGCATCCAATACAAAAAAATCAAAACATATCAAAATCCTTGCAATAAAATTTCTTTCATGATAATTAGAAAGTAGTGATATTGCTATCAAGATTTCACTGTGTTATTTTCAAATCAAACTCATTGACTCATATTTCATGAGTAGTGGTTCACATGAATGCATCTCTCATGACAATAAATGGAAAACTTAGCACTCATTAGATCTAGGTGATGTTCACAGAGGTGAAGCACCAAAACTTCCTGGGAGGCCACCCATCCTAGTACTACTCCAGCTTGAGCATGCTTAACTAAAGAGTTTCCTTCATGGTTAAATCCACTTTTCTTAAAAACCCATTTGTAAAACCTTCACCAAGTATTGTGTCTTATGAACCATTAATTAGAAATCCCCTTAAGCTCATCAATTGATAAGTAGGAGATATTTTTCCACAACAAGTCAAATTGTGATATTGCTATCAGGATTTTCATGTATAGCTTTTAAGTCAAACTCATTCACTCCTTTTTCATGAGTAGTGATTCACATGAATTCATCTCTCAGGACAATAAATGAAACACTTAGTATTCATTGGATTTAGGTTATTCTAATAGAGGTGAAGTGCCCATACTTCCCGAGAGGTTACCCATTCCAATACTACTCCAGCTCGAGTGCACTTAACTATGGAGTTTCCTCCATGGTTAAACCACTCTACTTGTAACCCCATTTGCAAAACTTTCACTCAAGCTAGAGTAGTATTGGGATGGGTGACCTCTCAAGAAGTTCTAGTGCTTCACCTCTATGAGCATCACCTAGATCAAATGAGTGATAAGTATTCCATTTATTTTCATGAGAGATGGATTCATGTGAATCACCACTCATGAAACATGAGTCAATGAGTTTGAGTAAAAAACTAAATAGTTAAAACTTGATAGCATATCACAATTTGACTTGTGAAAAAATATCTCCTACTTATCAATTGATGAGCTTAAGGGGCTTTCCAATGAATAGTTTATAAGACACAACACTTGGAGAAGGTTTTTCAAATGGGGTTGGAAGAAGAACGGATTTAACCATGGATGAAACTTCATAGTTAAGCACCGCTAGAGTAGTATTGGGATGGGTGACCTCCTGAGAAGAATTGATGCTCCACCTCTATGAGCACCACTTAGATCTAATGAGTGCTAAGTGTTCCATTTATTTTCATGAGAGATAGATTTTTGTGGATACTACTCATGAAACATGAGTCAATGAGTTTGACTTGTGATAAATTTCTCCTACTTAACAATTAGAAAGTAATGATCAAACATCAAATCAGATAAAATAATGAGCTTTATAAATCAACAATGCACTCATGAAGCTTGTCTTTATCAATAATTCAATTTCTCATAAGTCATTTGAACAATTCAATCAATCAATTGTCTTATAAAGTGATGGATACACTCAATACTACACATGTCACTCTTATACGGGTAGTTCATTCTTGAAGCTAGACACATAGATCAATCAATCAAATCAAACATCAACATCAAACAAATTGATGATCATTACTTGGTTGTTGACAAAGTCAACTTATGTTGGTCCATTTTTTTTTAATCTTTCACAATTTTTTCCCTATACTTCTTGAGTATACCACTGAGTGGTGAGAGAGGATATGATGGTTCATAATCTTGTTTTATTTGTTTTTTTGTTTGTGGAGCATTTCAATAAAATTATGGGGTAAGGATGAAGTAGGGTGAATGTGAAAAGAAATTTCATGCATCTGACATCCACACACACTCATGATCTGAAATATTCCCTATTTGTAATTTGCTTGTTAATCAAAGATAGTAGCAATATCTAGATGGTCAATATCTAGGTGTGTAATCACCCAAAAACTATCTTGTAAACTATGAGGCCTCTTTCTACATTTTTAAATTCCTAAATGCTAGACTAAATCTCTTTTATCTATAATCTTTGATCAAATCTTGATTTAGTTCAAAATACTTTATATTTGACCACCTTTTCCTATTTAATTAAAAGAATCATGTCCCCTTTTAATTAAATAAAAATCCCCAAAGTCTCTCTTGTCCTAGGTGTGCACATGAAAAGTATTATTCTTGTCTGAAAAATTAAAAAAAAAAAAAAAATTTCTACACATTTGAGGGCACACTTTTCAAGGTGGGTGGAATCTTCTTTCTCCTCTACACATCTTTGTCCTCTAAAATACTATTGTTGATCTTTCCTCTCAAGATTCTTGTGCACCAAAGCCAATATGAGGTTGATTCTCCATCGTAGATTTCGCCTCTTATTCCCTACCATCCAATTTTATTTATAAGGTGTCCCTCTCCTCACTCTCTCGTACCTTATTCTTGCACTCTATTGTTATGCTATCATTTTGTACTTGCACCCTTGAGCACAATTGTACTCACTTTTATTTACTTACTTTCTTAGCTTAGATTTCCTTTATGCATTAGCTTAGCTTACCTAGTCTAATTAGGGATTTTGTAACTCTTTGTTATCTTAAATCTTGCATATCATTTAGCTTAGCTTGCATCTTGCATTACATACTTGATTCTTGGATATTAGTACTCTTGCTTCTACTCTTTTGAATTTTTCATTTGATGGTGCACCTTGCAAGGGTTACTTAACTAGGTTCATTTGAGAGCCACCATACTCTGCCATAGATAGGAAGCTATAGGTTGCCTCTTGGGATGCTCTTCATCACGAGTTCTCTCAAGAATAATGGTCTTCAAAATTGTGTTCACCTTTCGAGCACACATGGTGCACTTGTATCTCTTTCTTTTCAATAAAGCACAATGAAGAAATCTTGTGATAAATATTTGAAAATGTCTCAATCCATCATCTAAGTTATTAGTACAAGTTCAATTCTTCTAAATCATATCTCCTTATTTATTAATTTCACTAATATTTATTCTATCAGTCAATTCATCAATTTGTCAAAACTTATCAAATCTTATTATCAATTAGTGAGTCAATCAATGGTCATATGTCCTATACAAGATGCACCTTCCTAAAACCAGATGTTGTTTCTTGTCTTACACAAGGTATATCTTCCCTGAAACTAGGCATTGTCACTAGTATTATACATGATGAGTCCTTCCAAGAACCAAACAAGATTCTTGTCAAAAATCTCTATCAAACAATCAATCATCATCATGTACTAAGCCTCAACTTGTTATTAACTATTCTTCTCTTCCATCATCTAACATTTCTCATCTTCTATCAAGAGATCATTCATGTATTTCTTGCACAAACAATCTCTTGAGTGGATATACAACCCACCTACTATTGTTGGGGCAAGACCTAATATAAAATTCTTTGACACAATGCTCATAGTTGCATTATATCAAAGATGGGCAAATGTAGACACAAAAAATGGACATACTCATGAATATGCATTTAATGCATTAATTATTCTTTCATTACTTAAGGATTCTTAAATAATTAATTAATCATCTTATTTCCTCTAAACATCCAATCTTCATATATTCATTCATTCAAATAATGTTAATTAAATCATTTATATTATTTCATTAATCACCTCATTGTATCCACAACGCCCACGTCCTCATTAGAATCGACAAATATAGAAACACCACCACTTACTACTATAGGAAACTAAAATGTATTTTTAGATGGTGTAAATTGAGCCCAAATCCAATTAGGTGAGTGATCATTGTCAACCGCAAAATCAATTCATCAAGAAAAGCATGCTTGAAAATATATTTGCTTTTGTGCCTTTGTGGCTTTTCCTGATTTCTGACTTGTGAGCCCTTGATGAAGTATATGGGTCTCATCTAAGAAGTTCTTGGCAATTGTGTTGAAGTATACAATTGACCAACATCTCCTACTGTAAATTTTGTGGGTAATAAGAATAATTTGCAATATTTTAAATTGACTAGCTGAGGGTTTCTACCAGTGTTGCAATTTGTTGTTGAAGTATAGCAGATTGAAAATTCTCCTACTATTTCTTACTATGTCTAGGAGATTCAAAATTGGTCTTCATTAGTTGATTGTTGAGGGGAAATCATTGTGAAATAAATATCAATTTCCTATGGTATCGAAAGTGGAGGGAATTGAAGTAAGATTGGAACCCAATTTTTACTTGGTGATTGCGGATTAGATACCTACAACTAATCCATTGGCTGAGAGTATTTGCTGGAGTTGTGCGACATTGTTGTGAAGGCCTGTGGATTACTCATAGACATGTGAGGACTCCATCCACGTGAGCAACTAGAGGTTGCAATTTGGGTTTGAAGCTATTACTGATGCCGATAGGTTGTGTGGGAATTGAAGCTAGCCATACATCCTGAGTTGCCATATTATCTTCCCTTGGACGGCTGACTGCATATTCAACATTGATGTGAGCCTGCTATTGGACGTAATTTTGCAAAATCAATTTCTAAAATTCTAAAATTTAATTAATAATTAATAAATATTTAAATAAACTAATTTATTTCTCGTAACTTAATTAATTTTCAAAATTAATTTAAGTTAATTTCATCTTGATTTCCTTCCATTTCAATTTCCAATTAATTAAACTTCAACTAATTTCATCTTTATAATTTAATTAGTTTTTAAGCATGCTTGAGATGGATTAGTACTAGGATGGGTGATCTCTTGGGAAAAATTGATGAGCATATCCTAGATCCAATGAGCACTAAGTGTTCTATTTATTTTCATGAGAGATGGATTCGTGTGGATACTACTCATGAAACACGAGTCAATGAGTTTGACTTGTTCAATAAATTTCTCCTATTTAACAAGTAGAAAGTAATGATCAAACATCAAATTAGATAAAATAATGAGCTTCATTTATCAACAATTCAATCTCTCATAAATCATTTGAACAACTCAATCAATCATTTGTCTTATAAAGTGATGGATACACTCGAAACTACACATGTCGCTCTTATATGGGTAGTTCATTCTTGAAACTAGACACATAGATCAATCAATCAAATCAAACATCAACATCAAACAAATTGACAATCAGTAAGGTTGTTGACAAAGTCAAGTTATGTTGGTCCATTTTTTATTTATCTTTCACAATTTTTCCCCTATACTTCTTGAGTATACCACTAAGTGGTGAGAGAGGATATGATGGTTCATAATCTTGTTTTCTTTGTTTTTTGTTTGTGGAGCATTTCAATAAAATTATGGGGCAAGGATGACGTAGGGTGAATGTGAAAAGAATTGTCATGGATTTGACATCCACACACACCCATGATCTGAAACATTCCCTGTTTGTAATCTACTTGTTAATCAAAGATAGTAGCAATATCTAGATGATCAATATATGGGTGTGTAATCACCAAAAAATGACCTTGTAAACTTTGAGGCCCCTTTCTACATTTTTAAATTCCTAAATACTGGACTAAATCTCTATTATCTATAATCTTTGATCAAATCATGATTTAATTCAAAATACTTTATATTTGACCATATTTTCCTATTTAATTAAAAGAATCATGTCCCCTTTTAATTGAATAAAAATCTTGAAAGCCTCTCTTGTCCTAGGTGTGCACATGAAAAGGATTATTCTTGTCTGAAAAATAAAATAAAATAAATTTGTCTACACACTTGAGGGCACACTTTTCAAGGTGGGTGGAATCTCCTTTCTCCTCTACACATCTTTTACCTCTGAAACACTATTGTTGATCTTGCCTCTCAAGATTCTTGTGCACCAAAGCCAACATGAGGTTGATTCTCCACCATTGATTTTGCCTCTCATTCCCTACTGTGCATTTTTATTTATAAGGCAACTCTCTCCTCACTCTCTTGTACCTTATGCTTGCACTCTATTGTTATGCTATCATTTTGTACTTGCACCCTTGAGCACAGTTGCACTCACTTTTATTTACTTAAGTTCTTAGCTTAGCTCACCTAGTCTAATTAGGAATTTTGAAAGTCTTTGTTATCTTAGATCTTGCATCTCATTTAACTTAGCTTGCATCTTGCATTGCACACTTGATTCTTGGATATTGGCACTCTTGCTTCTACACTTTCGAATCTTTCGTTTGATGGTGCACCTTGCAAGAGTTACTTAACTAGGTTCATTTGAGAGCCACTATACTCTTCCATAGATAGGAAGCTATAGGTTTCCTCTTGGGATGCTCTTCACAATGAGTTCTCTCAAGAATAATGGTCTATATAAGTGTGTTCACCTTTTGAGCACACATGCTGCACTTGTATCTCTTTCTTTTCAATAAAGCACAATGATGAAAACCTGTGATAAATATTAAAAAATTTCTCAATCCATCATCCAAGTTGTTAGGACAAGTTCAATTCTTCTAAATCATATCTCCTTATTCATTAATCTCACTAATATTTATTCTATTAGTCAATTCATCAATTTGTAAAAAATAATCAAATCTTATTATCAATTAGTGAATCTATCAATGGTCGTATGTCCTATACAGGATGCAGCTTCCTAAAACTACACGTGGTTGCTTGTCTTATACAAGGTATATCTTCCCCGAAACTAGGCATTGTCACTAGTATTATACAGGATGAGTCCTTCCCAGAACCAGATAATATTCTTGTCAAAAATCTCTATCAAACAATCAATCAATCATCATCTACTAAGCCTCCACTTGTTATTAACTATTCTTCTCTTTCATCATCTAACATTTCTCATTTTCTATCAAGAGATCATTCATCTATTTCTTGCACAAACAATCTCTTGAGGGGACATGCAACCCACCTACTATTGTTGGGGCAGGACCTAATATAAAATTCTTTGATACAACACTCGTAGTCGCATTATATCAAAGATGGGCAAATGTAGATACCAAAAAATAGACATACTAGTGAATATGCATTTAATGCATTAATTATTCTTCCATTACTTAAGGATTCTTAAATCATTAATCAATCTTATTTCCTCTAAGCATCCAATCTTCATATATTTAATCATTCACTTAATATTAATTAAATCATTTATATTATTTCATTAATCACCTTTAATTAATTAATTTTGATTGATTAATTAAAATTAATTTCTAAAATTATATAATTTAATTAATAATTAATAATTATTTAAATGAACTAATTTATTTCTCATAATCAAATTAATTTAAGTTAATTTCATCTTGATTTCGTTCAATTTCAATGTCTAATTAATTAAACTTCAATTAATTTCATCTTTCTAATTTAATTAGTTTTTAATTCAATTAAATCTGAAAAAAACAAACTTAAAAAAAAAATTAATGAGGAATCATCAATTTTCAAAATTAAAAATCCTCACAATTTAAAACTTACTTAAAAAAAAAACTTTATATTGAAAAAAAAAACTTTATACTGAAAATCATATACTCTTTAAAATCAGGGAAACAACGTCTTTCTATTTTTCAATTTTTTGGAAACTTTATCTTTCCAAAAATTAAAAATATTTGTAAAATTTATTTTTTGTTTTTCCAGTTTGAAATGGTAAACTTACCAAAATTTATTTAGCCTTATCTCTTCTTATCCGTTGATCTTGATTTTACTTGATTAATCTTGATAATCCATTTTATATATAAGTTCTATAAAAGCAACCCTCTCTCTCATCTTATTAGACTTATGCAGATTTTTATCATTCATTCTTACATCAAACCTCTATCCATTTTCTATCATTTCTTATAATCTAGAATCACATCTTTTATCATTTTCTTGGAGTTCGATGTCTAAGTGTTACCAAATCACAACTGAGTGCACACTTTATACAAACAAAGAGAAGTAACATAAGCTTGAAATAATTTTTGGTTTGCATGCATTCATTTTTTTTAAAATTTATGATAATTATATAGCTGAAGTTGGCCTAGTGGTAGAGAACTCGTACTCTTGAAAGAGAGGTCACAAGTTCAAATCTCATTGGGGGGCAGGGTATGTATACCTCATTTGTAGTGCAGTTTGGTACCTCCCAAAAGGAGTACGAGGTAGTTACATATCACTGTCACCATATGTCAACCCAAAAAATATGGCTAGTGTCATGGACTACAAAATCCCCTTTCCCTTTCCCTTTCCCTTTTTAATGTTGTTTGTAGGGTTAGTTTTATTAGTAGCTAATTTAGATGAATTCTTTTGCCACTAATCTTCTTGTTTGAGTCTTGAACATTTTTTCCCTACAACATAAAGTCACCCATTAGAACTATCTCCCCAAATAGCTAAAGTTCAAGATATTTATCTTAAAACAACATAGGGATCTTCATTGTCAAGATCCTTCTTTTTATAGAACTTAGAGTTTGTTGGAGCAAAATAACACATAACCAACAAAATTGTAACATCCTTTTCTGCTAGTTCCAGCCATACAAATTGGTTATTTGGATCTTCTTTCTCCACTTTTATAGTGTCTTCTCACTCTTGCCTAATTAACATTGCAACCCCCCCATACACATTATCCATTTCTGATCCATTATTCCATACAAAGACTTTATTGTAGCCCTCAAAATCCAACACCTTATAGCCCTCATGTTCATGTATCTTAGTAAGAACAATGATATCGGTCCATTTTTCTATGGTCCCCAAACCTAGTCCTCTTCTTCATGGAAAACCTCTACAATTCTACCTTACCATTTGTAAAAACTTTCAAGGGTGCATACATCCTTATTTCTTGTGTGGAAATCTATTGTGGATTTGAGCTTTTTCATTTTGGTTAAGAGCTAAAGATTGAAGGGTGTCCATTTTTTCAACTTCATCTAGTACACAATCTCACCCTCAACCCTTGTTTTGATCTCAAAACCTTACAATTAGCAAGATTTGATCCTTAGTGGACTCATTAAGAACTTTTTAACTTTTTACATAAATTTGGGATAATTAGATAGATGCAATCAATAAGTAAAATAGAACTCTTAAAACTTGTCTTAGTTTATTTCCTTATAAATAATTTATCTTCATATAACCACATCACTAATCTATATAATATTATTTATTAATAAGATTACATTGTAATGTCTCAAAATTAAAAATAACCTAATAATCTAAATCTTACTATAGGTTACATTTTTAATTTAGACAACATAGGGTTAGAAATAACTTTCATTTTGACTGAGACTATGTACATAAGTTAGGAATCATTTACAATATTAATTGATAAAATAGATCCCCTTGATTATAAATAAGCATTTATGAGAAGTATATATCTAATCATGATATTGATTAAACCAATTAAGTACACTAAACCATAGAAGAGTAAAGATAGGATGACACAATAGGGTGCCCAAAATATCCTCTATCCTGGGCCCAAGAGTGAATATACCACCACCCTTGGCCTCCTATGGCTCATGACATCAACATAAGGTGAAATACCTGGTGAGGTGTCATATAACCATTCCCATCAATCTTTTCACTTCTATTATATAAGTCTTATGAGATTAAACATTCTCAATGCATTTTCTTGGTGTTGGGATTTTTTTGCCACAATTAATCCATCAAAGATGTTAGCCCCAACTGATAATATTGAAGATAAGGGAGTCAATGTATGTAAAAGAGTCATATTAGTTGTTATATTATCATTAATGGCAAGCCTGAATAGACAAGACATTATGCTAATTTAGTAAGTGTCAAATACTCTGAAGGGTGTAGTGTTGATTGATGAAGAGGATTTGTAAAGATAATGATGATCTAAAGAGAATGAAATGGAAGAAAGTATTGATAGGTATGAGGATTTCAATGGGCACTTGATGAGTTAGACTTTGATAGTATAATATTGATTTGATTGTTTTATATTATTTAGTTAATTGCTGAGACCATGTATAAGCAATATATGCTAGCTAACTAAGAAGGAAAGCAATCATGAAGAGGAGAGACAGAGAAATAGTGAGTTGCATTGAGCTAGTAAAGGAGGTCAGTAAATGAAGGACTAATGGTCATAGAGCTAATATAGTAGTCACCGACTGTGTGTAAAGAGAATAAAGAATAAACAATGTTAACCCCAACTAATAATTTAATCGATAGTGGGAGATTATTAAGTGTTGATGCTATGAATGTATGTAAATGAGTCATATTGGTTGTTATATTGTAATTGATGTTAAAGTATTAATTGGCTAGACATTATGCTAACTCATGAAAGTACCATATCTTTTAGTTGATGAAGAAGACTTGATTGATGAAGAGGATTTGAAAAGAGAATGATTACAATAGAGTTATTGTGTAAGGTATTCAATTAGTACTTGAATAAAGTGGACAATGATTATGTAATATTGGTTTGATTGTTTTACAATCATATATTGTTGTAAAGGATTAAGTTTAAAAAGATTATCCAAGTAAGAAAGGTTAATGTTGGGAGACTGTATTCACCAAGTGAACACAACATTGTCCAAGTGATTGAAGAACTCAATGATGCCTGAGTGAGTTAGTATAAAGAAAGAAAATGGAGATTACAATAAGATTGTGTATGTATATGATGATACACTTGACACTATACTTGAGTTATAGTACACACCTACTAAGTCTCAGACAATAGTGACTGAGCCACAAACACTTGCAACTAAGCTATAGACTGCTACACCTAAGACAAAGAGAGTACAACCTAAGCTGGAAGATGAACCCATATTGAGTGAATAAACTCATGAGAATCAGAGTTGAACTTGTATTGGAAAAATATTTGAGAAAGAACCATTCACCTAAATAGAATATTAGAGACATAAATGTTGGAGTACATACAAGAAGCAAAACAAGAGAAGGTACATGAGTAAGAGCTGAATTTGAACCTAGAAGAGTAAAAGATGTATTGGATGATGAATACTGGGTTAATGTTATGAATGAAGAAATTGATCAGATAGAGAAGAACAATACCTGGACTTTAGTTCCAAGGCCTAATGATAAAAATGTTACTGAAACAAAGCGGATTTCAAAAGAAAAAAATTGAATGAGAATGGAGAAGTGGTAAGAAATAAGGTAAGATTGGTTTGCAAAGGATATGCAAAAGAAGAAGGAATTGACTATGGAGAGACTTTTTCACATGTTGCTAGGTTGGAAGGAGTAAGAACTTTGTTAGCCTATGCTACATATGAGAAATTCAAGGTATGTCAAATGGATGTTAAATCTACATTTCTGAATGGAATACTTGAAGATGAAGTCTACATTGAATAACCTAAAGGATTCATTGAACCTGAAAAGAGGAACATGGTTTGCAAGTTGAACAAATCCCTATATGGATTGAAGCAAGCACTGAGAGCATGGTATGTACATTGACACTCTTATTTGATAAAGATTGGTTTTGTAACAAGTGTGAATAATAATCTATACTTGAAGAATGAATCTGAAGATACAATGATGATTGCTGAGATATTTCTTGATGACATCATATTTGGAGGAAATGATGAATCGAGTAAGGCTTTTTTGAATAAAATGAGCACTGATTTTGAAATGTCAATGTTTGGAGAGATTAATTTTTTTATTATATTGGAAGTTTGTCAAACAATGAAGGGTATTTATGTCACTCAATCCAAGTATGTGAAGGAAATATTGAAAACATTTGAGATGGATGTGTACATGGTGGAATCATGTATTCATGAGACCTTGGTGTAGAGTGTAATCAGAATAACAATGAACTAATCTAGACCCAAGAAAACATCATCAAATGATGACTCTATGAAAATCTCATGTTTCCCTAACTACAACTACTAAAATTGCTCTTAGACCAACATCTTAGTGACAATTCTAGAATGGGAGTATGCTACTAATGTAGATGTATGAATGTTAATGTGAGATCTACATGATATGCAAATTATATGAAGATAATGAGATGAAAATTCTAAGAGGTATATATGCAAGAGACTAAAATAATGCTAAATGATGCTAAATAACACTAAACATACACTAGAATGATGCTAAACTCTCTATAACAATGATGCAAATAAATCAAAATGATAGCATTGATATGCCTATAGTAAGGATGCCTAAAACTTGGGTCCCTTTTCTCTTGAATTTCCCTTCTATTTATAGAATTTTAGAAGGGGGTTGGGGTAAAGATGTGGGTTTTACCTTTTACTAGGGGTAATGGTGAAACTAAAAAATGTCTCATAATACCACAAGAAGAACAGTCCAACAAACTTGGTTTGTGAGGATAAATAGGGATTTTCAATTGTTTTAAATTCCAAAAAGAGTGGATTTCATTTTTTAAGAGGATAAATATTTTTTGTTGATTTATTAAATATTGCATTTATTTTCAAATTTTGTCTTTACCTTTTTCCTTTTTTATTTCATTTTATTTTGTTTTATGAATTGGTTTTCCTCTTTTAAAAGTGATTTTTGGTCTTTTTGAATTTGATGAAAGGTTTAAGTGATTAATCAATTAACCACTCAAATGACTTGATGTTTGTAGTTGATTTGAAAGTCTATTATTTTTCCTCATTTTATTTTATTTTGTCTTTAATATTCGTTGTTTGATTGAAATTCACGTTGCTTTAGGTCTTTACCAATTTTAGGGTGTCTACAAATGCCCCTCTCTGAGCTAATATACAAAGTATATTACTTCAAAGAATGTCTTGATTTTATGATTTTTAGCCAAATTCTGATGATTGAGTTTCTGGTCACTGATGTTCTATTGATTTGATATTGATTTGATGACCGATTGTTGGTGATTTGATGCCTGATGTTGATTTTTTGTTGATTCGAAGTTGATATGATGTCTAATTTTGATATTGCAATATTTAAAATCCTTTGTATAGAATAGTTTGCTTGGATGCCCTAGTTTATTTGGTTGATGTTGAAACTTGGTTGGGGTAGAACATTTTTTATGTTTGAAATTCTTGATGCTCTAGTTTGATTTAGGTATATTGCCCTCTCATAAATTAAATTGGAAAAAAATTAATTTGCAATAGATGGAGATTCTAATTTTATTTCTGAAAAAAAATGTTGATCACAAAGATTGACAAGAAATTGGGTTGTAGATATGTCATTGAATGGGATGCAATAATAACTATTTTAAAAAAAAGGGTCTAAAGGCATTAAATAGGGTGGATAATGTTCAAAATTATCATAAAATGCCCTGAGTAAGGGTTAAATAGGTCAAAAGACCTTTTACCCATTTCGCTTTTACACGCCCTTTTGACCTTCCTCCTTTTTAAAGCTTTGATCTAGCAAAGATGGTGGTCCCATTGTGAGAGTATAGATTCGAGAGGGGTCACAGATATGAGAGTCCAGCTGACTATGGTGCCTCGGTAAGTCATCGAGAACCTCCATGATTGTGAATTTTTGAAATTTAGTAGAAATTTTTAGGATTTTGCATGATTTCAACTGGTAAATGTTTAGTTTGCACGTTTTAGTGCATTTAATGTTTTTTGTAGCACATTTGAATTCTTTTATCGCATACGTAGCCTTTATTAGTGCATCCAAAGGTCAAATTAGTGCTTGTAAATACTTTTAGAGTTTGGAAAATAACACATATAGGAAAATAGTAGCACTTATGCATGATGGCATAATGCGTTTAAAGTGTTTTAGCACATGTGAAGCATTTTGTAGCACATATTACTAGTAGAATAACACATATGCATTTTGGGATGTTTTGGCCGGAGGCAATGAACACCAGGATGTTTGATAGGATTGTTCTAGTGTATGTGCAAATTTTCATAGCACTTTCACCTTTTATATCGCATTCATTGGATGGAATAGAGTAGATGATTAACATGATGACACTTTTGATTTTTGTAGCCCATACACCTAGTGTAATAGCACATATGTTATATGAAATAGCGCAAAGTAACCTTGTAGCGCTTTCAGTGCATATGATAGCACATTTGATCAATGTAGGGTTTGTCCAATAACATAGTGTCCATATAGGTAGATGTGTGTTGGTGTAAACAAGTATTTACTATTTTCACTTTACTTAAGTTTACTTAGGTTAATGCATTTTCATATTAGTTGTCATGTAGACACCTAGAAGTTTGCATATTCATATGAGTTATCATGTTGACAACACAGTAGTTTGCACTCCAATTGAGCACATGTTGTCTACTACATCTCTTTATCAGATACACCTTTGTATTCCTATCCTCTCATTGTTGCACATACATTCATACACAATGGAGGATAACCCACTCTTGGTGGACATGTGCTTAGTTGTTATGCTTATCTCTTGTATGATGCAATCATCCAATTATCTAATTAATCCATTCTCATTTGATCACATCTTGTCTCTCTTGTGCTATCTCTTGAGCTTCTAGATCTTGGCATTTCATTCTTGCCTCAGGAAAATTATTACATGGTATTAGAGCCATAGGAGTTCCATTGCGTAGCCGTTGGAGAGATTTTTTTCGCAAGTCAAGATTGGAGCTTGCTGGTGCAAATCAGATGTTGGTATCACATTCAGAAGGTCAAAAAAACCCCAAATTGACTTTTGTTTCATCAAAATTGGACATCTAAGGTGAAATCTAGAGTCATTTGATTTTTGAAGGTGTGGCGACAGTGATTTAGGAAAAATAATTACGGATGTGATTTTCAAACATCGATATCTCCCTCATACAAACTCTTTTTTTTTAGCAATTTTTCTTGTTTTGGGGTAGAAATTCGTGATCTACACATTGGTGTAGGTTCTTTGTGATCTATGTTCCTGAAGATTTTTGCAAATAGGGAATCTCAATTTTTACAACTTTAGAGGCTTCGTTTGGGCTCATATGGACACGTATTCAGGTGCTATTTTTTTGAAAGTGCATAATTTTTGTCTACTTTCCAGATCTGGTATCAGTTTAGAGTAATTTTGAGTGGAAATAGTACTTTCAACATTTGGTCATTTTTTGCCTATTTTGGCACTTGTAATTAATTAGATCCTTGAGAGGTCTTGTGTCTTATCTTGTTGAGTCATATATAGCTTCATATTTGTTGTTGTAACCATCAAAAATAGAAGTCCACTTTCGTCTATTTTGACAAGTGGTCAATTGTACACACACTAAATAAAGTGCCACATCATCTTTTTTGGGGTGGGGGTTCTTTAATTGAGTGAAAAGGGGGTTGTGTCTTGTGCTCTTCAGTCTCTTTGATATTGTGCTCTTTCTTTTGCATTATGGGTTCTTTTTCTAAATTAATACCACATAATTATGCTACCTGGAAAGAAAAGATAAAGGAACCATTAGTTGAAAAAGGTTTACTACGTTATGTAACTAGTGCTGCAAAGAAACCTGATGATGATGCTGATGAGTCTCATAAAGAAGACTGGGAATCAAAGCAAGATATGGCTTTAGGAACCTTGCTAAAGAATATCTCAGATCCTATCAAATATCACATTAGAAACATTACCAATCCAATAGAAGTTTAGGATAAACTTGAAGCATTGTATGGGATAGTAGATGAAGATATGGCCTACACCATTGAGGACAATCTTCTCAAATTGGATCCTAGGAATTTTGACACCATAAAAGATTATCTTACTGAAGTAGACATGTATAAGACACAACTTAAGGATTGTGGTGAACCCATCAAGGATGGAAAGTTGATCAAACATGTGATGACTCATCTTCCTCTTGAATATACTGCTTTTGTTTCAAGTTATAATACTCACAAGTTAACAATGGGAAGTGCCTTCACAAAGCCTTCATTCAAGTCATTTTCAAGAATGTTGGTCTTAGAACATGAAAAGTTAGTGAGTATGGGAATTCTCTAGTCTTCCATGTCCAAAGCCTTGGTAGCTAATAAGGGGAATCAAGGGAATCAAGGTGGTAAAAGTTCCAACAAGAAGCAAAAGAAATGGAAGGCTAAGCCACAATATGACACACAAAAATCTTCCTCACCACAAGACAACTACAAAAATAAGGGTAAATCATCCAAGAAGGAGTTGCTTACTTGTGCATATTGCAAGAAGAATGGACATGAAGAACATCATTGTTACAAGAAGGAAATTGATGAACTCAAGAATATTCTCAAGAAGAATCAAATTAGTCTACCTTGAAGAATGAATACTTCACCCTCTTCTTCACATTCAAATTTTGATAAAGGAAAGGATTGCATGGGCAAAGGTCAAGCCTTAGTAGCTACTTCAAGTCAAGATTCAGGGAGATGGCTTATAGATTCAAGGGCTTCTCATCATGTGACATCTTCATAGTCTATGTTTTCATCATTTGATCCTTGTCATACTCCACCTATTTTGATGGGAAAATACTTACATGAATGTGATTAGGAAAGGAACTATTGATGGGGGGGGGGGGATACTTCAAAGATGTGTTGTGTGTACCTCACCTAAGTCATAATCTTCTTTCCATCTATCAGCTCATTCATGGAGATAGAAGAAGAACTGTGGAATTCACACCTGATTCAATTTTTATCAGAGACTTGGAGACTAGATAGATCATTGCTATAGGGGTGGTTGATCATGCATCTTGGCTATACTACTTTTCAAACTTTGGTCATGATGATGATAGTTATTTTTTAACAGATTTTGATCATATTTCCAGTGATGATTTAGATTTTGAGGAGAACTTTGGCTACTTGCACTTGGGTGTTCTCACATGTGATCAAGTTATTGAGCCATTCATTGCTTCTCCTCTTACTAATATTCCATCTACTATTATTCTTGATGATTCTTGTATTCACATAGCTATGGATTTAGATGATTTAGTGCAACAGGGTGTTCATTGTCTTCTAGACTTAGTTCCATGAGATGACTACTTGACAGACATTTCTAGTTTGTTTATGGAGTCCTACATTACAGATTTGGGAGAAACTATTGATGACATTCATCTCTTTGGTGAAGATGATCCTTCTTCAATTGTTGTCAGGGAACCCTTTGACCCTCATCTTCATTCTCTACCTGATCAGTCTTTCAAGGTTGACATGATGGTAGATCCTTTTATACAGAGTTAAGGAAACCAAAAGTGGGTTTTTGGGATCACATATGGATTAATGGAGGCTAAAATGGATTTTTAGAACCACATATGGATTTATGGAGGCTAAAATGGGTTTTTAGGACCACATATGGATTTATGGAAGCTAAAATGGATTTTTGGATTTTTGGCAGCGATAGATATTTGAGGTGTGCATTGATTTCCTTGCAATTCATGCATGTGATATCTTAAAACATAATTGAACTCCCTATTTCCTCTGAGTTTCTCACCTTCCTTTTGTTTCTATTTGTTGATTGTCTTTGTTATGAACTATTTCTAATGCTGAGAAATCACTGAACTATAACCCACAAGTGTTTCTCAATTGGGTATGTGTAAAATTGATTTAAATGCGGCACCCTATATCCCCCCCCCTTTTTGGTGTACCATTAATTATGTTGGATAATATAAAGATAAGAAATGGAGGGGCTACATACAAGTAAATCTGGCATGGATGGTTTTGCAGTAGCCTAGTTTTATTGTATTTGTCACATTGAAGGACTTGTGTTGTTAGGGAAGTCCAAAGGTGGTATCTCTCACTCCATTTATACCAGAGTTTTAAAAAAAAGTGTTATCTAGTTGTTTTTGATATTTTTTGATATTTGCAGCTATGAGGTGGTTCTCCAAGGCTTTAGACATATAACCTTTTGAGATGAATACTGTTAATGGCTTTTGCTAGTTCTTCTCCGTCATAATCAAAAAGTTTGTATGTACCTATCCCAAAAGATCATGTGATGATATAAGGGCCAATCCAATTGGCTTCCCACTTGCCTTTCTCTTCTCAATCTACTTACTTTTTAGGGTTTTCCAAGAGGACTAAGTCTCCAATTTAAAAAACACGAGGCTTTACCTTCTTGTTATAGTGTTTGGACAACCTATTCTAATACACTTTAAGATGTTCATGGGTTGTGAGCTAATGTTCCTCCAAGAATTCCAATTATTCTAAATGGGCCACTCTATAGTCCTCATATATCATAACATCACATAATGTGACTCTTAAAGATGGGATTTCAACCTCTAGGGGAAGAATTGCCTCACTGTCGTAGACCAAAGAGAAGGGGGTTGTGCCTGTAGGTGTTCGAACACTAGTTCTATAGGCCCAGATTGTAGGATTTAGCTATAACTGCTAGTCCCAACCAATGGTATTGATGCTTCTTTTGAGGATTTGAATGACATTTTTGTTGGTGGCCTCTGCTTGGTCATTTCCCTGTGGATAATAGATTGACAATGAATAGTAAATGATATGGAACTTTTCACACAACTCATCAACTATTTGGTTTTTGAAATACAAGGCATTATCCATTAGAATAGCATGAGGTATGCAAAACCAACAAATTATGTAATTAAGGATAAATGAGGAGATTTTTTTTCCGGTGGCTTCTGTGAGTGGTACTTCTTCAACCCATTTGGTGAAATACTCTATCGCTATGATAATCCATTTGTGTCCGCTGGAGGAATGTGGGTTAATTATGCCTATCAAGTGAAAAGTCCATTGATAAAAAGGCCATGGTGTGGCCAACAGGTTGATTATTGAGCTAGTGCATGCGTTAGATTATAATGGTCCTAATATTTCTTGCAAGCTTTGACATAGTTGATAGAATCCTTTTCCATGGTGGGCCAGAAATAGCCCATTCTAAGGAGTTTTTTCTGCTAGGGTTAATCCACTGGAATGTGACCCACAAATACCTATATGAACCACTTGTAGAGCAACCCTAGACTCATCATTTTCTAGACATCTAAATAAAGTTCCATCTAGACCTTTCCTATACAATGTATCAGCCACCAATATGTATCGGGAGGTCTGTCAGATGAAGTTGCATTTTAGGTTTTTGGATAGGTTAGAAGGCATAATGTTATTCCATAAGTAGGTGGAAATGGAGTTGTACCAAGGAGATTCATGAGTGTTTAAGAGGAAAATGATGTGGGATTCTGGTTGAGTAAATGTAGGTTGAACTACCTCCTCTACTAAGAACTCATAACGTTCTTATTGGTTTGATAGCTGGAGTAAAGAATCCAAAGTAGCCATAGCATCAACTGCCCTATCCTTATCTCTAGGGATCTACTTGAATTTAATCTAAACAAAACATGCTTTGAGTGTATTAGCCAAGTGCTTGTAGGCTAGCAATTTTTCATCTTTGGTTTGATATGTGTCATTCACCTAATTAATGACTAGCTGAGAATCTCCATAGACCTATATTACCATTAATTTCCATTCTAAGGCTAATTTAAGACCAAGAACTAAGGCTTCATATCCTACCATATTATTAGTGCATGGGAACAATAGTTTGTATGACTTTGGTATGGTCATGCCTAAAGGTGTGATGAATAGAATCCTTGTGCTTGAACCATGATGTGTATACGATCCATCAAAATAAAACTTCCATGTGAGTGGCTTTTTCTGAAGGATGTGATTGTCTAGAAAATATGGGATTCAAGCTTTCTAGGGGTGCCTTGACTAACTAATTTCCAATGGCTTGTCCTTTTATGGTCTTTCTATCAACATACTCTATGTAAAAATCACTTAGAATCATGACCCACTTGTTTAGCCTTCCAATTAATGTTATTTTGCTGAGAAGATACTTGAGAGGATCAATTTTGGCTATGACTTTTACCTTATGGGTTAGGAGACAGTGGTGTATTTTTTGTGCCTTCTCAATGAAAGTGTAGTTGAGCTCATAATTAACCAAGGTTCGATTAATGTAGTAGATGGCTCGTTCCTTTCCTTGGCCATTTTCCTTTGCCAAGAGGGATCCTATTGATTTTTCTATCAGGGAGATATAAAACAATAAAGGTCTGTGCAACATGGGAGGCACCAAGATAGGTGGATTCATTAGATAATTCTTGAGAAGATCAAAAGTTGTTTGACACTGATTGTTCCACTTAAAACTATATCTTTGTGAAGAAGGTGAGCAAAAGGCACACATTTCTTGGCCAACTAAGATATGAATCTTCAGATGGATTGAAGTCTCCCTTGGAGAGAACCTAGCTGGCTTAGGTTCTTGGGAGGTTTCATGTTGACAATAGCTTGTACTTTTTAAGGATCTACCTCTATCCCTTTGGCAGAGACAATATAGCCCAGGAGCTTTCTAGATTTCACCTTGTAAGCACACTTCTTAGGATTTAGCCTAACTTTGAAAGCTTCTAGACATGTGAATATCTTATCTAGAATTGGAAGATGGTCTTCACGAGTATGAGAGTTTGCAAGAAGGTCATCTACATAATCTTCCATAAATGTATGCATCATGTCATGAAATATTGTGGTCATATCTCATTGATATGTGGCCCTTGCATTCCCGAGATCGAAGGGCATGCCATTCTAACAGAATGTCCCCCATGCACAAGTGAAAGTTGTTTTCTCTTAGTCTTCGGGTGCTATCTTGATTTGGATATAACCAGAGAAACCATCCATAAGAGAGAACATAGAGTGTCCTATAGTTAGGTCTATAATAACATCAATTCTTAGTAAGGGAAAGTCATCTTTGGGGCATGTCTTGTTGACATCATGGAAATCAATGCAAATCTATATAGTTCCATCCTTCTTTGAAATAGGTAGAATGTTTGAGATCGATGAATCATAGGCCAATGGCTTGATGAAATTGGTATGAAGTAACTTATCCAACTCTGCTTTGATTAAAAGTGCTATACGTGGATGCATTTTTTTGAGCTTTTGTTTGATTGGTTTAGCCTCTGGAGAAATATTGAGGTGATGAAGAATTAGATTAGGGTCTAAACCCGACACGTCGGCATAGGACCATACAAAATTAATTTGCCTTTGCTTGAAGAAATGAACAAATTCACTTCTTTCATCTGAAGTTAATGACTGTGCCAGGTGAATGATTCTAGATTTTGCTTCTATCCCAATGTTGAATTTCTCTGTTGACTCGATTAAAATAGATTACCTCTCTTCTATATATTCAGGTAAAGCATCAATTATCTCATCATTGGGTGCCAAATTTAGGTTTTCACCCTTAGATACATCACTTCTATTTGTTTCTATTTTTTAATCCAGACCTTCCACAATGTGGTTTGGGTTGCTAGATTTGTGAGGTGTTAGGCCTCTATTTGTGTGACTGAGATGATTGATATTGGACCCATCTGTATGTGCTTCCTTTGGTTCTTGTCTCAGAGATGGTTCAACTGTATTAAGTTATACAAAAATGTCACAGTCAGTGTCAAGGTTGGGAATGTTATGAGGCTCATTTGTATCCCAATTAATAAGCTTGGGATGGATCATAGATAATGTTTTAGTGTATGGATATGGTTCAGTTGGGTTCAAAGACATGACCTCTCTTGATGACTCATGCATCATATCTAGTAAGTCTATAACGCGTGCTTTTTCTAAGTTATCTAGGAAACTAGAGTCTTCAAATTGCTTATTATCCTCATTTTCAATTTCTGTCAAAAAGAAGTCCAAAAATAGGGTTTGGAACTGGAATCCTTCATTAGGTTCATCATCACCCTATGATGTGAAATCAAGTATTTTTTCTATATCTGCTTCTAAAACATTTTGGCATGAATTGACTCTATATAGTGAAGGGGAGTCTGAGCTAGAGGTAGACTTTTGTGCTATGGTGGTGCTCTATGTAGAAATGTGAATCACATCACATTCTTGATCATGAGTAGATTCCTCAGATAGAAAATAAAATTCCCATTTGGTGGAGTCATCCTCATCTTCATCCTTAATGGTACATATGAATGGTCCTTTTGCAACATGTAGATCAGGGAAAGATAGGTTTACATTCTTTAGATAGGATGCACTTTGATCTATCATGTCCTTCTCTTTTGGTACCCAAACCAAATTGGAAGAGAAGGAATCTCCATATCTAGGTCATGACTTATCAAGATGTGGTGGCTTAGGATAAGGTGGAAAACCTTCATTCTCTTGTTCTGAATAGCCTACTCATGTCTTTAGTTTATTGGGTCTGAACTGTGCTGCTAGTGGTTCAACAATACCTTTACCTCTCTCCAAAGGACCTTCACCTGGGTGACCCATTTTCTTCATTAAGTCATAACCCTTACCAAAAAGGTGAGAGGAAATGTCAACATTTTGTATCCTCTTACTTTCCTCTTCTTTGATATTCAGATATATATCACTTCCTTTAACATAATGTTCATTGTAGGATCTAGGAAGAGCGGTTGAAGTTGGCCTACCATGAGTTTTAGGAGATAGTTGTGGGTCAAATGAAGAAATTGAATATTTTCCTACCCCTTTATGTTGCATTTTTCACTTTCGTTCATACTCTTTCATTAAATAACACATTTCTTCATAATGTTTTTGTTTGGAGTCTTTTGGTAGTAGCGATGACAAGATGGAAGAATTAGAACAACCCACTTTCTCTTTTCCCTTAGTTGTTGTGGAAAAGTGGTTGTTGTCTTGACTAGTGGAGATTGAAGCCTCTATTGGTATAGATTGGTTGGTATTACTTGTTGGGGTGGTGATTTCATTCTTGTTATGAGGAATAAGGGAATTGCAATATTGCATGTAGTTTTGGTCCCCGAGTATCATTACCTCTTGTCCCATATATGGAAATTTTAAACATTGATGATAAGTGGAGGAAACCACTTACATGCCATGGATCCATGACTTGCCTAATAGGATGTTGTAAGTTAACTTCAGGACCAAAACTTGATAGATGGTTTCTTTCACGACCAGGCCAACCCTTATTGGTAAAATGACCATGCCCTTAAAGGATCTTTCCTCATCATCATAAGCCTTAATTGTAATTTTTTTCTTGGGGTCAAAAACATCTTCTGTATACCCTAGTTATTTTACTAGCTTTAAAGTGTAGTTGTTTAGACCAGCCTCACCAACAACCAAAGCTCTCTTTACCCTATTTTTGTGGATAAAGAATTCAATATGTAATGGGGAGTTTTATGGATGAGTGAAGGACATGTCGTCTTGTGCTGAGAAGGATACACAATGAGGTGCAATGAGGTTTCTTACCATGTTTTGGAATCTATTAACATCAAGATCATTTGGCACTAAGGCTTTGGTTAGGATCTCTTTGTGCTCCAGAGATATTTGTAACAATTCAAAGATGGAGATATGGGCAAGAGTTTTTAATAGTTAATTAACCAAATTATATTTGGATATGAAAGAGCTTGTGGTTGCTTGTTCTAAACTATTGGTTTCCCTTGGCATAACCACTTTAGAGGCTTAACCTTGGGTGATGGCATTTCAAGGGTTGTTTCTTGTGCTTATCTTTGACAATGATAACATTGGCGACATCATCAAATCCAAAGATCATGTTGATTTTATTATCATAATTGTGGGCATAATTGACCTTTTCATTAGAGGATGTGATCTGGTTATTTTTGGAAGATTCACCCTTCTCAGGGCTCATGAGGGGATTTTTGAAGGCCATGTGATCCTCATTATTACACAGATTGTGTACTTCAATGTTCCCATCATTGATCAATTTTTGAATGGCTCCCTTAAGTGCATAACATTTATTGGTGAGATTCCCTCTATTTTGATGATAGGCACACAAATCTTGGTCACTCCACTATGAAGGTTTGACTTGTGGTTCATAGGGTTTGGCTTCTGGTAACACAATAAGCTCATTAGCTAAGAGCATTTGCAAGGCTCTTTCGTATGTTTTAACTATGGGAATGTATACTATAGGTGGGTTAACAAACTTATATCCTTTGAGAGGAGCTTGATTTTATGCCACCTGTTGGTTGGGGATATTTTGTGCTAGAGGAGTAGTTGTGTTTCAGCAATAGAATGGATGGGCATGGTCTTGCATTTATGTGTCCTGGTGAGCAGGCACATTAGTGTTATTAACATTTGGATAGTGTTGATTTGGAGAGTGGTGAAGATGCGGTTTAACATTATTTGCTTCTACCACTCCATCATTTACCATGTTTTTGTTGTTATCTATCCACCACAATTTATGTTTATTGTTTGACTGATCAGATGAGTTTTGTGGTTGTGGGGAGTTATTGGAGAAACCTTTACCATCTTTTGATAGTTTAATGATATCATTGTTTAGCAAGGTTTCTTCCACTTTGGGTGGATTTTCCAATGCGGTTTTAAAATCTTTAGGACCTTGAAGTTGCAGCCAATAATTCATAGGCTTGGAGAGGCTATTGATAAATATGTCAGTTTTCTCTTTGTCTGGGATATCCTGGTGGTATTTGGTGAATGTATGCCTCCATCTTTGTAAGAATATTTTGAAAGACTCCTCCAACAGTTGTTTCGTGTTGCATAAGTCAATCACAATGACCTTTCTTTCAATGTTATAGGAGTATTGTGCAATTAAGACAGAGGCTAGTTGATCAAATGATCTAATATTCAAGGGGAGTTTTGAGAACCACTTCATGACATGTCCTCCCAAACTTCTAGGGAACATGCACATAAGATAAGTTGTTTCATGTAAAAATTCCATACTTAAGGTATAGAATTGGAAAAGATGATCTTGGGGATCAGATGTACCAAAATATTTGTCATATTTTAGTATTTTCATATTTTGGGGAAAGGGTGTCAAGATGATGCTTTGATCAAAGGGGAGAGGACATATCCTCTCTAGACTGAATTTGGTCAGTTGGAATTTCCCTCATTTCATGTTTTCCATTTCCATTTGTAGGTCTTGGAGCTTTTTGGTAATGACCTCTAAAGGTGAATCTTCTTGGTCCCTTCTAAGGTTAGCTATATCAAAATCTACAAGCAATTTTGCACCTTGTTGTGCCAGTGATAATAAGTAGCATTCTTTATGTCATTTTAGTAGTTTCTCTATTATATCGACAAGTTCTAGGTTTTGTTGAAAGTCTTCAATGTTTGACTCAAGGCTATCCTCACCCTAGACATGAGATGAACCCATTGCGTTAGTGGGTTCTTGGTTCTATTGTTCGAATAGGGGTGGTTCTTTGGAAATAGTGGCTAACAAGCAATCAATGGGTGTTATATGATCAATGGTGCCTAAGGATTGTACATATTTTGTTGTTTTCTTTGTGATTTTGGCACTTACTCATATGGGCAATATTTTTGGTTCCTTTTGTTTAGCACTTACTCTGGTTTTGCATAGTGGCATGATATGTGAATAAGGCCCTTTAATCCTTTTGTGCTTTCATGTTGTGAGGATAATTATTTTAGACCAAGTTATGATGAAGTATCAAGCTATCTTTCGCATAGTTTCTAGTAATACCACTAGTGTAGGACCTAGCTCTATGAAGTCAGGTGATGAAAGGATGTGTATGTCCTTTTGTATGAGGATGTAGTAATGATGTTGGTTGGATAAAAATCCCTAAGTAGGATTTTTTAAAAGCCTTGGATGATGGAAATTTTTTTTTGCTTGATCTTAGAAATATTGGTCATTTTTTGAGATCCTCATATTTGCAGAGTATCAACAGAGAAAAAGGGTATCCATAAATATTCTCTGTTTTGGGGTATTCTATGCACAAACAACCACTTTTTAATAAATGTTCTCAAATGCACTGTGGAAAGGCTTGTATGAACTATTTAATTGTTTAAATGTGTTACTTCATTTTGTACGAGGTGTTGTTCAACTGTGCAAAAGTGTTGTTTTAAATGTATATGCACTATTTAAGTGCCCAGATGCACTATTGTATTGTTTTATCATTCAAATGTGCTATTTTAGTTGGTATATGTGTTCTAGTAGTACACAAATGCATTATTTTAGGTCTTAAATGCACTATTTCAAGGTATATCACAATGTTTGTATCTAATTCACAGTTGGTTTATAGCCATGTCTGAGTTTACTTGAAGGTGTTGTAATTTGAAGTTCTTTACCATGCATTGAAAAAACTCTCTCAAGCATATCAATAGAAAATGAAAAGAAAATATTCCACACATAACCCTAGAATGTAAAAAAATGGCTTCCTGGCAATGGCTTGCTAAAGCTGTTAACTAGGAGGTTTTAGTGTTTATCTGATTATATTTGAATTTACCTCTCTATGAAAAAGAGGTTCCCACCAACACAAGGGAGGTTTGGCACAACCTCCTTCAAGACTACTAGAGGAAGGCTATGTTTTGAACACAATCGACTTGTATTCAATTAGGAATACAAGATGGAAGGTTTTCCCTCTCACTGACCCTACTAAGGAAAATCTCAGGAGGTATGCCTTTCTACGACTGAGTAAAGTACCTATGCAAGAGCATGAGAAACAAAAATTGAAAGTAGGTTTGGGATTTTGATCACCCTAAAAGGGTGAGAACATATCCCTACTACAACTTCTCAAACACAACAAGCATGATGTTTAATTATGAGCCTTGAACTAGGAAAATAAGAGCCTCCTATTTAATCTATTTGCTCGTTCATTCCTAAATTGATTCCTTTTGACCCTTTCAAAAGGTATGGCATTCTAATCAACTCAAAGAGTTGAGAGAATAGGTCTATTTCCAAGTAGATCAGGGAAATCAACTTCTTACTTAAATTAGGTTGTGAACTTTGAAATGCCACAATCTAATTGACAAGAGTTTTAGGCCTACCTGATTTGACACTAGCAAAGGCTAGGTGCATTTTTTATCATCTTCATTCCTTTCTTGCAAGCTCAATGACATGAGAGATCGTATTTGGTTTGGAAGAAGCCTGTGAACACCCAGAAACCAAATCTACAAGTTAGATATGACAAATTTAAGGTCTTGATGTAGGAGCATCTTGGCTATCACATTATCCCATTGATTCTATTGGTTGCTGCCGAGTTACAACAATTGTCAAGTGCTAGTAATTTTGTAGTGTAAGCCAAGTTGAGGTTATCCTACGTCATGTTAACACTCAGGTTAGCGTGTTATGCCATCTCACTTTGCAGTGTGTGCTGAGTTCCATAATGTGTATCGAGTTGTTCTTCATGTGCCGAGTGACTCTTCATGTGTCAAGTAGTTCTTCATGTGTCAAGTTTTCCTATTAATGCTGAGTGTTAGCATTTTGGGTGTGTTTTCTATGTTTTTGGTGTGAGCCAACTTGCGAGATTTGTTTTGATCACGACGTTTATGATAAGATCTTTTCTTGGGATGTGTCCAAACCGTTGTTGGGTCAACCTTTTTATTATGTAATGTTCTAGAATGTTCTGTAAGCCATTTTGGCAAGTATAAATAAGGTGTTTAGGCTTGGAGTTTGAGAAGCAATTGGAGAGCAGTGATTTTGGGAGTTGTTGAAGAGCAAGTTTTCTTGAGTCTATGGATAGAGCGTCGAATGTGAGGTAGTTTACAATAGGATTGTAATGAATTTGTGAGTGTGTGGATAGAGCATTGAATGTGAGGTAGTTTACACTTGGATCTTGGATAAAGTTTGGAGAAGAGCTAGTGGTTGCAGTTTAGAAATAAGGAGGTTGCTTGGTGGCTTGCAAGCACAAGTTGAGATCTTGGAGGTTTCTACTAGATTGCTATTGTGTTATAGATCTAGGCTAGCTGGGATATGGATTGAGTTAGATCTTGAGGGATCTTACAGAATGAGTTTGTGAGTAGAGCTAGGACTGCGACTTGAGAACTGGAGAATAGCTTGGTGGACCTGAGGGTACAATTGTGAATTCTTCTTGGTGTTTTTATCCAGTTGTGGATCTAGACTAGATAGGGTTTGGACTGGATCTTGAGGGATCTTGGAGAACTATTATTGTAATTGTTGTTGTATTTGGCCCTAACATGAAAGGCCTAAGCCTTACAGTTGGGCATATTGCATGTAATTAGTTATATCTATTAATTAAGAGTTGTGATTTGGTATCAGATCTTGCATTTTTGCTTCTTGCTATTGTACTTCTACTGTGTGGTTATTTTTTGGGGGCTAGGACATCTCCTTTGGGGATTTTGTTGCGTTGCACTGCGTCAGGTATGATCAAATGCACTAGAGAATATTGTAAATACGCTAGAAAAGTTAGTAAAAGCACTATAATATCTTGTGTATACATTATCCAATCTTTCAAATGCATTACAAAACACTTCAAATGTGTTATATAACACTTTGAATGCGTAATAATATAATGCAAAAGCATTAAAATAGTGTTCAAAAGCACTAGAACGTCTAATAAGTCTCATATATGATATTTGTGCATTTAGAATCATTTTTGAAAGGTTGTTTCTTCAATTATGAATCTTCCCAAACACTGATAATCTTGCAACAAGTTAGACCTACATAAGAAATAAGAGTAACACACATATCTAAAAGGATATTTAAAGATTAGAACACAAAAATTAAGAGTAATGAGGCTTTAGAACTCTACCCCACAATGGACGCCAATTTGTACACAATGGAATCACATCTTCATGAGAGCTTGGTGTAGAGTGTAATCTGAATAACAATGAACTAATCTAGACCCAAGAAAACATTGCCAAATGATGAGTCTACGAACATCTCATGTTTCCCTAACTACAACTGCTAAAATTGCTCTCAGACCAACATCTTAGTGACAGTTGTAGAATGGGAGTATGCTTCTAATGCAGATGTATGAATGTTTATGTGAGATCTACATGAAATGAAAATTATATGAAAATAATGACATGAAAATACTAAGATATATATATGCAAGATACTAAAATAATGCTAAATGATGCTAAATAACAATAAAAAGACAAAAGAAAGATGCTAAAAACTCTATAACAATGATGCAAATAAATCAAAATGATAGCAATGATATGCCTATAGTAAGGATACCTAAAACTTGGGTCCCTTTTCTCTTGATTTTACCTTCTATTTATAGGATTTTAGAAGGGGGTTGGGGTAAAGATCTAGGGTTTACCTTTTATTGGGGTTAATGATAAAACTGAAAATATTTGGTAAGATCCCAAGAGGAACAGTCCAATAGACTTGGTTTGTGAGGATAAATAGGGATTTTCAATTGTTTTAAATTCCAAAAAGAGTGGATTTAACATTTTGAGAGGATAAATGTTTTTTTATTGATTTATTAAATGTTGCATTTATTTTCAACTTTTATCTTTACCTTTTACCTTTTTTTAATTTCATTTTATGAATTGGTTTTCCTCTTTTAAAAGTGATGTTTGGTCTTTTTCAATTTGATGAAAGGTTTAAGTGATTAATCAATTAACCATTTGAACAACTTGATGTTTGTAGTTAATTTGAAAGTCTATTATTTTTCCTCATTTTATCTGATTTTGCCTTTAATTTTTTTTGTTTGATCAAAATTCACGTTGTTTTAGGTATTTTCCAATTTTAGGGTGTCTATAGGATGAGTGTAAGCCAGTTGGTACACCTATGGTGACTGGAGTAAAATTGTCAAAGGAAGACACTACCAGTGAAGTGGATGAAACTTTATACAAATCTATGATTGGAAAACTATAGTATGTTGTCCATAGTAGACTGAATATTGCCCTAATAGTTGGAATTGTTGCATGGGTTTCATCTAATTCAATGGAAACTTATGTGACTAATGTGTAAAGGATATTCAAACATCTCAAAGGAACCAAAGATTATGGATTATCATACAAACAAGAGGATGACTTTAATCTTATAGTCTACAAAGATGTTGATTGGGATGGTAATGTTGATGACAAAAAAAAACACAAGTAGAGGAGCGTTTTTTCTTAGACAAAGGTTGATTGCATGGATATGAAAGAAAAAAAGTTGTATATCACAATCTACTACTAAAGCTGAATATGTGGCTGCTATAATCAATTGCTCAATTATTGTATGGGTCAAACAATTATTGGAAGGTATGAAAGAACAAGTCACCGAGCTTGTCATTATTTAATGTGACAATACCAGGCCTAGAAATATTTTGAAGAATCTCATTTTGCATGCAAAGACTAAGAATATATCCATTAAATATCACTATTTGAGGGAATAAGTACAAGAGAAGCTAGTAAGGCTTGAATATGTAAAGTGTAAGGAACAAATTTCTGACATATTTACAAAGTCATTGACTAAGAATTCTTTTGAGTAACTAAGAGATAAATTGGGAGTATTTCCCCTATCCAAAATTCACTAGGTGAAGATGCATGTTTCATTAATTCATAAATGAGTTGCAATATATTATGGAGTTGATGCAGAAGTATTCACACTTTGGAACATTTATGAAGTTGTGAAAGTTGATAGTAATGCAACTAAGGTAATCTGTACATGCAAGGTACAAGGATAATTAAAAGGAAGGTCGATAATTAAAAGGAAGGTCATTATAAAGTTGTAATTTTTTTTTTGCCTTTGGCATTGTTGTCAAAGGGGGAGGAGAAACTAAGAAGGGGAGATGAAAAAATGAAAGAGAAGATAATGAATAAAGAAAATATATAGAGATAGAAGAAATTGAACCTAAAACTAGATATTACAATCTAAGGCAGAGCATTGTTGGAGAAGCTAAAGATTCAAACTGAGTATCATAATGAAGACACTGAGCATCAAAATGAAAGCTTGAACTCCCCAAGTTGTATTATTGGCAATGCATACATTTGATTGTCCTATGTAATGTTTATTAATGTAAAATCTTGTATTATGTGTTTCCATCAATGCCAAACGGGGAGATTGTTAGCCCCAACTGATAATGTAATTGGTAGTGGGAGATTGTTAAGTATTGATGCTATAAATGTATGTAAAAGAATCAAATCAATTGTTATATCACTAGTAAATTTTAGCAAATATGTGACTATGTGACTAAAACTTTTAGTCACACCATTAAAATTTTAAGTCTTGTGACTAAAATTGATCACATTCCACTATTTCTTTGTAATTTGTAGCTATAAGTGACTAATTTGGTGACTGAGAAAAATCACAATTTCAACCAAATAGAAGTGACTAATTATACTACCAAATAAATGACTAAATAAGTGACTAGATAATTAGTCATTAATAAGCACTTGCCTAAACACAAACAACTAAATAAACTACCAGATAAATGACTAAATAAGTGATTAGATAGTTAGTCATCTGTACTTCCTCGACTCTTAACTTTCTATAGGGCGTATTTATTAATGTATTAGGTTTATTTTATTTTTCACAACTCATTCATGGCCTTTGGACTTTCTCTTCCTCATATTCATCATGGTTTCACTTTGCAACTTGTAGGATAGAAAATGCATTGTTAAATATCTTAAGAGTTTTAATTCACCTTTGGGTTCTTTGATCAATATTATTGCAAAATAATTCAATTTTCCTCTAAGAGGTATAATAATAAATAGGCCAATTAGTAATTTTATTACTTAAATTATAACTTGGTTATTAGAATTGCTTGTGAAGAAAGTTATTTCCAGTTTTAAGCTTGTCAACTTTAGAATCTTCTTGATGGTCTAATTGTATTTGGAAAGAGAGATCAAAACCTAAGAATGCATCTTTTGTATTGTGGTTGCATCAAATTGAGCAATGTAATTATTTGAGTTAATGACCATAACTTTTTTGATATGTGGGTTAGTCCAATGACATTTGGTATTGAAGGTTTTGAGAGATTCTATGTAGATCTTGATAACTATCATCTCTTTGTCACATGGTGGTATAGATCAATTAGAGAGAATGATTCTTTTGTTGCTTGATTTGAGGCTTTGGATCATGGGGGGATAGATCACATATTATGCATGATATTTTTGAAATCCCTTTAAATGGCAAAGTATGCTTTTGGTAATGATTCTGTAGGAAAAATTTGCATCATGACCTTGAAGCATTAGGAGGATCTTAATTCCACTTAAACAACATTTTTTTCCAAAGCATTATGCTTATTGAAGAAGTTTAAAACAATAATTGATTCCTATCCTTGGGCACTATTATCATTAAAGAAATTGACGGTTCCTTAGTTTTCCATGTCTTTGGACACATTGATCTTTATCTTTAGGAATTCCTTGGTTACCATCCAACCCAAACTTATATTCTCTTGTAGGGCCTTTTGATTATGTGATGTTGATCATGTTATTCTCCCACTTGATCAAAGTATCTAATTTAACTAGGTACAAATAGTAAACACATTACTAGAACTTCTAAATCCAAGTCACAAAATAATGCAAGATTTAAGAAAGATGAGTCTTTTTATAAATGTAAGTAAAACATTTAGCAAGTGTCATGTCTTATAAATGATTAGTTATATTTTTAAATTTTCCCTCCTACTCTAATTCCTTTCAATAATGAGATAACATTCAATTATTATATATTAATAAATAAATATTATTAAATAAAAATATTTAAATAATAATATTATTAAATAAAATAATAAATAATAAATATTATTAAATAAAAATATTTAAATATTTAAATAATTAATAATATTAAATATTTTTATTAAATAATTAATAATATTAAATATTTTTATTAAATAATTAAACTATTCTTTTAGTTATTAGAAATAAAATTTAAAAAACTATTTCAATGATCTAAAAATAATAAATTAATATGAAAGAATATTAAGAGTGCAAAAAGAAGAGGAATGGTGGGAAGCAATTGAAAACTCTAATTTTTTTTCCTTCTATTTGACATATCTTTGGTCTACCCTGGATGGACGATACACAGAAGACAATGCAGGTTGAAATGGGTATGTGCCTTCATAAAGACAATGTAGGATGAAATGGGTCTGTGCCTTCACGAACCCCTAACTCTTCATGTTTACTTCAATAACACTTTAAGAAATATGTCATTCTGAAGGAAAGAGCGTAACCAAAAATGGGGGCATTGGATAAGTAATTAAATTCATCTTGAAATTGTGACCTGAAGATAATGTCAAAAGGATGTCTCCAAAAGGTTGAAGCCATTATTTTCTCTCTCCTAGAAGGATTTTATAAAGCATACATGGTGCCACATTGTTAGGTCTAGTCTTTATTAGAATCCTTGGAGGAGCGTTAAACATCGTAAAACATAGTTCTTAAAATATATCTGATTTCTAGATAAATTGACACAAACTTTACCATCATGCTTCAGGATCATCTTGGTTAATTATGGACAAATTGTAGAAGTGTGTCTCACTACCTTGTATAAATACTAGTAACAATGTCACATTGTTTGTAGAAGGTCAACTTATTACACCATTTTCAATTTTGACCATAGTGTCCCGTCCTTAGTGGTTTCCTTTAAAGAGACAACTTACAGGGATGATATTACATGTTTTTGGATTGGCTAATTTATTTTTTCTCTTCAATTTTTGTGCCGAGTTAAAATCACATCATATGTGCCATTGATGTAGCTTAGTATTCCAAATTTCTTCCCAGCAATAAACCTCTTTTCTTGCATATCTCTTGCAAGTAAACAAAAATAAACCCAAGAAATCAAGCCTACTTCTTCACAGTGTCTTCCTTGTCTTGATGCTAAATCACAAGCATTTCATGTCCTAACATATGATTATTGAGGAAATTTAGATACAATTTTCCAAATAGTGTACATCCTCGTAATTGGGCTTGCTCTTTAAGCACAAATTCCTTTGCATTTTCAATTTTTTTCTCAAAGCTTCAAAGATATTGCGATTCTTTTAGTACGCTTAGTAGATTAAACCTGGGGACAAAGTAAAGTCTGCAATGATGCTGCACCATTGTACTTTGTTTTAAAGTTCAATGGAGATCCATTGAAAGACTATGGAAGTTAGGGAGTTCAAGTTTTTCAGATGCAATCCATTAACATTCATATATCTAGAAAGGATCAACTCTTATTGCACACTTTTATATGATTGTAGTAAGAAATCTTCATTATTTGTTGGAACAAGTGAGAGGGATAAAAAAATAGTGTTACATAGGGACTTTCACCCCCCTCCCAAACCTTGGAGTACCCGTTCCTGAGAGTCCTTGCACTAGGTACTTGCATACTCAAGTACCCCCACCTTGCCATTCCACAACCACATTGCTGTTGGAATGGGGACTTGGATTTCTATTTGAATTTTGATATTTGAATGCTACTATTGGGTATGTAATATGTTACTATGTTGAATTTTCAATGGTTTTAGTTCATGTTGCAATTTTTCTATGTTCAAGCATTTTAATTTGGCATGTTCTACTTAAACATCATTTCATAACAAGAATTTCAAGTTCTATGTGTATACTATACAACACCCCTCCCTGCTTTGTCCTCTCCTTGCCCCCGTCCCTTGGTCATCCCCCCCGTCATTTAAAAAATTAGGCCAATTTTCCCTTGTCCCGAAAACTCGTCTTGATGTCCCTCTGTCTTGACGTACCCCAGTACTGGTGTTAGATTGTAAAAAATAAAGGAAATTGATTTCTAGGTGTATGCACCCTAAAATGGTCGCCTAGACTATGGCCCCAATTCTTCAATTTATCAATTTCCTGAATCAATGCATTGCAATATTTTATTGAATCAATTCAAATCATTTCTCTTGATCAAATTGTAATTAATTTAATTATTTCAATATTTCCTAAGGTTTGATCATTTCATTAATAATCTTATTTAATTAAAAGAAAATATTCATTTTAAATAAATAAAAATAATCTTAGTTAATTAAAAGAAAATCTCTCTTTTAATTAAATTTTTTTATCTTATTTAATTAAAATCTCTCTTTTTATTAAATAATCTTATCTTATTTAATTAAAAGAAAACATCCTTTTAAATAAATAAAATAATCTTATTTAATTAAAAGAAAATATCTCTTTTAATTAAATAGTTTTATCTTATTTAATCAAAATCTCTCTTTTTATTAAATAATCTTATCTTATTTAATTAAAATAAAATATCATTTTAATCTTATTTAATTAAAAGAAAATCTCTCTTTTAATTAAATAGTTTTATCTTATTTAATTAAAATCTCTCTTTTTAGTAAATAATCTTATCTATTATTTAATTAAAAGAAAACATCCTTTTAAATAAATAAAATAATCTTATTTAATTAAAAGAATTTTTTTCTTTTAATTAAATAATTTTATCTTATTTAATTAAAATCTTTCTTTTAATTAAATAATCTTTTCTTATTTAATTAAAAGAAAATCCCTCTTTTAATAAATAAAATAATCTTATTTAATTAAAAGAAAATATCTCTTTTAATTAAATAATATTATCTTATTTAATTAAAATATCTCTTTTAATTAAATAATATTTTCTTATTTAATTAAAAGAAAATCTCTCTTTTAAATAAATAAAATAATCTTATTTAATTAAAATAAATTATCTCTTTTAATTAAATAATTTTATCTTATTTAATTAAATAATCTTTTCTTATTTAATTAAAAGAAAATCTCTCTTTTAACTAAACAAATAAATCCCCACTTAAAGCTCTCTTTTTGATGAAAAATGAAATAAATTAAATAAAATCTTATAGATATTCTTTTTTTTTTGCACATATCTCTAAGTGGTGGGCTTTTCCCTCTTACTTGCCTTTTTAAGGATTTATCCCACATTACTCTTGTGAGAAGCCTCCCACCTCCACATTTTCCTTTATAAGGAGCCCTCTCCTTCTCATTTAGATAGAGGTTAGTTGCTATAGTATTGTTATGTTGTAGGTTTGGAGAGTGATTTTGGAGAAAGAAATGAGCCTTAGGGTTTGGATATTGGAGCTTCATTGCAACTTCTCTCTTCTTGTCTTCTTCTCTCATGCATCCATGGCTTCCATCATCATTATTTATTATTACATTTTCATATCAGCTTAGAGTCATATTTGCTTTCATAGATTAATCTTGCATTGTTATTTTCTTTCATAAATTAGATTTCCTTTCTTGCATTGCTTTGCATTGTTATCATTTAGATTAGCTTGCATCTTTATTTGCATGCCTATTTTGATCTTTGAATCTCTAATTTTATGGTGTACTTACATGGGTGCAAACTAGGTCAAACTGAGGGCCTCCATTACAAACCCTTGCACTCCATGAATAGAGGGCTATGAGTCACCATTTGAGATCTCATTCTTGAGCAATCTTGGATATAATGACTCATAGAAGTGTGTCAACATTTTAGCACACACTAGGCATAACTTAAATTGATTGATTTCTAACCTTGATTCTTAAATTGTTAAGGGCAATATTCTTCTCCTCAATAAATTTATAGAATTTTCTATAGCAGTGTTAAATGAGAAAAAATGGTGTATTTCTTATTGGCTGTGATCAACCTCCATTCTAGTTGAACCAAAAGAGAAGATTTTAAAGCTAGGTGAGATCATTCATTGCTTGTTCCCTTTTGCATTCATCTCACTGTTGCTGATTAATAGGAGACAATGGTTGATTTTTAAATGTTATATAATAATATGATTAGCCTTTAAGATTTTCTTTTTTATGATGGCATTTTTGGATAGGCTGGCCCTATACGATTCTTTTGCTATGTTTACTTTGATTGACAAGTGAAAATGCATTTTGAAAAGAAGAAGTACAAAACCCATATAATACTTATTATGAATTTTCAAATCTAAATTATGTTTTCCTTACCAATTTAAATTCATCTGTTTGAGACATTTGTGCAAAGTAGTTTGATAACTTGCTAATGAGTTATCCTTTGAAATTATCTAACAACATTATACTTATTGTAGGCTGCAAAAGTTTATAAGTTAAGGCATCTTGTACAAGTGGAGGTCATTCCAAGTGATGTTACTGGCTGTACATTTGTGTTGGTAACATTCTTCATGTTGTAATGTGGAGCCTAATAGGATTTAGAGGTTTATTTGGCATGATTTTCCTCCATGTTTAGTAGTGCTATGATCAGTCTCCAAGTGGGAGGTTATTATTGTGGAGCCTGATTAGTCTCCAAGTAGGAGATTGTTGTGATGTGGAGCCTAATCAGACTCAGAGGTTTATTTGGCATGGTTTTCCTCCATATTATTTCTACGGGGGTTTTGGGGTAGTGCCCCTATGAGGTCTTGGGGTAGCACCCTAGGTGATCTCCTTGTCATAGTACAGGGTGGGGTCGAGGGGCAACGCCTCCGCAGGGGTTTTTGGGGATAGTGCTCCCAAAGGCAAAAATGACCTTATATTGTAAAAGGCGTCGGCTACTATTTTTATATTATTCTAGCCATAATTGTGTAAGTGGAAAAAAAGCTTGTATTAAAAGGCTTAGGGTTAGGGATTTTCATAGAGTGTGATGCAAAAATTGGTTCTTGCGGTGGTATTGAGCTGTAAGGGATTATAGATTGTAATCAGGTTGTAATGACTAGATCATAATAATATTGGCCTTAGTGTTGGTGGACATAGTCTAGGAATTGGGTGAACCATGTTAAATCTTGGTGTCTTGTGTTCTCTTATGTGCGATCTATTATTTTTTGATATTGATTATATTTGCATGTAATTGTTATTCATGTTTGAGGTTAATCCTAACAAGTGGTATCAGAGCTAGATGGTCATCATTTTCTTTAGCGATCCTCTATAGAAAGGTCTCATGGTTGAGTGGGAGTGATGGCAGATGAGGGTAAGCTGAGGTTTGACAAGTTTAATGGGCAAAACTTTCAGTTATGGAAGATGTAAATGGAGGACTATCTCTGTCAAAAGGATTTATGTAAGTTGTTGGAAGGAAAAACTAAAAACTAGGGAACTCTAACAAATGAGGAATGAGAGATTTTAGATAGAAAGGTACTTGGAAGCATTTGGTTATGCTTGGCACCATCAACGACATTTAACATTACAAAAGTGAAGACAATGGAAGAGTTGATGGAAACCTTAGCAAAATTGTATGGAAAGCCTTCTGCTTCAAATAAGGTATTTCTCATGAAGCATTTATTTAATATAAAAATGGCAGAAGGTGGATGTGTTGTAGATCATTTAAATGAGTTTAATACTATTACTAGTCAGTTATCTCTTGTAGGTATTAATTTTGATGAAGAAATTAGGGCTCACTTGATTTTGTGTTCTTTGCCTGAAAGCTAGAATGACTATGAATAATTTTATTTTTGGATCTAGTACCCTAAAATATGATGATGAGATCCATGTTATTTTGAGTGAGGAAACTCGTAGGAAAACCTCAGGTGGATCTACATTAGAAAGTTCTTTGAATGCACAAAGAAGAGGCATAATGAATGAGAGAGGAAATAATTCTAGAAATCATGGGAAATCAAGAGGAAAGTTAAAGGGGAAAAGGTTTCAATTCAGAGGACCAGGAGATTGTTGGTACTGTGGTAAAATAGGGCATAGGAAGAAAGATTGCTGGACTCGAAAGAAAAATGAAGGAAATAAACCAGAAGGGAACAAAGAGGCAAATGTGGTAAGTAACAAATCCGAAGAGGATGCTTTGCTTCTATCTTTAGAAAGTGTTGATGATTCATGGGTTTTAGATTCTGGTGCTTCATTTCATGCTACACCTCATAGAGGTTATTTCATTAATTATGTCAACGGGGATTTTGGGCTTGTTTATTTGGAGGATAATGAACCTTGTCAGATTGTTGGAAAGGGAAAAGTTAAGATTAAATTGTAGAATGGGAATCATTGGCTACTACATGAGGTAAGACATGTTCCAAGGCTAAGTAGGAATTTAATTTCAGTAGGGCAACTTGGTGATGAGGGTTGTGTAGTTACTTTTAATGATAAAAAAATGGAAGGTTTCAAAAGGTTCTCTTGTAGTAGAAAAAGGTGTGAAAGTAGGCACCTTATATCTGTGTACAGGTTATATTGTTCCTTCTACTTTGATTGTTTCAGAGAAAAATGAATATTCAAGAACAATTGCTGTAGTTGAGCAGGAAGAACAAATAGTTGCTGTAGATTTTGATACAACGTTGTGGCACAACAGACTTGGGCACATGAGTGAGAAAGGTATGAAAGTACTTCATTCAAAGAAAGTTTTACTAGGTCTAAAATGTGTCAATATTTATTTATGTGAAAGTTGTGTATATGGAAAACAAAAGAGAGTGAGTTTTGTGAAGACTAGGAAGGAAAACAAAAGTGAAAAATTAGATCTTGTGCATACAAATGTATGGGGACCAGTTTAGGTATCTTCCCTTGGTGGCTCTAATTATTATGTTACATTTATTGATGATGCAACTAGAAAAGTATGGGTTTATTTTCTTAGACATAAATCTGATGTATTTCAAATTTTTAAGAAATGGAAATGCTTGGTTGAAAATGAGACTGTAAATAAATTAAAATGTCTCAGATCTGATAATGGTGGTGAGTATTGCAGTCATGAATTTGAAGATTATTTCTTTGCTAATGTTATTCATAGATAGAAAACTGTTCTAAGGACTCCATAGGAAAATGGAGTGGCTGAATGCATGAACATGACTATAATGGAGCGTACAAGAAGCATGAGGTTACATGCAGGGTTTCCCTTAAATATGTGGGTAGAGGCTATCAATATTGTTGTATATTTGATTAATAGAGGTCCCTCTACTCCTTTGGGCTATGGTATTCTAGAGGAAGCATGGACTAGTAAGAAGGTGAGTTATTCTTTCCTCAAAACCTTAAGTTGTGAAGAATTTTCTCATATAGATTCTGAAAATAGAACCAAGCTAGAAGCTAAGTCAAAGAAATGTGTATTTTTTGGATATGGCATTAATGAATTTGGTTATAGGCTTTGGGATATTGAAAATCATAAAATTGTAAGAAGTAGGGATGTCATATTCAATGAGAAAGTGTTGTACAAAGATCTGTTGCAGTAACATGAGAAGAAAGAAGATGATTATGTAGTGATGGATGATACTCGAAAAGATGATGTTCCATCAATTCCTCATGATATGCAACAACTGCAACAACAAATACCACACACCCTAGTGAATGTTAGATGGTCAAAAAAGCTAAGTAGATCTCCAGAAAGATTTTCTCCTTCCTTGTATTCTATTTTACTTACTGATGCTAGTGAACGTAAATGTTATGATGAATCTATGTAGGTGGATACAAAGATTCAGTGGGAGTCTGCAATGAAAGAAGAAATGGACTCTTTGCTAAAAAAAAAAGACATGGGATTTATGCAAGTTGCCTATAGGTAAAAAGGCTTTACAGAATAAATGGGTTTATAGGTTAAAAGAAGAGGATGGAGGTAAGAAATGATTTAAAGCCAGGTTAGTGGTAAAAGGATTTGCACAAAAAAAGGGCATTGATTTTGATGAGATATTTTCTCCTATTTTTAAAATGACTTCTATTCACACTGTTTTAAGTATTGTAGCTACTAAAGATTTGCATTTAGAGCAACTTGATATTAAAACAACCTTCCTTCATGGTGATTTGGATGAAGATATATATATGACACAACCATGGGGATTTGAGGTCAAAGGTAAGGAGAACTTAGTGTGCAAATTGAAGAAAAGTTTATATGGCTTGAAGCAAGTACCTCGGCAATGGTATCTAAAATTTGATAGGTTTATGCATGACCATGGATATAGTTGGTGTCATTCAGATCATTTTGTTTATTTTAAGAGGTTGGATGATGATAGCTACATTATTTTGTGTTTATATATTGATGATATGCTTGTAGCTGGGTCTAACATGTATCACATTAAGGGGTTAAAATGCTAGTTAGCACATGTATTTTCTATGAAGGATTTGGGGGCAGAAAAAAAAATCCTTGGTATGAATATTTGCGGAGATAGAATGAACCAAACATTGACATTATCTCAGATTGATTATATTGAGAAGTTGTTGCAACGTTTCTCTATGGAGAATGCTAAAGCTGTTAGCACACCTTTACCTGGTCATTTGAAGTTGACTAAGGAGATGTGTCCCAAGACACAAGAATACGAGGATAAGATGTCTAAGGTACCTTATGCTTCAACTATAGGAAGCTTGATGTATGCTATGTTATGTATAAGGCCAGATATTTCACATGCAGTGGGAGTCGTTAGCAAGTATATGAGTCATCCAAGAATTGAGCATTGGAATATAGTTAAATGGATTCTTAGATATTTGAAAGAAATATCCAGTAAGTGTTTAAACTTTGGAAGCTCTACTACTACTTTACAAGGTTATGTTGACTCATATTTGGCAAGAGATATTGATACCAGGTGGAGTACTACAGGTTATGTATTCACCATTGGTGGGGTAGCCGTGAGCTAGGTTTCTAGGTTACAGAAGGTTAATGCTTTATCCACTACAAAGGTAGAGTATGTTGCTGCTATAGAGGTAGCCAAGGAGATGATATGGCTTTAGTTCCTCTTGGAAGAATTGGGAAACCCTCAGAAGGATAATTATTTGTTTACAGATAGTCAGAGTGCCATTCATCTTATAAAGAATTCAGCTATGCATTCAAAGACTAAGCACATAGAGTTGTGGTACCATTTTATTTGATTAATTTTAGACGATGGATAGTTAAATCTGGAGAAGATACATACATATAATAATCTGGCAGATATGTTTACCAAGGTAGTAACAAGGGAGAAGTTAAACTCCTCTTCAGCTTTGGTTGGTCTTCTAGACTGAACAAAATAAAAGAACAACAGAGCCTGGGTGGTTTGATATTCCAATGGGAGCTACATGTTTAGCAGTGCTATGATTAGTCTCCAAGTGGGAGGTTATTTTTGTGGAGCATGATTAGTCTCCAAGTGGGAGATTGTTGCGATGTGGAGCCTAATCAGACTCAAAGGTTTATTTGGCGTGGTTTTCCTCTATATTATTTCTATAGGGGTTTGGGGGTAGTGCCCCCAAGATGAGTTCAAGGGGTAGTGCCCCTACAAGGTCCTGGGGTAGTGCCCCAACTGAGCTCCTTGCTATAGTACAGGGTGGGGTCGAGGGGCAACACCCCCTAGGGGGTTTTTGGGGGTAGCACCCCCCAAGCCAAAAATGACCTTATATTGTAAAAGGCATTGACTACTATTTTTATATTATTCTAACCCTAATTTTTTAAGCAGCAAAAAAACTTGTATAAAAAGGCTTAGGATTAGGGATTTTCATAATGTGTGATGTAAAAATTGGTTCTTGCGATGGTATTGAGCTGTAAGGGATTACAGATTGTAATTAGGTTGTAATCATTGGATCATAATAATATTGGACTTGTTGTTGGTGGACGTAGCCCAAGGATTGGGTGAACCATGTTAAATCTTGGTGTCTTGTTTTCTCTTATGTGTGATCTATTATTTTTTGATATTGGTTATATTTGCATTTAACTATTATTTCTATCTGAGGTTAATCCTAACACTTCACTTATTGTATGTTTGGTTCTTTGTGTTCTATAGTCTAGGTATAGATTATAAGAAATTTTACTTTATTAGAATTTGTCTCTTTGCATCAGTTTTCTTTTTGAAGCATGTTAACTCTTTGCTTGATGTATGTTTTAGGGTTTTGATAACCTTAAAAGTTAGGTTGTTTCCCCTTCCCAATGGACAATGCATATCATCAATGATAGGTGATTTTTTTCTTATTTCTAAATTTTTATATAACATATGGTGTAAATTACATTTACATGGTTATGATCACACACATTAATTTTATGATCCTTCCAATGCAGGTACCGTTTGCTTGTTTGTATTTTGAATATGTACAAGGAGATAGTTGGGCACCCTCCAAAAGTAGTTGGGATAGATGCGATTGAGATGGCCCTTTGGGCATAGGTATGTTTTGTACGTAATTATCATGGATAAAGAATCACATCTTGCATTTTAAATTGCCATTGGTAGCTGCAAAGAAATCTCTATAGGAATTTATTAGTTTCCTACTTTTAGATTTCCCATGTGTAACTAAAATTATCAAATCTTTATCTGGGACAATGTTTGCCTCTTAATTATTTCTTAGAAATTTCACCTTCGCACAGTCTCTTAGGCCTATAGAATAAAAATAACAATATCACCATTTAAAAAAGGTATTAAAGTGCCATAACAATATTTCCAGCTTAAAAAAGAGGTATATTTAGCTTTTGTTGAAAATTATTGAAAGACAACTTGTTAATTTTATTAGCATTATCATCTACGGTTTGATTATCATGGTGTTTCAACAATTAGGAGCTATAAATATTACTATTCTCAATATTATTTTAATTTTTGTATAAATGAATTGCACATGTATTAGAAGTGCATTTTTCATGATATATCATCTGAACATATTCCTATTTTTGCATTTAAAATGGTGTAGTCTAAAAATGGCTGAAATAAAAACCTACATTATTTTGTGGTGCAATCGAAGTTGAGAAATATGACTTACGAAACTTGCATGTTAATTGCCCAATTATTTGTAGCTGAGTAATACTAAATAATTGTTTTTTTTTCAAAAAACTTACAAAAATCTCAAAAAATTGTAGCAAAAACTTGCCACTGGTAAAAAATGTCATTTTGCATTGTTTTAAGTTTTTCGGCTTTGGTTTCTTTTTCCCCTTTTATATCTTATGTGTAAGGATCTAGACAGGTCTAGAGTGCTTAGAAGGGCATTAGAATTCCATATTTCAAGCATAGTGTGGGGTGAGGGAATATGTAATGGTGGATTCATTGTGGGTGGAAGTAAAGAGATCTTAGTAGTAAAAGGAACCAGTCACTGCAACTCATGGTGGTAGGATCCCTAATAGACAAATGATTTTTTGATTGCTTTTTTTACAATGGATATGTGCTGCTTTAATTTGATGCTAGGCTTCCACATTTTTTGTGTTTCTTGTAGATCAAAACATATTTTAGTGGCCATAGAAAAGATTATTTTAATGCACACATGAATGTGCTTATGGCTACAATGATGATGAGAAAAATCTACTTTCACTAATAATTTACACAAGCTTTGACCATATAGGAAATGGGTGCCAGAAATATGTACATCATAGAGTTATTTAATATTTAGTTCTATACTATTTGCTTCTAGGGTTTTTATTTTTTGCCCTCTTGCTAGAGTTTATGACCTTGCTTTCAAATAGGGGCTGATAGGCATCAAGCAAGGAATGGTTGTCTACAAATATTATGGTCAGGTATGAGAGGATGCATAAATCTCTTCAATCTTCACCCTAATGGATTCCTTGCTGAAATGTTGTAGAATTTACAGAAGTGAGCAAGGAGGTGCAAAATAAGGTGAAAAACCTCCTTACAACATATGACTAGAAGAAAGTAAAGAAACATGGGATGGTCGAGGCAGATGTAGCCCCAAGTTTATGTTGTACAAAGTTAAAATGAGATCCAAGGGGGTTCCTCCTTCCATTGGTACATGATTCATCTCCAATTGATGATCAATGGAATGAAAAAAGATTTGCTACCATAACTATAGCAACTATTTCGGTTAGTATTGAATGTATTGTAAGTTGCTGTTATAATCTTGCCCGTACAACCAGCAAGGATTTGATTAGCTCGTGCTAAAAGTATTAGTATTTTTCCTATGTTTTTATCCAATCATTATTGCATATATTAGTGAGTAGGTTTTTATAGAGAAATGAATAATTTATTAGTTCACATTGTCATTGTAAATCAATTGGAATTACATTTCTACCCATGTTTCTTTTTGGTATACTTGTATTGTCAAGTATGTAAAATTCATATGCTAGCTAGAAAACTATCATAAAAATGCAATAGGAGCTATGAAGGGTTCTTACAATAGGAGTGAGAAAACAAATTTAAGATTCACTACCTCATTTCCTCCCCTATTAATAGATTCCATAGTAATGCATCAATTCATTTTTGATGTACACAAATATAGAGGGTTTGATTACATAATACTTTTAAGGTGCATTCAAAAAACCTACACACTTCAATTTACAAAATTACTTCAAAATTTTAATTTACCCTGTGGTAAGTAGACCATGGAATGGTGAATCAATATCACTTAACCCTAAAATCATGTTCTATGACTCCCCTTGACATATTGAGAACCAAGCCTATCAAGTCTTTCTAACTTTAAGCTATCAACTACATAGAGACTAGGCACATGATCAACTCATATCCGGCATTCAAAAAGGAAATTAATAAATAGTTTATCATCTATCTCACTGAATTAAACAATAGAGAAGATGTAACATATTTTTTGAATTCATTGCATGATTAATTCCTATTTGAGGGCTGCCCCAATCCAAATAACAAACAATTATGAACTAAAATCAATCTCCACCAACAAGCTATATTTCAAAATAATTGATCAAATGCACTGAAAAATATTTGTTGGTGGGAAGAAAATGATTGATGTGTTAACTCTAGGTGTTGTTGTGGTTGTTGTTGCTATTGTTGGTTTTGATGTTTTTTTTGCTATGCTGAAAATGCACATCACTTTTTGATTGTTGCAATGATTTCAATGTTCAACATGCAACCTTTCTCATCGATCATTATTTTGATTTTGTTTTTTTGCCTTGTAGATTTCCATTCTGAGTCCATGACTTTAGAATACTTGTTGGACATGTTCCATATTTCAACACCCGTTGAGAACTAGCCAGTTCGCTACATTATTGGTGAGTTGCTGACCACTCCACACACATTACATGTTGAGAATTTTGAATGCATTTACTCAATAAAATAAAACCTCCAATATAAATCGCAAGCAATTAGCAAGAATTGATAGTAACTAGATTGCAAAGATGACACCTTATTGTTGTTCCATACAGAGAAAGACATAGGTTTCTATGCACATGACATACGTATTTCCAAAACACAATACATTCAATTTGTTTTTCTTAAAGATTAAAATTTATGTTCTTCTCTTTAATTAACTTCATTTTACTTGTAAAAGGACATATAAAATTGTGTTTTCCACATGGAAAGTTTGCAAATCCAATGTAAGACACCTGCCTATATCGCTATCCTTGAAACATAAAGATGGCTTGATATATACTCAATTTCAAATGTGACTATAGGATCCTCTATTAAAGAGGGCACATATGGTAAAGACTACAATTTTTTTTTTTTAAATAACAATTATAAATTCAAATATATGAAACAACAAGACCTAACAAGAATCTTGATTCTACACACTAAAATTCATCCACTTGTTTCTTGGCATCAAGAAACACAACTTAAGAGCTACAACTTGCAAGATGATTTGGACAATGTGCACCATGTGAAAGTGCATTAGTCATATGAAAAAACTTCTCCCCTCTTGAAGGGTGTAATGTCCACTTTTTACTCGACATGTTAATAAATAAATAAATAGCAATGCTAGTCTATTATCTATTCTCCCCATAGGCTAAAACATTGAGTTAATAAAAAGGGTTGAATGTTTACTTAAATAAAATGATGAAAAATCTATAATTATTGCTAAGAATTTAATTATTTGTGGGAAATCATTAAACATTCATTAAATCATGACTTATTAATATTCCTCAGTAATACTTCATAGTGGGACATTAATTAAAGATAGACCCATATTTTATATTATATTGTCTAAGTCAAATCAGAGAATATAAGAGGTGATTGGATGTTTTTTCAGTTAAAGGATCTTCTTACATAAAAGGCAACAAATTGGGATTCACTCTATCCATCAATCTTTGTAAAGAATTTTATCTACAAGTATTGAATTTTTCTTTTCAGGATGAAACCCTTGAAAGGTTCATGCTTGGACACAACCCCATGCAAACCTCATGCTTTTTCATTTAGCTGTATAGTATAGAAGAGTTAGTAGAAAATATTAGGATTAGGTTTTAGTTTAAAATGGGGAGAAGTAAGTTTGAAAAGCTTCAAAAATTCAAGATATCCATAAAAAGTAAATTGCTGATGAAAAATCACTTATAGAAGAGTCAACAACAAATATTGGGATCAAGTTTTAGTTTAAAATGGGGAGAAGTAAATTTGAACAGCTTCAAAAATTTAAGATATCCATCAAAAATGTGATAAATCATCATAAATGTGATTTATTTCTCTACAACCTTTTTCTTTTTGACTAGATTTTGGTGTGTGTCTCCCAATTCTTAAAAAAGACTACTATTGTTATGAGCACGAAGAAATTATGAATGCCAAGTATGGATATATGAGAGCTGAGGCTGGAAAAGGCTAAAGCTGCAAAGAGGATTCTATCCAGAGTAAGCATTTGGATAATCTAGAATGTGATCTGGCAGCAAAGAGCCCCAAGAAATGGATGGGAAAGGATTGATCATGTCAATAATTCTTAGTTTCTCTTTCCAAATGATTGGATAGGGATGAGGCATGACCCACAATTTTATCCATTTTCTCCACTTGACTTAGGCAATCAATTTCCTCAGAGAAAAAAATGTTTCAACAACCACATAAAAAGCATTTTCTATAGTCGTGATTCATTTTAGTGCCATCAGACCATAGCATTTTCTTCCCCTACCTCAAACCCTCCATGCCTCTCTTTCTAATCCATGTTGCTGGTTTGTATTTGACTTGTTTGTTCAATTAACAAATCTGGAGGGATCAACTGTGGAACCTTCAACCATCATTGATACATCAATCATGCCAGTGATTAGGGGTAGTTTAGCAAAACCAACACTAAAGAATTTGGTCCAAGAAATTATTGGAGATCATGCAGATAACTTGGGGATAAATCATACTCTTTTTGGTAATGGTGTTGAATCTATGAGTGCAAAAATGAACCAAAAAAAATCTTTACATGTGGAAAGGATCTTTGACCTCTGACCTTGTGTACAAGCAAACATATATTTGCCTTGATGCTTGGACTTGCAATAACTACTAGAGGTGTTAACTAACAACTTTAGGAGTCTTCTAGTTGAGGGCCTTCTCATAATGTTAGACCCCTAAATTTTATTCAACATTTTTTTTTTAATATAAATGAATAGACAACATGCAATGAATGTATTAAAAAGTGTTCCAATTGAAGGTTCTAAAATATATGTACAAAAGACCTAGTATGAAACTATGATTTTGGAGTTGTTTGAAAATTAGGTGATGCAATCATGATATGTTGATATAGAGTATTATAATTATATATGCAAGAATGATTTTGAAAATGACTCAGTTGGATAAGTGTTTGTCTGTGAACTTCAATGATTGATAGAAAATGAAATGAAATTGGATGCAAGTTTTGTAAAGGGCGATGCCATTTTAGAATTGACTTAGAGGCACTATTTTGATGCTTTGACATGTAATTGGAAATGTTTTATGTGACAATTTGCGAGTTCTAGGGAAAGAAGACTTTATGCATATACTAAATTATGTTTCTCTTTTCACGGTTCTTACTAAAATTTTAACCTCATATTTTGTTTTTCAAGTGTGAATTTTATAGATATGAATGCATATATAATATAAGTTGTGACAAAAACACAATGCCTAAAAATAATCGAATTAGTAAGTTGTGCACACTAGATGTTAGTAGATGTGAAGAAGTGGTTGATTGGATCAATGCAGAAAATATATCTAAAAGTTTTGGCTATGACTATGGTCTCAAAGCAAGGCAGAGTGGGAATTTGTACAATGGCTCAGATATAGAACTTCCTTTTGCTCATGTTTCAAACCAAACTTCACATGTTTTCTCTGATTATGCACCATCCATTATCCTTCCTCTTGAGTATGTTTAATCAAGTGCCCAAATGTCAATAGTAACAAGTGTAAAAGATCTTGTTGTGTCAATAAGGCATACACTATCCTTTCCACATAGATTTAGTCCAAGGTTAGATGGGAGAAGTTGAAGACAAGTGCAAGCCTAGTGATTAGGGAAACACAAACTCAACTCAAGCTATTTATTCTAGTTTACCAAATCCAATTTTGCACTATGGAGTGCTTGCAAAAGTTTGTAGAGTCCGAAAAAACACTAGAATTAAATTTTTTATTTTCTTTCAATCAATTGTAGAACAAAAACAAAGCAACACATTTGAAATGATAATACTCTCCTTGGGAGGAAAGTGTTCTTCATCAAACCTACTAACTCATAGTTTTTTGAATTTCCCTTGTGCCACAAGCTTTGTCTAAATGTCAACAAACTTGGCTATCTAAGGGTATATAACAAAGAACCATTTTTTCCCTCATCTGCAACTTGCCTATCTAAGGGTACATACTAAGTAAGTATTTATCCCTTTTGAAATATCTATAAGGAAGTGGTATTGAATGTTTATGTGCTTGGAGTTATTATGGAACTTTCATTTTTATAGAGCTAGATGCAACTTTTATTGTGCCAGTATCTCGAAGATCCAACATTTGATTGATAATTTATGCTAATAATATGTGAAGCTGAATTTCCTCACAACTAGCTAAATGCAGAAGTTGCTACGTACTCTTCCTAGGTAGAAATTAATCCTTCTTCTACCCTTTTCTTGTTTAACTAGGATATCATACTTGACCTCAACCTGAAAGGAAATATGAAATGCTCTTTCTCACTGGTATCACTTGTCTGGTTGAAATCCACAATGCCATGTAGTATTAAATCTCCATCTTTAACATACCTAAATCCTTAATAAATTGTATCTTATAAGTTTGGATGAATTTACCATGGCTCAATAATGAATTAGTTTAATTGTTTACTTCAAATCAAGTATCATGTCTAGGGTTTACCATATATATGAGGAAACCTAGCAATTGCCTGCACACAAAAGGATCAACAAATTTAATTCAGAATCCACACAAATCTAGATTTAGAATCATTGAAGTAGCAAGGGGGCTTGTAATTAATCATTTGAAATTTATTTAGAATCACTACTGCTTGCTTCTCAACTTCTTCCTTCTCTTGTACATTGACACACTGCAAGATCCCAAAAATAGCATGTAAGGGGGATATTGTTTATGTTAAAATTGGATGTCAAATCCACCTTGCTGTTAACCTCATAATCATTTTTGACACTTGAGTGCCAATACACTTAACCACTTTGTATATTGGATCTGAGTACACCATGTATGCCGAGCCACAACACGAGCCAAGTCAGGAAAGACTTCAGGTGCCAAGTGATCTTCATGTGCCGAGTAGTCTTTAGGTGCCAAGTGAAGATCAGGTGCCGAGTGAAGTTCAAGTGCTGAATGACTTTAGGTAACGAGCAGAATCAAGTGCCAAGAAGATACAGGTGCCGAGTGATATTCAAGTTCCGAGTCACAAATGATGCCGAGCAATACAGAAATGCAACAGGTGTCGAGTAAGCCAAATTTTTATTAGTGCCGAGCATTTGGAATCAGCAAGTGCTGAGTAACATAGAATGTACTTATGAGTTTGTAACTTCATTGATTCATATGTAAACCATTTTCATGGCTGACATGTGATGAATCTCGAAGGATTAAATGATAAGATCAAATATTTTGTATTTCCTATGCAATCTACATGCAACCAATAAGAAAAACGGAGAAGGCATGCAACCAATGGAAGAAGTGCAAACAATGAGTAGGAAATAGAGATTGAATATGGATCGTAGATCCATACCTAACCCTAAATCCTTGAATGTCTTTATAAGGAAGATGAAATTTCATGGATCAAGATCAGAGATAGCAAATCAAGTGCCTGTATTCAGCAATCGAAGGATTGTAATCTATCAGGTTTATTATATCTAATATTCTCTAGCAATTAGAATAAAAATCCTAGGGTGATAGGTTATCTTAACAGTTATTTTGTAGATCCTTTAACTAGGTGATTAAATCCTTTAACAGGGTGACACTTCATGTAAAGTGTTTGTAAATCCTTTAACCAGGTCACTATTGATATAGTGTAGAACCTTTAAAAGGGCAGGCCTTTAATAGGGAAAACCATCAGAAGTGGTTAAAACCTTATTGCTGCAGTAAATTTTGTGGGTATCATCCCCACCCCAGTTTTACCTTCTTATTCCTGGAGGGTTTCTGGGTTACCAAAATCTCAAGTGTTATGTGATGATGCTTATGTGTTTCTCATAATTGTTTGATATGTTTATATGCATGCAATCTACTTTCAATTAAAATTTTTAATGGTAAAAATACAATACTTCTGATTCACCCCCCCCCCCCCCCCTTCTCAAAAGAATTCTTCCTATTTGAATATTCCAACAATTGGTATAAGAGCAATTGGTTCTCACAAAAAGAAGTCTAACAACTTGAAGAAAAAGATCTAAAGATGGAAGTCTTCAAACTTGGGAAGATTATTGACAATCAAGTGATTGATGTGCAACTGGCTCTACACAAAGTAGAAGAAGCAAGGGAAGAATTGAGAAAATCCTTGAAGAGAAGGAAGGATATAGCCATAGCTGAAAACGATATAAACTACAAGGAGATTGATACCACAAAACTGTGTGCCAATGGAGACACTAAAGATTTTGATGCAACAATAGCAAAACTGATGGAGAAAAACAAAGTTCAAGCAGAGGAGATAAGATCTCTCAAGATAGAACATGAAACACAGGCCATAATGTTATGTGAAATCACTAAACAAAAGAAAAGAGCAGTTGAGGATAGAGTCATGATGGAAAATGACAAAAGAAATCTTGCAAACAGACTTGAAGAAAAATGTACTGAATTAACAAGGATCTCAAACATGCAGATGGATACACTTGCCCAAATAATGAATCTTCATCATGAGCTCAATATGAAAGATATTGAGATCTCTACTTTGAAGATGCAGAATGAACAACTGCAGAATGAATTAAACAGAGAAAGAGAGGTAGCAGAGAATCTCAACAAGTCAAGTGAAGCCATCAAGTATTTTGAACAGTTGTTGAAATCCCCAAAATCTGCCCATGATACATCAGGACTTGGATACAACAACACTAAAGTTGGAGAATCATCAAAGAGTGTTGAGCAAAAAGATGACACAGGTAAGAATTCAAAACCCACTTGTCATTACTATAATAAGAAGGGGTATACTGCTAATGTTTGCAAGAGTAGGAGATTGAATCAGCCAAATACACCCAAGAGCAAGAGCTACTATCACAAATGCAACATGCAAGGACATATGACACAAGATTGAAATCCAGAATTACAAAGACACAAAAATTTGATGGACACTGTCATAATTGCAAGAAGTATGAACATAGAGCATTTGAATGTAGATCAAAGTCTATGTGGACATCAAATCAACCAACAAAATCAAAAGGAAGTGTAAGTCACTATCATTGGGATTACAACACCAGGTATAGCTGTCATTACTGTCAGGAATATTGACATATACCATAGAACTGCATAAGAACACATTTCAAAGGAAACTATAAAAGATGGTTGAATCAAACCACATGTTTCAGTTGTCTGAAAACTAGTCATATCAGCGAAAACTATCCTACAAGGTCAAAGGCACCCAAGACTGAAGAAAATAAGGGCAAAGAAAAGATTGATGTTGAAAAGATAAGGGGGCAAATGAATAAGACTTGGAAAAAGAAAGATGAATGCAACACATCAAGTGGAGGGATCACTTCACCCAATGGGTCAAGTAATCACACTTCATCAAACTAAGCATGAGAAGTATATGGGACTGATATACAAAGCTATATCACACATCAGTCCCAAGACAAAGAAGCAATGCAAAGTATAAAATTTGCATAAGACAAGGTGTCAAGACAAAATCTAAATGATGTTGCTGAGCTATCTGTGGATGTCGAGTTAAACTCCAACACATGTTGAGTTCCTAACAAGTGACCAAATTGATAACTGATGCCAAGTTGGTTAACTCCAATGGAAGCCGAGTAAAATGAAAAAGTAGTGCAAGTTGAGTTAGGTTAAAAAAATTTAGAAGTCTAGTTGGCAATTGAGCATTTAATGCAATGAAAATAGGGTATATTATCGCGATTCCAATCAATTTTCCTCATTACGATCAAGAAGCAAAGAAGAGAAAGAGAGCAAAGAAACTTCATAGCAGAGAATCCAACATTTCAAGCAGATTGCAACATCTCTCAATGTGTTTTCATCAATCTTGAGGTATTTTTCATTTGTGCTAAGTTACGTAGTTTCATATTTCGTAAAAAGGAAACCCTAGTTTACATAAATGGCATCAAGTTCCAAGAAAATCGAGGACAAAGAGTCATTTGAAGTTCAGTTAGTGTCCAATGAGGTCAAGCAACCTGATTTTCGTCCCATTCCTGAAGTTGCATACAAAAAAGACCCAGCCGAAGCTCTCTCCCAAATACCCCCAAAAGTTGTAATGGTTCAAGACGTGAGAAGATGCTACAATTGTAAGATAGGAGCCCTAGGAGATATGGAGATAAGGCAAGCCTATGGGAAATTGTGTGTAGATGGAGTCTTAAAAGATGAGTTCAAAATTGTTGAAAGAAAGGGTTTGACCCGAGTTTTGAGCTTTCCCACCATATTCAAAAAAAAATGGGTTAAACTTGTGTTAAGTAGAATTCATGGTGGAAGTTTGTGGTTGGAAGATATTCCCATCAAATTAACCAAAGAAATCATACATAGGGTAACTGGGTACCCTACCCTAGATCGGTTCAAAACCTTGAGAAATGAATCAAAGGAGGTTATTGAAAAGAACACTAGTGCTCAGTGGAATAAGACAGGAATGACAATTCACACCATTTAGGATCCTTTAGTTGAGTTTTCTATTAGAGTCATTGCCCATAAGTTATATCAATCCAGTAGACTCAACAGTGTGCCATTTATTGCAGTAGATGTAGGTTACAAATTGGTGAAAAAGGATCATACTTATGATCTTGCAGAACTGCAACTACAACAGATTATTGAAAACCTAGCTGCCATAAGAAGGACAAAGGGTGCTCAATAAAAATTTGGAGCAATTCTAATTTGTATATTCTTTTATGTTCAAAATGAGTTTCCCTCTTTCGACAAAGTTACATGGAAGAATGATAGAACTATCATTGCCCAAATCAATGAATATATAGAATAGATGGGAGAAAATTTTGATACCCTGATAACAAGTTATTTTGAAGATGTCAAGAAATGCATAAAGCAAAGGGTGAGAATACTAGTTTCTTTAGTAGAAAACCATGTTAATGATATATGCTTCTTGGTTGATATTGACTTCACATATATTCAAGCGGCAATTCCAAGAGTGAGATGGCTAAGGCCATTTGGATATGAAATCAATGTTGATGAGGCATCTATAGCAATAACTACATTATTGGTAGAAGAGACAGATAAAAATGCTCCACATTTTGGCACTTATGATGTGGTAAGATCAAAAATAAATATGGAATTAAAGACTGCTTCCACATTAAAGAAGAAAGACAAACTGTTAAAGAAGATTAAGAAGAAATTTGGTGAAGAAATTGAGGCTGAAGCAGAAGAAGAAGAAGAAGATAATGATGATGATGAAGATGAACAAGAACAAGGCCTAATGGATTTAACTCAAGGCCTGGGTGAAGACAAGGAGGCAGGTGTAGAAGACAAAGAAGCCAAGGAAGCACCAACTGAAGCTGAGTCAAAGAAAAGAAAGGTAACAAAACAGCCTCCAGCTCAACAAAAACCAAAGAAATCTACCATGCCATCACCTCAAAAGCCAACAACCCGAGCTACAACAAGGGCCTCCACTAAAAAGGCTAAAGAGGAAGCCACAAAGAAGAAACCAATCAAGGAAACACAGGAAGAGCCAAGGAAAAGAAGAAGATATGTGGCTCAACCTGATACTGATGAAGAAGATCAATCTGAAAAGGTAAGCCATTCTTTAGTTGATGTAATATGTAAAAAGATTGGAAATGGTGATTTAAGTAATATAAATAAAGTTGATTTCAATAAGTTTACTAAAGAAGAATAGAATAGGATAGAGGAAACAATTTATGGAATGATGGCATAGTTCAAGTACACTCCACTTGAACTAGATGGACAATTGCCAAAAGAACTATCTAAAATTGTAGAAGATAGATGACATTTTTGTTTGAAAATGGAGAAGGAGATGAGGGAATCAACCCTAGCAAGCGTATTGCCTGATTTGACTAAGGAACAAATAAAGAAAGCAGTCAAAAGGCATAATACTAGGTTTACACCTAAGTACAGGGCATTCTTTATTCTCCAAAACAAGATGGAAGAAATTGTTTAGAGAACAATGAAATCATGGAAAAACTTGTATAAAAAGATTGAAGATTTTCTTGAAGAAGAATACAAGGAAGAAGCAGCTGCTCGACCAGAAGAAAGAATAGAAAGGAGAGAAGAGAAGACAATAGTAGAAAAGAAAGAAGAAGAAAAGAAAGAAGAAGAAAAGAAAGAAGAAGAAGAGAAGGAAGAAGAAAAGAAAGATGGAGAGGAGGTAGAAACACAAAAACAAGATGTAATGACAATAGATGAGCAAGAGTAGCAACCAAACCAGAGTGTGCAAGACACACAATTGCCACCCTCTAGCCCTCCTCATGTACCCATCACACCTGCAGAAACTATAACTATTATTGATGATCCTGACACTTCGGGTTAGAACATCAATCCATTAACTATAGAAGATCTCAAAAGAATCCTTGACCAATCTAAACAAAAAGCAATATTATGTGTAGATCTAGTATTGGTCAATATGGATGAACTGCAAAAACTAGTAGAAAGCATAGTTAGAGATAAGGTAAATCCACAAGAACCACCTTCCATCATCTCTACAGCTACTAGTGGTCAACCTCAAATGTCCACAGTTATTTCAACAGGCACAATTGACACATCAATACAGAAGCCGAGTGCAGCTATAGAAAAAGGAACAGAACAAACAGGACAGACTATTACATCTGATCCTACAGCACAAACACAAAGTGCACTTCCTAAGATTACTATAATTGATCAAGGAAGTAGACAGCAGGAGGAGAAAATAGAGGAAACCCCTAAAGAGCAGGAGGCAATACAAACACTGATAAATTTTCCTACCTCGGGAACTCCTTCACAACAGCCATTGCAAATATCTATACCAGGATCTAGTACTACAAAAGTTGCATGGGTACTTCACTATGGAGACCCTGAATTAGATGAGGAGATAGTCATACCAAGCTATGACTCAAAAACAATAACCATTGATCAAATCAATGAGTTGTAGGAAGCGCTGAATAGGAGAAAGAGACAAGAGATACTCAGGAAGGAGTATAAACAAAAGCAAACACTACATGAGATTAAGGACATCTTTATGGATGCCTTCAGTTTGCAATCACTAGATGAGTCAAAGAATATCACAAAGCAATTATTAGATATTGTTGACTAGGTGACAAATGAAGACCAAGAAACAAATGCAAAACTTATGGAATAGTCTAAAAGAAAATTTCAGGGAAAAGTAAATGAGCAAATATCAAGTCAAATTGCACTTTCCCAGGTTGAATTGGAAAAATTAATAGAAAAATTCAAAAAGGTACTTGAGAATATATTCTCATTGTACAAAAAGTTGTGTGACTTTTCATACTTCACACAAGAGACAAACCAAAAGATACTGAGCTTGGAGAGAAATTTAAACATTTCAAGCATACAACTACTAAATGATCCAGCTCAAAGTGAGAAGCTTTTTGCTCAATCACTTCACACTTAGAAAGAAATAGTTGTATTAATAGCAGATGAGGCCAATATCAAGGCAAAACTGATACAGCTACAGTCCTCCATTACCCCACATTTGGAATTACTCCATAAGGAACAAGTCTATGAAGAAACTGTTCTCAAGAAAGATCCTAATCTTTCTACATCAGATGGACTTATTCATCTTGCTGCAGAGACTGCCATTCATCACAAGTCACTAGAAATTGCTTTGAACAATTGGGATGCAGCTCTCAGGATGATTATGGAGGTAAACATCACATTTTTGGTGAAATATGGTCTCAACCCTTAAAACCCTTTGACATAAGTGTCAAAAAGGGGGAGATAAGAATAAAAGGGGGAGTTACAATAATTTTGAATTTTGAATATCTTATTAACTAAGGGGGAGATAGTATAAGATGCATAAGGCACAACCAACTCAGGGGGAGTTACAATAATTTTGAGGTATATATTGTAAGTTATAAATTTTGATCAAAGTTTTCTTTAAACTCTGTATATACCAAACAGATTAGTGAATGTACTCATAAGGTCAGATAAGTGTTTTTGTCACTCATGTCAAAGGGGGAGATTGTTAACCTCATAATGGTTTTTGACACTTGAGTGCCAATACACTTAACCGCTTTGTATATTGGAGCCGAGTACACCATGTATGCCAAGCCACAACATGAGCCGAGTCAGGAAAGACTTTAGGTGCCGAGTGATCTTCATGTGCCGAGTAGTCTTCAGGTGCCGAGTGAAGATCAGGTGTCGAGTGAAGTTCAAGTGCTGAATGAATTTAGGTGCTGAGCAGAATCAAGTGCCGAGTAGATACAGGTGCCGAGTGATATTCAAGTGCCGAGTCACAAATGATGCCAAGCAATACAAAAATGCAACAGGTGTCGAGTAAGCTAGTTTGTTATTAGTGTCGAGCTTCTGGAATTAGCAAGTGCCGAGTAACACAGAATGTACATATGAGTTTGTAACTTCATTGATTCATATGTAAACCATTTTCATGGCTGACATGTGATGAATCTTGAAGGATTAAATGATAAGATCAAATATTTTGTATTTCCTATGCAATCTACATGCAACCAATAAGAAAAATGGAGAAGGCATGCAACTAATGAAAGAAGTGCAAACAATGAGCAGGAAATAGAGATTGAATATGGATCGTAGATCCATACCTAACCCTAAATCCTCGAATGCCTTTATAAGGAAGATGAAATTTCATTATAAGAAGGAGTGAGTGGATATACAAGGGTATTAAAAGGAAAACTATTTTAGAGAAAAGAGTATCAAATCATAGAGGATCAAGATCAGAGATAGCATATCAAGTGCTTGTATTCAGCAATCGAAGGATTGTAATCTATTAGGTTTATTATATCTAATATTCTCTAGCAATTAGAATAAAAATCCTATGGTGATAGGTTAGCTTAACAACTATTTTGTAGATCTTTTAACTAGGTGATTAAATCCTTTAACAGGGTGACACTTCATGTAAAGTGTTTGTAAATCCTTTAACCAGGTCACTATTGATATAGTGTAAAGCCTTTAAAAGGGCAAACCATCAGAAGTGGTTAAAACCTTATTGCTGCAGTAAATTTTGTGGGTATCATCCCCACCCCAATTTTACCTTCTTATTCCTAGAGGGTTTCTGGGTTACCAAAATCTCAAGAGTTATGTGATGATGCTTATGTGTTTCTCATAATTTTTTGATATGTTTATATGCATGCAATCTACTTTCAGTTAAAAGTTTTAATGGTAAAAATACAATACTTCTGATTCACCCCCCCTCTCAGAAGCATTCTTCCTATTTGAATATTCCAACACTTGCACCATCCTATGACCTTCTCACTATTTAATATAAGGATCAAGTTTTCCACTTAAAGGATTGAAACTAAAAGATTAGGTATATCACATAGATATTGAAAGATGGAGGTTAGGTATATCTCAGACATTATGTGTTGTTTAAAGTTTAAGAATGCTGCAAAAGTTGGTTTATTATTTACATGGTTGAGATGAATGTGAGAAGTTATAATCTATAACAATTGAACATGTTTAAGAATTGGTTTCTTTTGTGAGTGCAGTGAAGGTGGATATTTCAATGCAATTATGATTTTTCCCCCCAACTATCCAAATAACCCACCTTTTGTGAGATTCACATTAGAGATGTGGCACCCTAATAGTTAGATGGTGTTGAATTTTAGTGTTAGACATTTTTTGTGTAAGGATTTGGTAGAAATAAATTTCATAACCAACTTGTTGTAGACACCTAAAATTGTCCAAAACCCATTTCTTGACCAATTAGATAAATATTTATTATTTATTTAATTACCTTATCATTTAATTAAATAAATTTACATTTATTTAATTATATTCCCCTTTCCTTGATTTAAATAAACTAAGGTTTATTTAAATCTTAACCAATTCCCACTTGCATCTAATCCCTTTCACTTTAATTAAGTATGTCATTTACTTAATTAATTCCCTCCTAATCCCACTAGGAATTAAATATTGCATTTAATCCTATTTGAGCACATGGCTCCTACTTTTAACCCTCACCTAACCTCACTAGCCTAACTAACCCATCATGCTAAACCTACCCACTTTCCTAATCATGCTTTCTTTTCCTAATCATCCTAGCTAATCACCTCTTGATCCTAATTGTGTTCTCACACATGTGTGAGGAATCCTCACACATGTGTGAGAGATGTTCACACTTTCCTCATCCCTCATATCTTGCATGCCTCTTGCACACTTGTCCTCTTGCATGAGAATCAAGTTGTCTCACACATGTGTGAGAAGCCATGCTTCTCACACCTCATTGATCACATCACTTTCAAGTTGTCTCACACATGTGTGAGAAGCCATGCTTCTCACACCTCATTGATCATGTCACTTTCAAAGGTGTCTCACACATGTGTGAGGAAAAATGATCTTACACACCTCTTACACTTGTCATTGACATGTCACCATCAAAGGTTGCTCACACATGTATGAGCATATTGCCCCCTTTGAATGGTCAAAACTCTAATCCATGTGGAGTCTACTTATCCTCCACCTCATTGACACCTCATCTATCCTGAGAGATCTTAGCCCTCCATCTTGCATTCGATCTTAGCCATCCATTGCATCCATTTTCCTATAAAAGGAGAGCCCTCTCCTCATTTTAAAAGGAGACACTATCTACCTTATTGTTATGTTGCTGGAGTTGTGAGCAACCACATCCCACAACAATGTGAAATTATCTACACTTGATGGTTTCATGAGGTTTGCATAATGCTATTTTGTTGTTCATTTACATGTCTTCTTTCATATTTTGAGGTTTTGCATGATAATGTAGGAATGTGCATTAGTTGCTTAGTGTTATTTCCTTAGTTACATTTTTATGCAACACACCTGTAAAGTAATGGTGATATAATTTTAGTCTTGTTTTCCTACTATTAGTTGTGAGTGTCAGTGTGATGTTACATCAGAACACCGAAGTCATGATTGTATGAGAATGTCCACAAATGGTATTGTCTTTCCTAACATATTGTCTTATACTTGCAGTATATCTAGATGGACAAGTTTTCATATCAATCCTTCATGCACCAGGAGATGATCCAAAAGGCTATGAGTTGGCGAGTGAATGGTGGTCACCTATACATGTGGTACATCTTCCTAATCAAATTATATTAGCTAGCTTGAACTTCAGTATATGTAAAGCCTTAAAGGAGTAATTCAATAACTATTTCTTGTAGTCGGAGTCTCATAAATGGATCACAATTACAGGCAGAAACAATCCTTTTGAGAATTATATCAATGTTACTTCGTCCAAATGACGAATAACCAACAAATATTGATGCATTGGTAAGATCAAACTTTCTATCTTATTTAAAATCCTAAGGAATTGCCATGTGAGAAGTCTCTATTAGAGTAATGACATTAGCTACAACTACTAGATGACATTATCGTATGAGTAGTCTGTATTAGAGTCACTCTATGAAACTCCTAAAAAACCTTAGATCAGAGTGCCTAATCCTTCCAAATAGTAAGACATTTCCCTCAGGCCTTGTTTATATTTCAAATACTTTACACAATAATATTGAACTTTAATAGAGGCAACTTACCAATCTTTTGTCATGTTTATCTATCAACTTACTCTAACCATTAGGATGCCACATCTCTGATGTGAATCTCATAGAAGGTGGGTTGTTTGGATAGTTGGGGGGGAAATCATAATTGGATTGAAATATCCACCTTCACTGCACTCTCAAAAGAAACCAATTCTTAAACACGTTCAATTGTTATAGATTATAACTTCTCACTTTCATCTCAACCATGTAAATAATAAACCAACCTTTGCAACATTCTTAAACTTTAAACAATACATAATGTCTGAGATATACCTAACCTCTACCTTTCAATATCTGTGTACATTATACCTAATCTTTTACTTTCAATCCTTTAAGTAGACAACTTGATCCTTATATGTGTTTAATTTTGGTGTTAGATTTTTTTGTTTAAGGATTTGGTAGAAATAAATTTCATAACCAACCTATATAGTATTGGTGATATAATTTTAGTCTTTTTTTCCTACTATTAGTTGCGAGTGTTAATGTGATGCTACATCAGAATATTGATGTCATGATTGTATGGGGATGTCCACAAATGATATTGTCTTTCCTGGCTATTGTCTTTTACTTGCAATATATCTAGATGGGCAAGTTTTCATATCAATCCTTCATGCACCAGGAGATGATCCAAAAGGCTATGAGTTGGTGAGTGAACAATGGTCACCCGTACACATGGTACATCTTCCTGATCAAATTGTATTAGCTAGCTTGAACTTCAGTATATGTAAAGCTTTAAGGAATAATTTAGTAACTATTTCTTGTAGTCAAAGGCTTATAAATGGATCACAATTATAGGTAGAAACAATCCTTTTGAGCATTATATCAATGTTATCCAATCCAAATGATGAATACCCAACAAATATTGATGCAGTGGTAAGATGAAACTTTCTATCTTATTTAAAATCCTAAGAAATCACCATGTGAGTAGTCTCTATCAGTGTAATGACATTAGCTACAACTACAAGATGACATTACCCTGTGAGCAGTCTCTATCAGAGTCACTCTATGATAGTCCCAACAACCCTTAGATCAGAGTTCCTTGTCCTTCCAAACACTAAGACATTTCCCTTGAGCCTTGTCTATATTTCAAATACTTTACACAATAATATTGAACTTTAATAGAGGCAACTTACCAATCTTTTGTCATGTCTTTCTATCAACTTACTCTTGCAAATATTTTTTCTTAGCCCTATCCTAGGGCTTCTAAAACACTTCCAAGATCTTGTATACCTTGGAGATACTCCTCTTTCTTATCATTCTTGACCCTTGTTTTAAAAAAAATCATCTAACATGTGGACAAGCCCTTCTATAAAACCCTATTACTACTTTCCTCCCACTGTGATAGTTTCACAATCCCTTTATTGGTCCAATACATGTGAACTCCTTTGCATGGACATATGCAAGTTTCCAGACAGGTTGTTGAGTTAGACATTGAGTTTAATTCATATTATTTTTCATAACATAGTCCCAAGTAGAGATGGCTATACAACTGAAAAAATTCGCTTGATGTGACCATTTCTTAAATTTATTTTGGTAGTATTGTATCCCCTCTAACATCTCTTTGACCTTGGCTTATATTTGTAATATTACATCTCATGGATCTTGGCTCTTAGTATATCCTAAAGTCAAAAGAAAATGTTTTTAATTGATGTTTTTTATATTTTCCAACTGACATCTAGTATCAATCTATAAATGAGAGGCCACCAAAAAATATATTCACACAAATCTTGGTATAGTTTAGTTAGTAGTTATTTTTTTGACTTTTGATATAATATTATATTTTCTGGTTCAACTATGTTCTCCATATTTTCTCTATCCAATATTTACCTGATAATTGTGAAAGAAAAATGTAATTTATGGAGCTTTGTTATGGACTTCTTCAGTGAGGTTAAATGCATGCTCCCAATTCTTTGCTAAAAGATTAGATTTGTTAAGGATCCAAGATTCTCGTCCAAATTTTTTTCACCAAGAAATAACCTTTGGTGTCCCTTATGATCTCAACTGCTCCAGCTAGTTTCCAGTATTATCAAATTCATGCTTGACGGGTTGTGAGTCCTAGGAAGGCTCTCATAACATTGTTGTGAAAGTTGTTTCCTTTGGCAACCAAAGAATATACTATATTTCTTCCAAAGTGAAAGAATCTTTTTGCCCTATTCCTAGTTTAGATACCATCCATTTTTCTTTTATCTAAAAATTTTCCTTGGATATCACATTGTTGTAAATCCACCATCTATTCTAATTAGTTAGGGTAGTTTTCTAAGTTAGCCTACAATCTTAGAACTTGTGAACTTTGAGTAAGTATGTATACTTGAAAAGGTCATGGTAAACATGTATGGAAAATGTGAATTCCTCTCTCAAACAATCTTTGCCTCTTTTAGACTATAAACACATTTCATTAACCATTTCTTGCATTAAATGATTTGGGTGACCATTGAGTTAGGGTTTTTTTTTATAGTAAAGAATCTCCTACTAATCAATCTATTCTTAAATAAAAAATTCACCTTGTCAGTCTATGATACATTTTTGGGTCAGATTTGACCATATATCAAAGGATTACAAATTCAATATTCTCATCTTATTGGTGCTTAAAAAGACTTGACCATATCTTATATACTCAGTGTATAAGACAAGCACATATCATGTCATGCGTAATGCTTATTTCCTTGTGTAAATTTGGTTAATCATTAACTAGCATAACCATAGAATGTGATGCAGAGGTCTGATCTTCCCACTTAATTTGGTTCCAAGACAAGTCTGGTTTTAATAAAAACAAACACTTCCTCCCCTTCAACTTGGAGTATTCAAACTCATACCCCTACAGCTTCAATAGTCTCCTTCAATAGTTCACCAACTCATGTTGATTGTATTCCCCAAAACTCCCTATTGAGTTGCTTCCAAATAATTAAACCACTTGTGTCGATCCACATTATTACCTCCTAGTGTCCCTATCACACCTTATTTGACAAGGTTACTCCTCTATGGATTTATGGTATTGAACTTCTCCCATAAGGAGAGTCCTTGAGTCTTCACACAACTCCACCAACTCACAAACCCTCATCTAAGTTTTGGAGGCCTAATTGGAGCCCTTAAAGAAGGAAGTACCCTTAAAACTTGCAATACAATAAAAAGGACCATGGGGATATCTAGGGCTATTCACATTACCATCAATCCTTCAATTTTAGGCTTTGATTCGACGCCCATCCAAAGTTATGGAGGACTATTGCTTCTGTCCTAATTAATTCTGCCAGTCACATTGAGATGCATGGCTAGGGTTTAATGCATATCTCACATGAATTGTAACCAATAAATTTGAAACCAATTGAAAACTAAAATAGACTCCCTTATCTCTCATATAAACTAGGTTTGGATTTTTTCCAATATTTACATTTGGAGATAAGGGGTTTTGAACTCGGGTAACCTAGTTTTTGTGCCAATAACGACCTCTTGCAGAATGTGATAAGATTTCTCCATCGATTATCCACTTTAGGAACTCAAATTTATTGTAAATGAAAGCTAAGAAGATTTTCCAACTTCCTATCAAGTTGGATTTCTCATTTAAATCCGTATATGGGCACACCAAGTGAAACAACAGTAAAAACCACACGAAAACTCTATTTTCTTGTTTGCAATTTGTTCAACTTCATTCAATTCTTCTCTCTCCAACAATTTTTGGTTATTTACATAATTTCAATGATTTCCCCCATAGTTACAACCAACTGTGGGTGGTTATAATTTTTGGGCAACCAAAAGTCTCAACTAAAAATGCAATCAACATCTTTTTGCAAGATTGTTGCTGACAACATTTTTACCCACAATTTGAAAACTATATTCCTAGCCATCCTAGGAACCTACCAAGGGTGAATTAGTCCCTACCCATGTATTCTCTACTCAAAAATTTGAAAATTATGAGCCAAATCTACAATTATGTTTCATGAGATCCCCAGTCTATTAAAAGTTGTTCATATGCCTTGTGTATGCTTCCATAATTTAAATCCTTGATGGATGTTCATTTCTTGTTTCTCTATTCTAGTGCTAGCACAAAGGACATTGAAAAAGATTTTGGAATTCATCATTAAATTTGCAAACTATATTTCTTGGAGACTTATAAGTCTTTTTAAAAAAACTAATCTTGTACATATCTTGTAGTGTTGCATCCAAGAGATCAAAATTCATTGAGGGGTCTTCTTAATGGTTCATATGCTCTATTTGTGCTTTTGCAAAATTATGCATACTCTACTTTGAAGACCATCCAATTTGGTACAAGAATAAGGAACATAAGTAATGAAGATTGAAATTAATTATACATCTATAGATCACACGTTTTAAGGTCTTAACAACCATCCAACACATTTTATTTGTGCATCTATTGCTGCATGAATTGCATTTTGTAGATATTGATAATAGATTGAAAAGAGATTGTTGATTGAGAAAGATTGTTAAATAGGGAGATTGATATATATGTGTTTCAATCATTGTTTTGTACTGATTTCAAACCTACTATTTTTCAAGTAAGACAACTGCTTATATGATTTAAGTACTATCACTTATTTGATTGATGAAGAGGATTTGATCAAAAGATGTAACAATAGCACCTAGAGGAAAGGCTGAGTTATGATTGTGTAAAGGAGTACAAGAATCAGTTAAGACAGTGATAATATGATGTATTGATAATCTACTTAAGGTTACAAAGGTTGGATACACTAAGAAAGTATAGAATAACAAGTTACACAAAGTTTGTCTGCCAAGCTTGATCGAGTGGATAGTAGGTGTTGAGAAAAGTCAGTGCAAGCTGAGTAGAAAATTAGTTGGAGCCAAGTAAAAGTGAATTCTAGTGGATGCCAAGAAAAATAATGGATGTCGAGTAATGTTTAGTTGATTTCGAGCACTAGTAAACTTTAGTTAATGCTGAGTGATTTTATAGTGGATGTTGAGTACCACAGTATGTGTCGAGCATTAGAAACAAGTTAATGTCAAGCTTTTGCATTATCTTAAAGATTGTGGATTTGATGAATTTGAGCTAAAAAGTTTGTTTTCTTGGATTGTGTGAACTAGGTGGAAGATAAGTACTAAGGATGATGAGCTGGTGGTACATAATTCAAGGTAAACCATTTTTAGGAAAATTCAAATAAGGTTGAAGGAGAAGTTTCTAGAAAAGATATGGAATATGGGGTAGATATATCCTACCTAATCTATCCTAACCCTAAATTGGAAGATGGAGAATGAGTAGAAAAAGATCTTAATTTCCTATTTATAGGAATGGCTGGTCATGAGGCAAGTTTTTCATGTGCGAGAACCTATGGAAGAGAAGGAGTTAAGGGTTTTGCTTCATCAAGTGACCTAGAGAAGAGTTTGCATTGGCATGTTAAGCAAGAAGGCTTAAGGATATGAATTCTTGATGGGTGAACAAGCTATCAAAGCTGAAATGTGTGAAGACCAAATAGAATGGAGGACCAACACAGTGATCTGTAATCTACAAATGAAGTTGTAAGTTGTTATCAGTTCAAGCCTTACTGTTACTCTCTAACAATTGTATCAGTCTAGGGTAAATCCTTTGGATTAAGGTTGACCTAATAGTCATTTGTAAATCCTTTAATCGGATGACATTCCAAGTGAATGGTCTAAAGTCCTCTAACAAGGCTCACTCCTAACAAGGTGATTAAAATCCTTTCACATGGTCACATTTAACAGTGTGTATTGTAACCTTTACCAGGGTTGGTCTTCACATGGCATCACTTCAAAAGAGTGAAAAAGAGTAGCATGTTACTGGTGGTTTTTCCCAAATTGGGTTTCCATGTAAATCATTGTGTCAGATGTGTTGCTGAATCTTTTATGTTTCATGTTTACATTTATGCAAATTGATTTGACAGTAACCTACAAGTTTTAAGTGATTGCATAATCTTATGGATGCATGCATGATGGTAAATGTTTTATGGGTTCACTAAGCTGTGAAATTTTTTATTTATACATATAGACCTTGGATAACTGATTCAACCCCCCTCTCAGTTATTCTAAAGAATTCCAATAGTAGATTCCTCACTCCCTTCAGTTAACTTGGAAAATAAATCATGTAAGACCACATCCCATTAGAAGATAGATAAAAAAATGTAATACATGGAACACTACCATGAGAGTTCTTAATCACAATATAAGTCAAAACTCCTTTTCTACGATAGAAGACCTTGCCTCACTTTTTAAAAACATGTTGGTCAAGTTTGAACTTAGATAAGCCCCAGTTTACATTACTTAGTGTCACTAATGTTCTTCCATGTTGAGGTAAGAATTATTCTTGTATCATGGGCTGTGTATCAAACTTCAACTAGGAAGCTCTTTGTGCATTAGTGTTTTCAGTAGTCTTGACTCCCTTTGCCTTAATTGTTTGCCCATCTCACATTCTTTCTTGTGTTGACATGTACTTTGTCTTCTTGGCTTGAAACCTTGGCCTTGGGGTGCTTTGGGATCCTCTCCATGCATGAGCTTGAAACAAACATTGTAGTTAGGATTTTCCCTACTTGGTCAAATATGAACTAAAATCAAAGATCAATAATAGGCAAAAAAATAAAATTAGAATTTTGAATATTTGTATCAAACTTATAAATTTCACTAATTTAAGACTATGATACTCTAAGATATTCAAATAACTAATCCATTCTAATTTACAAGTTCCTTATTACTCATGCTAAACTGATTTCATCGTATTGTTAGCCCAAAATGTATGAGTAAAATCTGAGAATGAGGTCTGATATGAAGTTAAAATAAATTCTAGAAATGAATGTAGACCTCAATAAATGGTGACAAAAGGATGAATCTAGCTATCTTCCTTCGATCTAAAGGCTTCAATCATATTTGAATCATTATTTACCAACACCCAACTTGAAATGAAGGTCTTGTCTTACTGTTAAATGATCATAATGAGACCTGAAATCAAATTTAACTCATTGGTAAAGACTTCTAGAGGTCCAATAACTAGAATTTTGGTTCTTGTAAAGGTCTAGAGTTGAGGTTCTATTGTTTGTGATTGATTAAATTGAATCCCCACACTAGTAGTTGCTTGAAATTGGGCTCCAAATGAATGATGTGTAGCTTCTAGAGTTTATTAGCTTGCAATTTCAAATGATAAATGACAAGGATAGAGCTATGTCCACTGATTATTTGTGAATATTATGAAACATATATAGTTTCATAGAATCATTAGCTTTGTTCTCATTCCACCACATTGCATTTATTTCAAAAGAGATAGAATGTTCACCTTCAGTGATAACTAATTTCAAGCAAAGATTGAAGTTGAAATCTTCAAGGCTTGAGCTTTTCCAAACCTCTAGTTCCCCTACACCAAGCCAACTAAGTTTTGGTTCTAGTTATAGGAAAGCAATGGATAGCCAAATATAGTAGACCAACTGACTATCATTCCTAAATAACTTTTAAAGAAAACCATAGGTATTATAATGTTTCTTCAGATGGCATGTCTTCATCATCATGGTAGATATTTTCTACCATTTGCTAGATTTGAAGAATGTTATCCTCTGCCACACTGGCTATTACCCAATCCTCAGATGGGTTCCATGAGAAATATGATATCTTTCTCATATGTCCACCATGAATGAACAACAATTCAAGTGGTCCATCTTCTGCATCCTTTGGTGTTTTCACATCATCAATCCTGTAAAATCATAGACTTTTTATATGTATCAAATTTTAACTAAAAAATAAAATAAACTATATTACAAGGACATAAGATATTTAGAGATCATGAACCAAAAATTTGCAGTGTACCCATTACACTTGCAAACATAATTCTTACTTTTGTAACAAAATACAAAGTTTTATCCAGGACAATTTAAACACCCAAGGACTAAAAGTAGGACAGGAAAATGTGTCAATTAGATTTTATGGAATATATAAAGTAAAACCAATAACATAATAATAAATCAGAAATATACAAAGGCCTTACAACTTCTAAAACAAAAGCAGTGGATATTGATGTTCCAATTTTTTAGGATTAAACTAATAGTATCACAAACCTCTTAGAAGTCTAGTTGTTGTGTTTCTTCTTAGAAGTCCAATTGCCTCAACAAAAAAAAATTGTGGGAATTTGTATTTCATTTCAAGCTAGTCGATATACCTATTATGATATTCCAAAAAGTGTGTTTATCACAAACCTCTTAGAAGTCCACTTGTCGTCTTTCTTCATTTGGGCTATCTACATATATTTGTGCGAGTCTTTTATGATTATTTTAGAGAATGAAAGCATGGAAAATAAATTCATCCAACACCATATTGGATGTGCAAGGACTGGTTGCTTTAGTTGTATAACAAAACAAACAATCTTCATTAAATAAGGTATTCTCTTCAATTGTAGTATTCACATTACTATTGAGCTGCTTTTTATTAATGGTGATCTGATGAATAGATCTAGACTAATTGCAGTATTGAATGCTTAATTAAAAGCACAACTTAGTGAAAGTCTTAATACATTATACATAAATGAAATTAAGCATCAAAGACTTTAGGTGAAATAAACAGAATTGAGAGAGAGAAGAAGATAGAACGTGCAAAAAAAGTTTGATTTCAGAGTTCACCACAAATGTGACTATGTCTCCAAGTCCACTCCAATAGAGTACGACCGATCTGATTAATCTCCAGAAATAAATTACAATTATGCACCAGGAAGACCATTTATTCTAGCACTTTGATAGCATAACAATACTCTAAAGTAAAAAAATGGCTCCAAAAATCTCCCTAATCCTTCAAAACTTCACCAAGAGTAATTTTCTCTCCAAGTCTCTCTTCAAGAATTATAATAATTCTCCAACTTTGATTGCCTTCCAAAATGACATCCTACCTCACTTTTTATACAAAATAATTGGCTTAAATTGGCTCAAAACCAATTAAGGGTATAAAACAAAACACTCCCTTCGAATAACCCCCTTTGCCATTTTTACATTTTGGCATTTATACAATTTTGGGGTTTAGTCATTAATAAAATAAAAAATAAGCCCTATTTGAAGAGTGGGCGATTTGTTTGTTTCAAAAGTTAAATAGAAACTTTGCCACATCCTCTTCAAGTCTAACGCATGGCACAGTGGTAATCACAATTTTTCCATACTTGCAAGGTCACAAGTTCAAACCTCATCAAGTGCTTTGGCGGCATCCATAGGTTAAATGAAAAATCCATTATAAAGTTGTTAAATGCTCCACGTGGTCTAGTGGCAAGGAGGGAAAGTAGGGAATCAGAGGTTGAAGGTTCAAACCTCTTCAAAAAAAATTTAAACAACCAAATTCGAGCTTGAGGTGCCATGTGGCACTATTTTATTTGCTCATATTTTTGACATGTGTCATCACCTGAGCTGCTGATATCATGATGATGTCATCATTATTACATTTTGCTTCCAAAATTCAAATGACCATAACTTTCACATATGAAGTCCGTTTTTGAGGAAATGAACATCGTTGGAAAGCTCTCATCAGGCTCTTAATTTTTAAATCCATTGTTGACCACTTTTGAGATGGTTTGATTTTGCCCCTTATCTAGCCCTCTAGTCTACCTGTTGACCAAAACTTTGATCAAGAGTAACTTGCACGAACAGACTCCTTTTTGCTCCGTTCAAGTTGCGTTGGAATCAGGACATTGAGATCTTTTTGATGGTGCAAAAATATGGAGATTTGAAGTCACTTCAATTTTCACTAAAATTATCCACCGGATCAGGCCTCCCCACTGAAGATGTTTTGGACCTCCAAAAGTGAAATTTACTCTGACATTAAGTGAGGACTTGGCCTCCCCACTTGTCTTGTATCATTTGTACATCTAAATACCTGGCTCACAAGCACAATGAAGACTACAACAACATTGTTGATCATAAACATTATTCTATCACTTCCATAAGCATCTACATCAATTATCGTAGCCACTAACCAACAAACATTGACTAGCATCAAGCTGAACAATAATGCAAAAATGAAAGAGAATAAATCAACAACATATCGATCCTTCACAATAGGAACATTTTTACCCAAGGAACCATCAATGGTTTCAATCATCATTCCCTCATGTTGTATTGCGGGTGCATCCTACAACATCTGACCCTGGTTAGCTACTCTAAGTTCAAGTGTAGAACCACCTATACTAACAGACATACGAGTTAACTCTTTACTTGCATTAATTACCCTCGTTAACTGCCCTGTGTTTGCAAAAGAATGATCAATCTTAATCCTATGCGAATGTACAATATACTGAATGCCATCTTTAAACAAGTGATAATGATTCTTCTCCCTGTAGAAAATTGCTTTTCTATCATAAAGATAAGGGCTACAAAGCACTATCCCACAGATATCTAGTATAACCACATCAAATTGTACTTCATCCACAAACTTACTAGTGATTGTGAATCTTAAGGTACATTGTCTTGTTACTTGCAACTTATCATTTTCACAAATCCAGCCTAGTGGATAAGGTTTCTTATGTAATGTAGTTTTCAATCCCAAGTTTCTTACAATACTTTATGAAATCAAGTTCACTTGAGAACCACTATCTATGAGTGCATCAATTTTAGTGTTCTTAGCAACAACCCTTAAATGAAACAACTCATTCCTTTTCTTATCTTCAGGGAAATCATTAACTGTAGAAGTAGAAGCACAACTAGCAACAGAAACACTAGAAATAGGAGCTTTACCTTTCACACCCATAGTTGTTATCTTCATCTTGTCATTTGAATTTGAACAAAGATCCATAACAACATTTGTGGCTTTCACCTTACCTTTTTGTTTCTAATCAAAATTTTGAGCCCACTTAGGCTTCAATTCGGGATGCAACTTCCAACAATGTTCTTCATCATGACCCTTCCTGTCACAATGAGTGCAAGAAAGTTTCTCATCCTTCTTGACTGTAGCTGCCTTCTTTCCTTTATCTGTCTCTACAACCTTAGAAGATTTATTTACATCATTATCAAACTTATCAACAAAAGATCCTTTACCCCTTGACTCTAAGTGTGTAGCTTGAATAGACATTTCATCCAAATTACAAGGGTTCAATACCAAAATAGAATGTCTAAGGTAGGAATGAAGACCTCCTATGTACTTCAACAAAGTGTCCTGGGTGTACAAAGGAACATTCAAAGCAATAGCCATTTTCCTAAATTCATGGGTGTACTCTTGGACAGTTTGATCCTTCCCTTGCCTAAACATTTTCCAGTCCATCATTAACTGTTGCATATGTCCTAAGGGATAAAACTACTTCTTAAGAGCATTAACAAACTCTTCCCAAGTTAAACTGACTCTACCATGTTGTGAAACTTCTGGCTTAGTCTTACTCTCCCACCAAGTTAAAGCTGTACCTCCTAACCGAAAAGTAGCTAATTGAATCCTATCAACATCATCAATAGTAGACTTCTACTTGTTGAATCCAATCATCCAATTTTTCAGCATTAAGTTCACCACAATACTTAGACAAGTCAAATTTTACATCCAGTTTGATCTTAGGCTTATACCCATCGTTGAAAGGATTAAAAGAAGTAGAATGAGGAGAAGATGGAGAAGAAGGAGAAGATGATGAAGATGGAAATAGAGGTTCAGGAGGGTCACTACCACCTCCTACTCCTTTGGCTTTGTCATCCTTTAATGAGGATTTTGCTTCCCCCTTCTTCTTAACTTTATTTTCCTTTCTCAATTGTCGTTCGTGTCTCTCTTGGAGAAGAATGTCCACCTTAGCCTTCATCTTGAGGAATGCTCTTTGAAATTCCTACTCACTGATCTCATCAGGAACCTCCATTCCAGAAATAGACATCTTTGGAAATGTTCTATGCTTCCTGATCTCAGGATTAAATTCTTCAAGCTTGCCTTTGCCCTTGTGAATCCTGGATCTTGTTAGCATTCAAAAAAAACAACTACAATAATAGTCAACTGAGCTCTGATACCACTTGATCTGATGAATGGATCTAGACTAATTGCAGTATTGAATGCTTAATTAAAACCACAACTCAGCGGAAGTCTTAATACATTATACATAAATGAAATTAAGCATAAAAAACTTTAGGTGAAATAAACAGAATTGAGAGAGAGAAGAAGATAGAAAGTGCAAACAAAGTTTGATTTCGGAGTTCACCACAAATGTGACTATGTCTCTGGGTCCACTCCAATAGAGTACGACCGATCCGATTAATCTCCAAAAATCAATTACAATTATGCACCAAGAAGACCATTTCTTCTAGCACTTTGATAGCATAACAATACTCTGAAGTATAAAAATGGCTCCAAAAATCTCCCTAATCCTTCAAAACTTCACCAAGAGTAATTTTCTCTCCAAGTCTCTCTTCAAGAATTACAATAATTCTCCAACTTTGATTGCCTTCCAAAATGACATCCTACCCCCCTTTTTATACAAAATAATTCGCTTAAATTGGCTCAAAACCAATTAAGGGTATAAAACAAAACAGTCCCTTCGAATAACCCCCTTTTCCATTTTTACATTTTGGAATTTATACAATTTTGGGGTTTAGTCATTAATAAAATAACAAATAAGCCCTATTTGAAGAGTGGGCGGTTTGTTTGTTTTAAAAGTTAAATAGAAACTTTGCCACGTGCTCTTCAAGTCTAATGCATGGCGTAGTGGTAATCATAATTTTGCCATACCCACAAGGTCACGGATTCAAACCTCATCAAGTGCATTGGTGGCATCCATAGGTTAAATGACAAATCAGTTATAAAGTTGTTAAATGCTCCATGTGGTCTAGTGGTAAGGAGGGAAAGTAGGGAATGAGAGGTTGAAGGTTCAAGACTCTTCAACATATTTTTAAACCACCAAATTTGAGCTTGAGGTGCCATGTGGCACAATTTTATTTGCTCATATTTTTGACATGTGTCATCACCTGAGCTGCTGATATCATGATGATGTCATCACTATTACATTTTGCCTCCAAAATTCAAATGGCCATAACTTTCACATATGAAGTCCATTTTTGAGGAAACGAACGTCGTTGGAAAGCTCTCATCAAGCTCTTTATTTTGAAATCCATTGTTGACCACTTTTGAGATGGTTTGATTTTGCCCTTTATCTAGCCCTCTGGTCTACCTATTGACCAAAACTTTGACTGAGAGTAACTTGCACGAACGGACTCCTTTTTGTTCCATTCAAGTTGCGTTGGAATCAGGACATTGAGATCTTTTTGATGGTGCAAAAATCTGGAGATTTGAAGTCACTTCAATTTTCACTAAAATTATCCACTGGATCAAATGGTCTATTCAAAGCATTTATAGCCTTATCTTGCAGATGCCTATGATATAATTAAAACATAATTAAGTCCCACCTTTCTGTATTTTTTTTGCAGTTACCTTTTCAATCATAATCTCTCAGGTGCCCAACTCTCTCTAATAATCCTTTGTGGCTCACCTCTAGCTCCTTGGCCTCTGTCAATGTATCCTATAGCCATCTCTCCTTCCTCTTTCACAAAGTGACCTCTTGTAGAGGAACATCCTCATGCCACCTTGCCCCTTGTGGGAGTCTAGTTGTACGAGATATACCTTTGTATTAGTTGATCGATCACAAAGAGAAGATCACTGAAATGCATTATTCTCTTCAGATCGACAATATCAGAGTTCAAGTTTCATGTATCCAGATTTGTTATGCAGTCTGCAATATAATTGCAATTTAAAACCACATTTATTTGATTATCATCTACAAAACAAAACTAAGCATGATTGTAAAGACATATGTTAGGGCTAATGATTCTTCTTTGTCACAATAGTTTTAAACAATCTATAATACTTTGTGAGTCATTTTCACATTGATGTAGGTACCCACTTGGCTGTTACTCTTTGAAGAGATGAAGCATATGAGGACTTTGATCTTTTCAAGAGTGTGGATCCTATAATGCTTCTCATAAATCTTCCCAATGAAGAGGAAAGGGTGAACCGTGCCCACAAAATTCTATGTAATGGTATGAGAAAATATCATGTCATTAATTGATTTTATTGCCAATTTTATATTGGAAATTATTTATTATTGATAAGTACAATATTTTGTTTATTAGTGTTGGTAGTGTTGTAGGTTACTAGTTACCCTATCATGTTGAGCATTTTTTTGCCTTATTCTTCTCATTTTGCTATGTCAACCTGGCTAGATTACTTGGATCAAGATATCTTTATAGTTGTCTCTGTAACCTTCAGACATCAATGCAAATAATTTTTAAATATTGTTACTAAGAGTTAAGTGATATGTTAAAGTTGATGTCCTAATTAAGAGTTTGATTCTTTAGTGATGGGCTTATTTATGGATTTCTTGCCACTTGGTTCTAATTTTTCTCAATATTCTCTTTGTATTGCGTTCAAGTGACATTCAATTTCTTGGTAGTTGTTTGTCTTATTTCTCAATTTTTTTGGATATATGAAAATTAGAAACTATGACATGCTAGATGAGTGAAATTATGGTCTGGTAGCTTTATTGAGATGTAATTGGGACTTTTCAATTTGTTTAATATCATTTGTTCTTTTAACAATAATTAGTTATTGTTCTTCACTGTGTAGCAACATGCATATGTATCAGCTGTCTGGAAAGAATTCACAACCCTAGAAGGAAGAAAGTAGTAATATCATCCTTGCATAAAATGCTCTCAATTTTTGGATAATTTCAATTGCCTTGAGCTCTACTATTATTAAATATCTAACTATTTGGATTATTGTTGTCTGGTTTACATGTATTATTACAATAAGGTTACAAAACTTTCCAAGTGGACAATTCCAGATGATCTAAGGGATTGTATAGCTATTTTATTTCATATGCGAAAAAATTCAAGTATAACTCTTCACTTATATTTTATTTTTGCAAAATAATATAGGTAGTTTTAACTATGAAATATGTTGATGTCGTGCTTAAGTGATTTCTCCTATGAGAAGGAAATTTCTATAGTTGGTTTTTTTTTTTTTTTGATCAATAAACGATCGAAGCCTTGATTAAATTATAATTAAATCAAAGTCTTATAGAAAGTCCTCCATTCTGACAGGCACTGGTAGGGAAGAACGGGGAAAGAAACCCTCCAGTCTTGCCCGGGACCGCAGTCCTATATTATACATTGATAAAAGGGGCATACCCCAGTTTTTGCAATGATAAAAGGAGCATACCCCAGTAGATAATATCACAATTTCAAATTTTCAATACATACAGTTTCGGGGCATACCCCTATTATTCACATTTAATTTCGAGGCGAGTAAAATACAAATATCCTCTTATCTCCAACCTAAAAGAAAGATCTAAAGCAAAATAATTTGCTCGTATCCATCTTTTGGCTGTCTAAACCTTTCCTATTAAACTGCAACTTTGTTTATAGGAGTACATTCCTTGCTAACCAAAATGGGATATCACCTGATCAATACCTGTGAAACACCAATAGCTGGGAAAGCAGTAATAAAGTATTTTCCAAGACACAGATATTGTGAAAACCTCAAGTCATAGGATTAATCACAGATGACTACTCATAGCATATACTTTAAAAGACCAATCCAGTAGACTAAATCTCTATCCAAATAATTCCTAAGAATTATCCATTAATCCACTCTTTCACGAAGGCATACCAAGAGGATACCCTGTTTGGTTTGAGGGTTTGAGAATAAATACTCCAGCAGATTAATCAAGTGCTTCTCCAACCAAAATAGGCCTAGTTAATCTTGCTCAAGAAATATTATCTAGATATCTCAAAAGTAGCCTCATTCATACAACGGAATTTTAAAGAGCATATCCTCTAATTTTAGATTAGAGCACTGTTATTAATCTATGTTAATCCCATCAACATAATAAGAAACAAACTCGAAAAACAATCATAATAGGAAGCATCAATAAGATGAAAGTTCTGATTAAGCACTTCTTCTAGAATAAACTTACAGGAGAACCATAAGAAACAAACACATACTATTCTAAAAGGAAGCGGAAGAAACCAAGAAGAAATTTAACACAGAGACAAATTAGTTCTATAATGTTCATACATTAGAGGATTACTACATGAAGTCCTAAATTTAATTAGATGATCAATTTCTCACAGCCAACCGGAGCATCTACAACATTCATACTTTTAAACTAAATACTACTGTTTAAAAGACAGAGTTATATATACACATTTTTCATCCAAACCCAAGTTAGAGGGGGTTTTTAAACTTTCAAAATTCTATCGTGTTCATATATATACCATAGAAAAGATTTTATATGGGAGGAGATTAGATCCTAGACCCTTAGTATTCCAAAATAGAGCGCAAAATTAGGAGGTATCAATCTATCCGATACAGAGTATAACATAAAGTTTATACTACTACTGAGCTACTCCAGCTACTTAAACCAAACCTAAGACCGGATTCTTCAAGCTATATTAACACACTACATATAAAAGTCCTTACTACTGAGAGACCTACCCCATCCTTATTCTATTCGAGTGACCATAAGCACTTCGGGTTCATCTTCAATATCATCCGTGGCCATATTCATGGGCAGATCGATTCGTAGTGAGACCCTGCTTGTTTTTTCAAACTCGAGGATGTTGAAATTGATAGCATTCAGATCCTCGAAGGAGACTCCCGACTCAATGTATGTATTAAGCAGTTTGAGGTGGTTGTGTACCCATTCGTTGTTGTCTTCTTCAATGATCCCTCTCCAGCATAAAAGAAAATTAATGTTGGCTTCCATACGAGGCCATTCCTTATAGAAGGCTAGGCCTTCCCTCATGATTAGGGCTTGTCGACGAGGGGCCGTCTTCAATTCTTCATCACCCTCCGGGAGACCCATGTATTTTTTAGGGTATGGAATTCTGCCATTATCATCTATGCTATATACGGCCTTTTTCAGCTCCTTCCTCCACGCCGGGCTGAGAATGTCAAAAAAAGGCCATATAATGTCCTCCTTAGGGATCTTAGCCCTAACCATTATCCCAATAAAAGAGCCGATGATGGAGCTGTTTGTCCTCCAAGTTGTAGAATAATAATAAATTTCTTCACCCAGTGCTCTGTTAACAGCAAATCTAATCATGTCATCAGTGATTCTCAACAGCCGGCTCCATCTTTCAGGCTTGATTTTGCCTAAGAATGCCATAGTTCTGGTTTCGGTAGAGTGAAAGACGTGAATGTTGGATTCCATCTTCGATCAAAGGACTACAATACCAAAGGTTCTAAGCAGAGACTAAGAGGGGAGGAAACTATGACCAGAGATCTTCACACTAAACCTTTCCTTCTGCTACGACTCTGGGAATGCCTTAAAGTTTTAAATGAACCAGCGGTCATGAATAATCACGAACTGGCTTGAACTCTAACATATACCTTACACAGATGTTGGAACCTAACTTCATACCCTGTCATGATAATTTAGGTCATTCATACAAGCTTGGGAGATCCTTCCATATCTTGTGATGATGGGAGTGAGATCATGCTCAGCTTTGGCATGCTCGAATCAGACGGGTATTAACTAACTATAATTAAATACTCCACTGGGAATGATTTTTGAGAGACATACAGGGAAAAAGGAACAACACATACTCTTTCTGAAATGAAAGAATAATGAAAATTAATATCAGTACTGAATAATCATTCATGTTGCTAGAAGAAGGAGGTTTTGGATAGTTTTATCTAATAATTAGATTACGAATGCTAATTACATATCATAAATAAGGCATAATTTATTAGTGATTAAAATAATAGAGTTAATCCTAATCCAAAAGTACTCAATAATTAAATTCTAATTATATACTTATAATACTTGTTAATGTTACTATTTAACACAGGTATGTTAATATCTCTGAATAGATTACCATATTTGATCTCTGGTTATATATATATAAGAAAATATTATTATATCTATATACCTGTAGTTTAAAATAATATAAATGATATATATATATATATATGATTATAAATATATAAAAACTAGTATTAAGTAATTATTAATAATTTGGACCTTCAAAATAATTTTTAAATACTATAAGATAGGTGATTTATTATGAAGGATTATAAATCAGAAGGATATAGGAATTAGCATTATTTTAAAGAATATAAATATTTGACAATATGATACATTGCTTAAATTATATCTTGAGTTGATGTGATAATATTTCGCTGAATATTAATGCTTGTGAATTGGTTGAATATAAATGCAATTCTTTTGAATAGGAACTAAATCTAGGCTTGGGATTTGCCCAAATAGGTAACTTTTGTATCAATCTGTAGTTGATTATATTGATAAGTAACTATCTTGTTATTATAAAGGGGGGGAGATATCTGACTTGAACAATAAAATTGATTCTCCATCCGCACCCTTATTGGCAAGTTCATCTGCCAATGAGTTACCTTCTCGATAAATATGACTGATATTGATCTCCTCGAAATGCTCTATTAAAATTAACACTTCTTGGAGTTTCAAATTCAAGACCCAATTTGGGGTCTTTTTTTGTCTGATAGCGTTAAGAACGACTTGAGAATCACCTTCAATGTGGATTTTGGGGAGGCTTAATTTAAGACAGAGCTGAAGACCCTTCTCCAAGGCTTCAAGTTCTGCCACGTTATTGGAAATAGGAGGAAGGGGGGCAGCTAGCTTTGCTACCCATCTACCATTCTCATCATTTAAAATACATCCTACCTCGGCTATACCCGGGTTCCCTCTCGCTGCCCCATCAAAGTTCAATTTGTGCCAACCTGGGGGAGGAGGGACCCATTTACATTTTGCCCTTGCCTCTTTATTGCTTTCCGCATACACCAGTGGTGGATTGATAAGGTTGGACCATAATTTCTTCATAATTCCATCCCAATATGAGAAAGATCCTTCCACATGCGTTGTCTTCCTCAGATTAGCATTCATTACTTCTACTATTGAAGCTTCTAGATTTAGAATAAATCTACCTAGATTCCGCTCTTGATCTTTAAAAATACGACGGTTTCTTTCTTTCCATATTTCCCATACAACTATGGATGGGCAAATATTCCATAATTTTCTATAGACCCCATGTCCCATATTTGTGGGCCATGAACATAGGAGCCCTTTAAGAGAATTCTATAGAAGGGTAGCCCAGTTTAGTCGGGACTTGAGCCATTCCCAGCAATTTTGTGCGAAAGGACAGTTGAGAAAGAGATGATCAGCATCTTCATTGTTCTGTTTACACATGACACACCAATTAGGACCATTTATACCAAATCTAGCGAGTTTGTCTGCTGTTAAAGCTCTGTTCTGAAGGGAAAACCATAGAAAGAAACTGGCCTTAGGAAGACAAGTTGTATCCCAACACAATTTTAATGGGATCTCCACCGAGTTCCATTGCTGCCTTGATAACCTTGTTTCACGTTGTATAATCCATCCTTTGAACCAGCCCAAATAAGACTATCTGGCCTTTCAGATTGTTTTATTTTCCTATTCGAGATGATCTTTTTGAAGGCTACAACTGATTCTGGATCAAGATCTAAATCATCTATTGGCCACCATCTCCATCGAAGTTCCCCATCAATCAAATCTTTAATTTTGTAATCTTTGACCTTACTACCCCACAATGATTTTAGCCTTATTATTAGGTTTTCTAAATTGGGAGGTGTGTTTAAAGGGGGGAGCCCATCCCAAGAGTCTTCCCAGAACAAGGCTTTATCTCCTGTAGCCACGTCCCCCGTTAGGTATTTGCTAATAATACCCCTGCATTTTACCATGAAATTCCAGCATTTTGACCCTTTCGACAAATTTCCCATTCTGAACAGCGATTCCGACTTCATTGGATCCAGATATTTATGATATAAAATTTTAGCCCATTTGTGCTCATGTTCTTGGTATAATCTCCATACAAGTTTGGCTCCCAAAGCCTCATTTTGCCATTGTGGTTCCCTCAATCCTAAACCTCCATATTCTTTAGGTTTGCATAAATTGTCCCATTTAATGAGAGCGAGTTTCTTATCATTTTCCTTATCCTTCCAAAGGAAATTCCTAAGTTTAGATTCGAATCGCTTGGACATCCAATTTGTGAGAGGAAGACATGCCAAAGGGAAAATCAGGATGGCTGAGAGGACAAATCGTATCTTAGTAATCTTACCAGCCTTAGAGAGCCATCTATTCTTCCAACTTCCAATCCGCTTATCCACCTTTTCAATCGTATCCTACCAAACTTTGATCTGTCTCGAGTTCTTTTCCAGGGAGATACTCAAATACTTACAAGGGAACATACCCTTTCTATATCCCATAATTCCACATATCTTGTTTTCCATTTTTGGAGAGGTGTTCATAAAGAATATTTCGGATTTATCTTTATTAACCTTCTGCCCTGAAGCATCCATATAATTTGAAAGTATATTTTTAAAACCCATAGCTTCTTGGATCAAACTCTTGCCAGGTAAAATAGTGCCATCTGCATACTATTGACGGGTAATGTTAGGGAGGTTTTTGGTAACAGAAATCCCTGAAATCTTTCGAACTTGATAAGCATAGGAGACTGCTCTATCGAAGGCTTCAGCCATTAGAATGAAGAGAGAGGGAGATAGAGGGTCTCCTTGCCTAATACCCCTGGAGATTTCAAAGAAACCTTCAGGAGTCCCATTTATGAGAACAGAAATCTTCAGAGTTGAGATAAACTTAAATATTAGATTTACCATTGACGTGAAAAGCCAACTGCTTCTAGAACTTTGCATAGGAAACGCCAATCAACCATATCATAAGCCTTTTGTATATCTAATTTCATAAACATACATGGTTCTTTATCTATGGTAGCCGAGTGAATAGCTTCCTGAATAATGAGTATGCCATCCAAAATGGATCTACCTAGAACAAAACCTGTTTGTTCCTTAGAAATCAATTTTGGCATAATTGCCTTGAGTCTATTGGCTATAACTTTTGAGAAAATTTTGTAAATAGTGTTGCACAGAGCTATAGGGCGGAAGTCTCCAGGATTTTTCAGACATTCCTTCTTAGGGATAAGTGTGAAGAATGAATAATTGATTTCAGCCAGCAAGGATCCACCATTTCTTGATGCTTCAATTGCTCTCCATAGGTCTTCTCCAAGTATATCCCAACATTTTTGAAAAAAGAAAGCTTGAAACCCATCTGGACCTGGAGATTTGTCTAGACTCGTATTAAAGACCACAGTCCTTACCTCTTCCAATGTTATTGGTCTATTTAGATTTTTAATTTCTTCTGTCGTGACTAATTTTGGAATAAATTTGAGCATTCGGGCCTGTGCTTTCCTATTAGACCCTTCATAATTATTTAGTAAATTTTTTAAGTGAGAGACTATCATGTCTGCAATTTTTGTAGGATTTTCTGTACGCAAACCCTGCAGAGTCGAGATACTAGATATCTTCTGTAGAGATTGATTCTGAATAGTAGAATTGTGAAAAAAATTTGTGTTTCGATCTCCCTCTTCCAACCATTTCTCTCTGGATTTTTGTCTCCAGAAGGTTTCCTCTTTGGATAAAATATCTTCTTGTTTCATGAGGAGCTCTTTTTCTAAAGTATATTTCTCATAATTCATGCCATATTTTATAATTTCCTGGTTCAGGTTTTTTAGTTTATCTTCAACTTCCAACTTTTCTTTAAAAATGTTGTTGAAGTGTTCTTTATTCCACCTCAAAATGTTTTCTTTCAACAATTTGAGTTTCGAAATGAAAACGAACATTCTGGACCCAGCGAAGTCCGCTTGAGTCCACCATGTCTTAATCAGTTCTAAAAATTTTGAATCCTGAAACCACATCTTTTCACACTTAAAAGGATTTCTCTGTGGTTTAGAAGGTTCTGAAATCTCCAAACATACCGAGAAATGATCTGATCCTGCGAAGGGAAGAATGGAGGATTGGAAGTTCTTATTGTAAGAAGAGATATTTCCTACAATAAAGAATCTATCTAACTTTTCTGCAATATAATCGTTATCCTTTCTTCTATTATTCCACGTGAATATACCATTGCTTGGAGGAATTTCTAATAAATTAAATTTGTCGATCCATACTTTGAATTCTATTGATGATAGCGAGAGATGTTGAGTACCCCCTATTTTCTCATTTAAACTTAAAATCGTATTAAAATCACCTCCTAATATAATCGGACAATCTTTGTGTTCTGAAATAACCATACTTAATTCAGCCCAAACAATTTTTTTTCCTATTGTATTATTAGGACCATACACATTGATTAGGATGAATTTCGTATCTGATTATAGGCTCTGTATACTAGCACACATGCAATTATTGTTATTAACTAAATAAGTTAGACTAACTTTCTTAGGGTTCCAAACAATTCCTAAACCCCCCGAGGCACCTATTGCCTCTATGAAGATTGAACCCCACATTCCTAACATTTTGTTAAATTTTTCTCCTTCTGCTTTATTTAGTTTTGTTTCCTGAATTAATATTATTTCTGAATTAAAACTTTTTAAATGTTGTTTTAATAACCTTTTCTTGTTGGGAGCATTTAGACCCCTAGCATTCCATGAAGTTATCCTCATGTAGTCTTAGGAAGGCACTTCCCCTTCCCCATGTTTAGGAGTTCATCAATTTTCCTTTGTTCTCTAGCTAGGCCTTCAGCCTCACATAAATCCTTCAGTGATCTCCTCCCCCTTTTCCCTTTCGGCTTACCATATTTTGGAGAGGTTATACCTTCCTGATTCATTTCTATACCAAGCTCTTGCTGAAATATACCCAGTTCTTGTGCTGTTGGACAAATGCATTCCTTTTTTCTTTCAAATTCTTCCATTTCCAGTTCTTTGTAGATTTTACTCTCGAGATTGTCCTCCTCCAGTTTTTTATTCTCTCTTTCTCCCATGTTTGTCCGTTCACCTACCTGATTGTCTTTTGACTTCTTCTCACTCTGTTTGTCCTGCTTCCTTGCACTATCCTCCATCTGGATCTTTATCATATCCATTTGGAGATCTTCAGCAGTATAATCATCTCCTCCTAGTTTGATAATTTTTTGGATCAGCCTCTCTTTCTGAGAGGTAGTACTCTTATCTAAATTATCAAAGTCAAACACCTTAATAAGTTCCTCTGATAGCTGCTCAAGACTGTTAGCCTCAACCTCTAATAATCCAACCTCTGGTGTAAATTCTAGGTCCTCATTTAAAAATTGCTGAAAGTCTTTAATGATAGAGACTTCTAGTCTTTTGCCATCATTCTGAATCTGTGACTGAATCTCCTCTGGTGTGAACGGCGAGGAAGGATATCCATCTGGTGTCTGCCAAAATTTTGAAGTTCTTCTAGCAACTTCAATTTGTGGGGTGGTTAACTCTAATTCAGGGATAAAATCAATGTTCAAATGCTGAGAATCCTGTTTTTCTGCTCTAGAAGCTGCTTTTTCCATCCACACCTTGGGAGAAGAGAAAAGCATGACATTTTCTACTTCACCTATATCTTGATTATTTGTTGATTCTGTAATGTTGTTTTGTATCTCTCCTTGTCCTGTAGTATTCTTGTTCCCATAAATCTCCTCTTGATATATGTATATGTTAGGCCCCTTCATTTTTTCTGATTTTCGACTGCTTTCTTCATTTCCATCCTCCTTATTACATCTTTCTTTATACTTTGCAAGAGCCTCATGCCTTACTATGCCTTGCTCAAGATTTTGGTCTTTGTTCCAAATCCCATCTGATTTGCATGTTGTTTCATGATTTTGACCAAATTTTTCTCTATTGCCTACCTCAATTCTGATTTTTGCTAATTCTTCCTTCTCCTTCCATTTTCTATCATCCTGGGCTTCCTTCTCTGTATGATTCACAGAATCCAATTCTGAGGGAGGGAAAACTTGATCTCCCAAATTCTCCTTGTTTGTCCTATAATCCTTACTGTCTGCTCTGTCTAATAATTCATTTCACTCTAAGGCCTTTCTTTTTTCCTTGTGCTGTCTAACAGTTGGCTCTTTCATTTTTCTGGGGTGCTCTCTTCTGTCATTTGGAAGCTGAATCTTAATTCCATCAAAGCCCCTTTTGTTGGTCTTATGTTTGTTGTCACATTTTTTTGTTCCCTTGAGTTCCTTGTCATTTTTGCTACAAACACCATTCTTCAATATTCTTGTATCCTTTATTAAATCTGCTTTTGAGATTAATAGGGTACCTTCTCTCTCATCTGGCATCATTTTTATCAATGAAGCCCTCTGTTCTGCCTGAGAATTTTGTCCAATCTGAATCTTTGATCGGTAGTTTCCTGAATTTTTATTTCTTCTGACTAATTTAGAACTTAGTCCTAGGAATTTGTCCCTAAAGTGCAATGTGAGGGGAAGGACCTCAGTTCTGTGATTATTTTTAATTTTAGATTTCAGTATATCAATGATCTTCCCTTTATACTCTTGAAAGGTTATATCATATGAGGCTTTCCTGGTAATAATTTTCTTTTGGAACTCTGAAGGGTGATTAATATTAAGTTTGATGAGAATTTTAATACTGTTACAGCTAAAAAAGGAAGCATCAATAGCAATAACTACTCCTATTGCAGAGCCTATTTCATAGATAATATCAACATCACATAGCTCCGGAGGAAGAGACATGGAATACCATAATGGGATCATACAATCCACCTTATCAATATGAAAATTTGATACAACAAATTTGACACAGAAACCTTTAAAGAAACATTTCGAGACAGCAATAAACTCATTTTTAACAGACTCTTCTTCACATTTTAAAAACAAAACATTTTCATGATGGTGAAAGATACTTACCTGTTCCTGGCAATTGTTCGATAGCCATTCCATTAAGAGATGAATGTCTTTGGAAGGGCGAGTCCAAATTGTGAAGATCCCTCTCTTCAGACAGTCGAACCAAGAATCTTTAACATCATCAATGGTGATGTGAACTGGTTTGTCAAGGGGGTTTGGTTACAGCGATCCAAGAGAACAATTAGGGTTAGAAGGGGATGGATTGCTAAGCAGTTTATGAGGGGGTATATAGATTGGAGAGGAGGCTGGTTTTAAATCAGATTTAACATCTGGAGGATTAAAGGGAATTGAAGCGCTTCCTAGAGGGGACAAAGATTTGAAAGAATTTGGAAATACATATTTAGTCATGTTAAAAACTTGGATCTGGTTATCGAGATGTTCTACCGTGAATATAGGCAACTGGGGGCGCGTTCCAGATAGGTTTTTGATATTAGAGGAAGCTTTTGCATTGATTGTAAGTCTTTGAGGCCCTTCTTTTGGACGGAGGCGGGTGGCCTCGACTACTGATTTATCCAGAGCCTCGAATCTGTTGGCCGTAGGAACATCAAATCTTACATCCATTTTACCATATTTTAGGTTAAGAAATTTGCTCTGGTTCGCTGGAGAGCTTCCATGTCTCGCTATTTCGATGGCCCATGCATTTCTAGAGAGTCTCTGTTTGTTCCTCTGCCCTTGATTCGGACCTGGATAACTGAGTGAAGTTTTCGCTTTCGGCATTTTCGCAAGCAGAGTTAGTTCTTCCTATAGTTGGTTGTTATTGCCTGATTATAGAATCTTTTATTGTGAGATACTAAATAATTTATTAGTTAGGTTTTAAATTTGATCTTGGATATCTTCTAAATATGATTATTTATGTTATAGGAATTAGCCTATGCTTCTTTCCCAAATAATCTAGAGAAGAAAAGGATTTCAACAATGTTTTTAACAATGTGCAGAGCACATGTTTTCCCAAGCTAGTCTTTACTTGCAAGCCTTAGTGCAACACAAAAATACACACTCAATGTTGGCACTTGGTATTACTCTCACAAAACTAGTATTACACACTTATAATACTTTCAAGACTTAGAAGCTTTACCTGAGAAACCAAACTTTGTCAGAACTCACTGCCATCCAACCTTTATTGGTGTAGCCTATACTATTGTAGTTTCACCATCTTCTGAAGTAAGGCCAATACATCTTGAGCCCATCATCAACATGAAAATTTCTCTACTACACTACTAGATCATTTCCTAGATGGCTTGGTGATTGCTATTCTTATGTGATGCTTTATTGGGATTTATTAGCATATTTTTTAGTAAGCACTTATCGACTCAACTTTTTGGATAATGTTTCACAAGAGAACTCTGCTTTTTGGATTAAATGACATAGTTTGAGATTTTTATCCTTGTCCAGCTCCAGACTATTTGTTGTTGTGGGCTTTATAGAGCCTAGTACTTTTTTTTGTGAGTGATCTCAGCTAATTTTGAAGAAGTTGGTACATTGAGAACATCATTATTTTGCATTATTTAGTGTTGTATAAATAGTCTCATTGTATTTTAGTGTTACATGTAAGTTTTTAAAAATTGTTATTTGTGTGCACTAAGAATATTATTCAATTGCATTATTTACTATGGTGTAAATATTCTCATTGTATTATTATTGTTAATGTCTAAGTTTGTAAAAATTGTTAGAGGTGGCTAACCACAAAAATTAGGCACAAGTAAACATTATTGTATTGATAGGTACATGGATGGTATGGATTATGAAGAGTTCAACGTGTGCTTTTTCTAGCTCATCTACTTATGATTGGTGGCTTTTCATCTATTAGTGGAGTGTCATGCCAATGGCTAGTGCAAAGTTTCATTAAGGCAATGACATTGTATCTAATATAGAGTGTCTATTTTTGGATGACACACTTGAAATAATCTTCTAGTCACTACATGCACTTCTACATTGTTAGTAACAAGTTGAACACCATTTTTAAATTTAAAATCCATTACCCCAGTTCCCTTTTCCTCTTGCTAATTTAAGTTTGACAAACTAGAATTATTTTTTGAAATAAAAGGAGCCTTTAAACTATCAACTTAATTGGATGTTGCCTTGTTGCCCCCATTTCAAAATACAAGCCCATAACCTTTTTGGGTACTATATTGAGAATGAAATGAAATAAATAATAATTTATTATGTATTCTTTAAAGGGTGCTAGCTCAATGGAAGAGCACCTGGTTTACAAGTAGGAGGATGGTGGTTCGATTCCATCGTGCCCTATTATGACCAAGTACACTACCAAATATGTGACTAAATATGCTATTGAAAATGCTACTAAATATTTGACCAATTATATTATTAAATATGCTACTAAATACACTATCAAATATGTGCCAAATATGTGACTAAATATGCTATTGAATATGCTACTAAATATGTGACCAAATATACTATTAAATACTATTAAATATGTTACTAAATATACTAAATATGTGATTAAATATGCTACTAATTATACCACTAAATATGTGACTAAATCAAATATCAAATATATGACTAAATATGTGATTAAATATACTACTAAATATGTGACTAAATCGATGATCAAAATCAGTGATCAAATAAGTGACTAAAATTGTTTAGTAGTTAATTTAGTAGCATTATAAATGGCTGGATATTAACTACTATTAGTCATGTGACTGATTTTAGTCACATATATACAAATTTTAGTGGTTTTTAGAGTCACATGTCATTTTTGTACTAGTGTATTGTCATTGATGTCAAAGTCTTGATTGGCTAGACATTATGCTAACTCAAGAAATTACCTTATCTTTTAATTGATGAAGAGGATTTGAAAAGAGAATGATGAAGATAAAGTTTTTGTGTAAGGTATTCAATGTGTACTTGAATGAGCTAGACAATTATTATGTAATATTGGTTTTATTTTTTAACAATCATGTATTGTTGTAAATGGTTGAAGTTTACAAAGCTTACCTAAGTAAGAAAGGTTAATGTTGGGAGACTGTATTCATAGAGTGAACACAATATTGCCCGAGTGATTGAACAACACAATTATTCCCAAGTGAGTTAGTATAAATCGAGCTATGTAGCCCAAGTAAATTTAATTTCTATTGAGTGACAACTAGATGAATAATATTGAGGAATTAAGTTTCGTAGTTTAATTGTGATGGAAATTTGGAGAGCTCAAGAAGGTCTAAGAAGAGAGTCAAAGTTTTTTGCAAGATCTCTTGAAGAGAAATATCAAGAGGGATTTGAAGAAAGAAAATGAGGAAGAATAAGGAAAGACACAAAGTTTTATGCAAAGTTCTATTTTTCAAGTGTCTAAATTCGTTGTATGAAGGAATTATGTTGTAAACCTAAGATCGATGATTTTGATTAAGCAAAAAAAGATCGAAGGATCTAGAAGCATAGAGGAATCTATTTAAGGTGGTAATTATTGACACAAATGTCTACACCTTTTCTTGAGGTATGACCCTCAAGAAACCTCATGTAACATGGAAACAACCTCCAAGTGTGGGAATTGTGCTTTGAGGTTGAATCTTCAAAGAAGGTTGAATTCCTTACAATGAGGATGCTCATAAACTACTTCTATGAGGGAAAAGGGGGAAGGAATGCATCAAAGTAAATTGTTGAAGGGAAAGTGGTGATGTACTAAATTGAACTTTGGTTGATCTTTATCTATAGATGCACATGACATTAATAAAAGACCCCAAACTACACAAATCCTAACTCTAATGTACCCTTCAAGGGCTCATATGTAGGTTAGAACAAATGAAATGTTGAAAGGAAGAAAAAATTCACAACACAACTCCCATGAGCAAGTTAAACACAACATAAAAACTTAAATGATAAAATAGAAATATTCAACACAAGGCAACATATGCACATGATAGTTAAATGGTAAGAAGAGGAAACATGGGTTTCTTTTAAATGTAAGCAAAACAAGAAATTTACAATCATTGAGCATAATGGTGTCGTAAAAGAACTAGAGAAGAACCCAGGAAATATTTACAAATTTTCTTTTTAAAGAGTTCAAGCATATCTTAGATGAAACTTGAAGTTCAAAACTCCAACCACATGGGAGTTAGATTTCAAAGGAGCAATAAATGAAAATTAGAAGGAAATCTAATCATGGATGCAACTTACTCATAGAAGTGATAGGAAAATCCCAAATGAATGTATCCAACAAATAAAATGATAAATCCAAAAGATTTAATCCTTACAATTAATAAAGAGGCATGGGAATATATTAGTGTTGTGGAACAAGGCCCAAAAAGACAACCGCCATTAAAGAAATGGCCTTGAAGACATGTGTTGGACAGAAGAGATCAAACCACACTGCTGTCAAAAAAAGCGGGAAGGGATAACACACAATGTTAACCCTCCCACGTACACTTGCAGAGTTGAACCACCTGGAAAAGATTTGATGTACCCCAAAAGTGGTGGGTTGTTGATGAAGATCTTTCCATTCGAAATGGACAGCTCAGATGCTGCAAAATCTCCTAATGAATGATTAAAACACAATGGTTGATGAAGAATATTTTTGATCTGATGGTTGGTATATTTCCCAATGAACAATGGAAGAAATAGAAAAAAAGCTTCAGTATTTTGAAAGTTACCAAAAATGACCTCTACAAAGTAGCACAATGGGTTAACATGCACTTGGTTGAACTTCTACAAAAATTGAGCCACTTAGTAAAAGAACAAATTAAGCCACTAGGTGAATGAACAAACTGAGCTACTCGGTGAAATAGAAATGCAAACAACACAAAATGTTAATTGCAAATTTGACATGTTAACCCCCATCAAAGAACCCAACCCATTGAAGATCTCTTAGTTCTACTATCACTAATGGGATGAATGGGGGTGAAAATAGGAAATATTTATAGAGACTCAAAGGGGATGCTTGGCTCCTAAGCATAAGAGAAATGGCCTTAAGAAAATACATTGGGCATAGAGTTAGCAATAGTGAACAACATGTTATCCAACTTACAACTTCACAAAAATCTACAACCAATAAAAGGGAAAACAAATCCCTAGGGAGCTCCAAGCGAAGAGAACTATGTGTGCACACTTCTTGGAAAGCTAAAAACCCTAATCTACTATGTACAAGTGTTTACAAATAAAATAAATCAAACAAAGGCATTAAATGGCTTGTCAAAGTAACTACCTCTCCTTAAAATTTGATTATTTCTTTCATGCATTTGGGCAACTAGATAGGGAAACAAGTATGACAAACATACTACTAGAATTTGGAATAATTTCCCAATGCTAAAAAAAATGAATATCTCTAGCATTGGGACACTATCACTTTGGGAAAGAGTTACTTACTCCTTCTTTTGGAACTCATCCTCATTCACAAAAGTAAGCATAACTAGGGGCAACATGTTAATTTTTTGCAAAGCTAGATGCCTTATGGGGCATCCTCTTGATGGCTTTGGGTCTAGGCAATTAACCTTAACTATGCTAATGTGCTTTGCCATGGTGTTATTGTTAGCATAAATGTTGATAATACTATTTTGGTGGAGTATCCTAATCATTGAAGAGTATTGACATGTTGCATTCATGGTTGTGTTTGTCATTGATGTCAACATAGCAATAAGTCTGTGAAGATTGCCAAAGTAATAGACAAAGATCTTAGTTGTACAGAAAATGTTTTGAATATCTAGTGATGCGTGACTAAGGACATGTTCTATACTATGTCTTGATGTTAAGGTTCAATGCGTAGAGTCTAAGTCAAAGATATACATAAGATATGCTTGATTTACTAAGAGAGGTACAGAGATAGAGTGCTTGAAAAGCAGTTTCTGATGTTTGTACTATATCTATCATCTGAGATGTAATAAGAAGATGCATGATCAGCTAGTGATAGAGGGAAGTCTGATGGTGATGTTAGTGAATGCACAAGACTTGAAGTCACACATGTAATGTTTTGTATAGATTGTGAGCCAAAAATGCTATCGTAATTGTGAATTAATTAATTATCTTATTATAATTTATTGGGAAAGCCTCAAGGAGAACTCAAGGAAATATTATTTTGAAGATATGGTATAAAGGAAAGATGTTTTCCTTGTTTGTGATGAATGGAATGTGATTAGAGTATGTGAAGTGATCAAGGAAGTGCGAAGAGGAGTAGAGTTTTTGGTGAATGCAAGTAAGCGAGCCAAGGGATTATTAGATGCAATTTTTGTGATTTGGTTACAAGATCTGAAGGAGCAAAGGTTTGGTTGATAGGATAGAGATAGAGTAAGGAGCAATACTATTCAATTCTATTATTCTACAAGGAATAATACAGAGATCATTTGGATAGTGGGTTCATTGGTCTTGCCTTGAAGCTATTTGGACAATGGGTCCATCTATCTTCCACAACTCATAATAGGGTTGGCACAACTCCTAATAGGGTTGGAATTTCTTGACAAGGATTCAAAGTCTCCTAACAGGGACTGATATGTACTGAATGTATTTATAGACTCCTAACAGGATCCATCCTCTATAGTACATCATCTTGTGGGTACCATCCTCATCGGGGTTTTCCCTCTGATCAAGGGCTTCCCTAGTTAACATATCTAGTGTTATTGTGCATGAGTATCTTCTTGTCATTTTTTATTATATTGCTCATATGATTAAGTTTGTTTAAGGTTGATAATTGTGATAATAGTTGGATAACTAATTCACACCCCCCCCATTATATTGGTGGACTATATAATCTAACAATTGGTATCAGAGCATCAGGTCCTTAAAGGATAAGCTTAACAACTTTGGGAGATCCATGGTGAATCTTTTCAGAAAGGATATTCCTAGATTTGATGGGGCCAACTATGATAGTTGGAAGGAGAAGATGAAGACTCATCTACTGTGTATGGGTCCAGGTTATTGGCTTTTGACATAGAATGATAAGACAATTATCAAAGAAGAGAAACTTGAAGAATGCAATGAAGCAGAGAGATATCTATTCATGTGTAATATGAGAGCTAGAGAATCTTTACTATTAGTTCTTCTAGAGAATGAATACAGTCAAGTAAAGTTACTTGAAACATCTTATAAAATTTGGAAAGCATTAGAATCTATTTTAGAAGGAGATAAACATACAAAAAGAGTGATATCGCAAAATTGGATATGTGCATTTCAAGATGCTAACATGATGGAAGATGAATCTGTAATAATTTATGTTGGTTAGATATCAGAGATTGTTGCAGGAATCAAGATATATGGTGGGAAAAAGGAAGAAGATGAGGTTGTATGAAAGATCCTGAAAACCTTGACACCTCCATTGAGACAAGTAGCTCAGATGATTCAACTACTTATACCTTGTACTATAGAGTTTACTAGGGAAATGTTTATTGGAAGATTGGAAGTAGTGGAAGTAGGAATAAGACAATAAGGAGAACTAAAAAGAGTAGAGACAACTTTTAGTGCCTTAAATGTTCGACCAAGTCTGTCTAGAAGTGCAAGTACACATGGAGACTTTTCTAGTAGTAGTAGAGCCATATCTGATGATGATAAGAAGATTGAAGAAGGTATAACCCTTCTTGTAAGATGAGAAAAAGATGGTAAGAATATCTTTAAATTTTGGACTTGTAATGAGTTTGGTCATTATTCATCAAGTGTCCTAAAAGGGAGAAAAATTATAAGGGAAAGTTAAAGCCTAGAAGACCTAGAAACTGTTTGTATGCAAATAAAGATGAAGAATCTGATGAAAAAGGTTAGAGTGAAAGTGATGATGAGATAGGATTCATAGCTATTAAGGAAGATGATCTTGATAAAGAGATTAGAGAAGAGAAAAGATATAGTTTCTCAAGTAGAGAAGAAATCTGATTGGATAATGGATAGTGGATGTTCTCATCACATGAATGGAGACATGAATAAGTTTGTTAAATTTAGGAACTATGGTGGAGGTATTGTTAGAGTTTGTAACAATGCATCCTATCATATTACAGGGATTGGATTCATTAATTTATATGGAAAAAATAACACTAATGTAGTTTACTTTGTTGATGGATTAAAACATAATTTGTTGAGCATTGGACAATTGGTAGACAAAGGATATCTATTGAAATTCACATAAAATACTTGCACAATCAAGGATAAAGATGGTAAGATGATTGGAATTGGAACTAGGTCCAGAGGTAATGTATTTTAGTTGAATCCCACTGAAATGAAATGTTTGGTTGCTAAAGTGGATAATAGTTGGCTATGGCAGGGGAGATTTTCATATAAACTTTGATAATATTGTGAAAGTTAGTAGCACATATGTTGTTAGAGATTTGCCTAAGATTATTAAGCATACTAATATTGTTTTCAAAGAATGTATTTTGGCTAAGTAGAAGAAGGTATTGTTTCCCAGCAAGAAGTTCACAACCACAGAGAAGCTGGAGATTGTTCACATTGATCGAAGTGGTCCCTCTAGAACAAGAGGATTCTATGGTGAAAGGTATTTCATGATTTTTGTTGATGATTTCACTAGAATGTTGTCGGTGACATTTCTTAAAGAGAAGTTTGAAGCTTTTGAGAAGTTTAAGATATTCAAGAATAAAGTTGAGAATGAATATGGTGTTAAGATAAATTTTTTGAGATCTGATAGAGGAGGAGAGTTAACCTCTAGAGAGTTTAACATGTTTTGTGAAGAGAATGGAATCAAGAGACAACTATCTTCACCTAGGACACCTGAACAAAATGAGATTTCAGAAAGAAGAAAAAAATCAATAGTAGAGGTAGCAAGAGCAATGTTGTTTGAGAATGGTGTTTCCAAGATGGAGAGAAGCAATCAATACAAGAGTGTACACTTTGAATAGAATATAGATCTTAAAAGGTATGAACAAGACAAATTATGAATTAGGGTTTGGTCATTCACCATCAGTCAAGTATTTTAGAATATTTGGAATCAAGTGTTAAATTAAGAGAGATGATGATATTGGTAAGTTTGATCCAAGAAGTAATGAACGCATGTTTCTTGGCTATTCATTAAAAAGAAAGGCATACAAATGTTTTAATCATAGAACCAAGATAGTAGTTGAATGCGCAAATGTAAAGATTGATGAGAAGTTTGGAACTAAGGAAAAGATGTTAGATTACAACTCTGATGAAGAAGAAGATAATATTGTTAGGATAAACCACGGACAGAAATAAAACTATATGCAAATATAACCAATAACAGAAAATAATAGATCATACAAAAATGAACACAAGGCACCAAGATTTAACGTGGTTCACCCAATCCCTGGGCTATGTCCACCAAACAACAAGTTCGATCTTATTACAATCTAGTGATTACAACCTGATTACAATCCGTAATCCCTTACAGCTCAATACTGCCGCAAGAACCAATTTCGCATCACAACATAATGAAAAATACCTAACCCTAAACCCTTTTATAGAAGTATTTTATTTTTTTTAGGGTTACAACATGTTGGCCATATGTATGTTGGCCATAATATGTCGGCTACCATGTCAGCCACGGCCAAAAAAAAAATTTCGGGCCGATGCCCCGAACCCCACTATTTATGAAGTATGTACAGTACTTTCCTGATCAGTCACCATAATCTAACAAATATTGGAATTGTTGGATAGAATGTTGAGATTTTCTTTGAGACTAACAATGATCTATAGAATGATGTACAAATTATTGAGAAAAGAGGAGAACAGAGATATGAACCAAGAGTTGAGATAGCAACTCCTATCTCTAACAGAAACATGACAAAGAGTCACCCTCCAGAGTAGATAATTAGAAGCAGAGATAAAGGTGTGATGACAAGAAATAGAGTTAATGAGGAATTATGTCTGATTTCTCAAGTTGAACCTAAGAGTGTTGATGAAGCATGTAAAGATGATCATTGGATTGAAGAAATGAAAGAAGAACTCTGGATCAGATTGTGAAGAATGATACATGGGAGTTACTTCCTAGACCTAAAGACAAGAATGCTATAGGAACCAAATGGGTATTTAGAAACAAGATGAATGAGTAAGGTGAAGTTGTAAGAAATAAGGCTAGACTTGTGTGCAAACAAGGCCCAAAAAGACGCTTGACATTAAAGAACTGACCTTGAAGACTTATGTTGGATGCAAGAGATCAAATTAGGCTATTGTCAAAAAATGTGGGCTAACAAGAGATGAATTGGTAATATATTAAAAAAAATGGTAGAGATGTATATAATATTTTAAATTGAAGTATATTCTAGTAGTTTTCATTATTTAAAATCACATGCTTGGAGTTAATACATTATAGTGTGTTTTCTTGATTAATAATGCATGCCACTATTGCATCGTCTTTTTGTTTGGCAAACTATTTTTTAATCTACATTTTTCCTCTTTTAGAAATTAGCACTTTCATTAAAAGAAAGCCCAATATTACGTCAATAGAAAAATATATGGAAAAGTGTAAATTAAAGAATGTAAAAATTGAATTTTGTACTAAATTATTGTATGGTAATTATTTTTTCTTTAAAAAAAAATACTTTATTAATATCCCACTTGAAACCATAAACCCACACTAAATTTAAAACTCAATGAAAACAACCCACACTTAATATACATCTCTTACATGTGGAAATAAATAAATGCAAAGAAGCATTACGAAAACACAAAGTAATGACAATTTCTTTTAGAACCCAAGACCTCTTTGTTGATAAGAGGCTCACAATTTACCATTGTGTTGTGGGCTCTTGCCTATTACATCTTAAGGGTTATAAGGATCAAGTATAGAATTGAATTTTTTTTATATATTTTCAATTTTTATGAAAGTTGAAATAATTAAATAAAATGTCTAGACTTTGATAACTATGAATTTTTTTATTTATGTATTATAATTTGCAAGACAAAATACATGACAAAAATTTGAGCTCTTAAATTTTTTTGAAGTTCAACTATCTAGAAAGTATCTTGATAATTCTATATTCATTTTTTAAAAATAAAAAATATTCAAAATTATATAAAACTTGATAGATTTAAAAAAATTGGTCTGATATTGCCATGGTGATGTTGGGAAGAATTGTAAATACTAACCTCGTATCTTTTATTTATTTAATCTACAAACAAGAAAAAAAACGCGTAACACAATCACCACAGTTTTCATTGGCATTTTAATAATAAAGTTTAATATTTCCTCAAAATAGCTACCGTGATAGAGAAAGTTAGCGAGACACACATAATAATCAATTTTAAGTGCAATGCAATAAGGGCCCATTTGGCTATGGGAATAAAAATAGGGGAATGGGAATACTTATTCTGGAATAGAAAATGGGGGTACATATTCCTATTCTCTGTTTGGTTCAGCTAGAATTTGATGGGGAATTCACGGACCCAAAAATTTATGTTTTCTAAAATAAATAAAACTGGAATAGGAATACGTATTCCAATTCCACCTATTTAGGTGGAATTGCAAAATCTCATTTTTTGGGTCAAAATTGGAATACGTATTCCTATTTTAGTACGTATTCCTCCGATTTAGTGCATCCAAACAAAGAATTCAAAATTTTAAGAATTTACATATGCCTATTCCACTTGTATTCCGGCTACCAAACTCCCTAGAGAAACACTTTTTTAAAAAAACTAGGAGAAGTTCATTTCATTGAAGTTGTAGCCCTCATCCACTAAACTCGGATGACTTCGTGCAAAACAAATAGAAGCAACGCTTCTATAGCACTCATTTGCAAATCCTGCAGCCATAGCATTTGATGATATTATAGTTATTTCACACATTTTCTCAAACAGTTCTCATCCTTACTGTACGCTTCCACATTTTGAATACGTGTCAACCAGGGCACTTGCAGCTGTGATATCAAATGAAAATGGTTGGCACTTGTCACTGTGATATCAAACTGAAATCAGCATTGGATTATGTTTCCATGGATTTCCATACCCTGTTCTGAGGCCCTTATTTTAGCGCAAAATGGAAGGATTTTGACATTGGTTATGAAGTTTAACTTTAATCCCACTAATTGCATTTTCTTACAAGTCTCCCAAGGCTTGTCCTGCAATCATCAAATTCCACGAAGCCACATCTCTTTGAGTCATCTTCTCAAATAGATTGTGTGCCTTGTATATGCTTCCGCCATTCGCATCCATGTCTATCAGGGCATTGAACACAAAGACATCTGACAAATAACTGCCTTCAATTATGCTCAGATGGATTTCCATACCTTGTTCTAACTTTCCCAGCAGGGCACAGGCTGGGAGAACACTCACAAAGGTTGTAGAATGTAGCTTTGTACCAACCGATTGCCTTCTCAAAAAACTCATTTTTGTGGATGTCTTACAACCATTGTAGTCCACAAGACAACAATTTTTTGAGGCATATCTTTTCAAGGCCAACGCTGTTATCTAATATTCTTGAAAAATCTGGAAACTCTTTCAAAGACGTTCGGAAAATCATCAGCTCTTTCAAGTTGGAGGGTTCCTGAAATTCAAGACAAATTTGTATAAAGCTCTAATAATTAAAAGAAGAAAAAAAAACATCAAAAACACAATCCGAATACCATCCTACAGTTGAACATTGTCTGTTTGGTTTCGGAAGATGACATGAATTGGCTTTTTCAAAATCTGGATTTGAAAATTTTTGCGCTTGTTTCAAAATTGGTAAAATCGACTTCCAATTTTGCCTCAAAACCAGAGTTTCCAACTTCCTATTAGCAAGTAGGAATTGAAAATCAAAACCTGGTTATATTTTTTAAAGAGTGTAAAAATAATAGATTGGACTACTTTTTGAAATTTGCCTTCAAGCTTATACATAAAAATGTGCCTTCACACATGAGTGAAACAAACAGTTTAAGTAAAATTCTAAAAATCAGAATGAAAATTTGCAAAACCTTGATTTGGCTAAACTAAAATTTGTAAAAATCCTAATTTTTAAAATTCCACAAATCAAACGAACACTGGGAAGATCAAAATACCTGTGTGCAATTCTTCCACAACGTTTTGAATTGTCTGTCTTTGATTTTTAAACACTACAAATTGTGAAGAGAAATCCATGAAGGAATGCTTAGTTGCGATTACCCTCAAGCTGGAGCCATAGTAAGGAAGCTGATGTCTCGACACAAATATCTGATTGGCCCAACTAAAATCATCCATGATGGAAATGAAACATCTGGCATTTGTACACCTATTAAATCCTGCATATTCATAAGTATCTCTGCTGTAATTAAAACGTAGTGACAAGTTGAAGATTTGGAATATTAAAATACAAAGGAGAAGTATGTAAGGGTCAAGAGTATCCCAATAAACTTTAAAAATCATCAAAAAGAATCAAAACGTCAGAGAACAGGATATTTCAAGATAAAAGTGAATGAACAGGAGAAAACTGAAATTCAGCCTCAATAAAGGATACAAAATATTGAACGGAATTGAAATTTCATGAATCATCGACGAGAGTAAAACTTTCTGCAAACTTTACTGGCTTCAAATTTCAAACGCCCATCTCTTTTTTCAACTTCTGGCTTAAGTTTTATATTTCTTAATGCAGGCCCTGTGAATTGTACTCAGTTTTAATTGCACTGTATTGAATGTTCTAAATTTCTTTGACGAATTTGGTCGATGTGATCTTGAAGAACATGATAAAGTCAGACTGCGTTAACGAGGGGTTTTCAAAGGTATATTTGTGGACAGTGTATTGGATAATTAAATGGGCGATTTGAAAGTTATTTATGGAGGAACAACTCGTCTGTCTGTTTGACAGATAGCTCACATGAAAGCGATGAATGCAAGTGCACACTGTTCGAACTCTCGACATGGACTTTGTCCTCATAATATTCATGTTGATTGTACCTGTACAATTGTCGTCCAACGACTGATACATGTTTTTATAGGGCAACGGCTATCCAGGCAGGAGGATGGGGCACCGGCTACATGCTGCAACGTAGAAAACCGTGCCGACTCCTGCCCCCTGCCCGAATGATGTGTCCTTACATTTAAGTACTGCGTGACAGTACGCTGTCCTTTTCGGATAAGGTAAATTTTGTTTATGGACTTTAGCTTTTATTTTTATATCCATCCTCTCTGTTTTAATATTCAATTTTTATTATTATATTTTTTAAATAAAATAATATTTGGATATGTGTATTTAATTTCATGTTAAAAAATATAAAAAATAATTTTATATTTAAAAATAATTGAATAAATATATTTTTAAATGAATAAAAGATAATTAACTATTGTTTTAGTTTTAATAAATAATAAAAGGATGTACAAATATTAGTATTAATTTTTTTAAAAAAGAAATATCATGTTTATAAATTTAATTCAATTTTAAAATTAAATATATTAAGATAAAGTTTAAATTTTAAAAAGATATAGAATTTGAAATATAAGTAAAAATTATATTTAAAATATAAAAATTACTATTAACAATTTAATTTAAAAGAAAGGGGAATAAAAATAATTGTAATTGAAATATTTCATAATTATTATTCTTAAGAATCAAATGAAAAAAACGTTTATGTTCTACATGCAAGATAGTAATTAAATATCAATTACTTCACTTTTTGAAAAATACATTCTTTTATATATTTTAATATGTTAGAAAAGCCACACTTAGACTCTTTTTAACATCAAACCAATTTTATATTTTTTTTTATAAGAATACTTAAATCATTTTTTAAAAATAAAATATTGATAAAAAAGTATATTAAAAAAAAAAATTTAGTTGTAAGATTATCTATAGTAATTTTTAATTATATTTTGATAAGATTTATTTATTTATTTTAAAATAGTTTAAGTTTTATTCATATTTTGAAATAATTATATTATTGATTAAAAAATATAAAATATTTTTAATATTTTTAAATTTTTATATGCATAATAATACTCACACAATTTAATTTAATATATATGTAAACTTAAATTTCTTAAAAAAAAAAATTGTTATAATATCATAATTTAAAAAATTTAAGTAAGTTGAAAACTTAATATTAAATAAATTATTTAAAGAAAATAAAATATATTTTTACTTTATAAAAATAGAAAAAATAATAATTTAATTTTAAGATTATATTATACTATTTTTTTAAAATTATAACTTAGCTAACATTTTCTATATTATTTTGTATGATTTAATTATTAAAAGTTAAATAATTTTTTATATAAATGTTTTAATTACTTAATAAAATATATTATAATATTTTCAATACTATAAGTTATTAAACTTCCACACAATGTATTTCTATTTTAAATATTAAAATAAAAAATTAGTAACCCTTAATTTTTACTTAGATGAAATTATTTTATAAAAGATAAGTTTATTTTTTTAAAGTTAAAATTTAACACTGTTAGCACTATAGGGAAGGACTGCCGTCAGAATGCAATACAAACAATGGACAGCAAAGGACATTGCAGAACATGCAAGTCGGACAGGTTAGAGGTTGGCACGATTTTCTACGATGCAAATAAGTTGCACCGTAGCCGGTGCCCAGGTGGATCGACTGCCTGGATCGTCGAGTTCCTCGAATGCTGTGCGTATTCCTGCCACGCCCTGCCCCCTCCACCGATAGCGTCTAATGTAAATCATACCCAAACAGGAGCCGGTAATTTGGATAACAATATTAACATCTTCCGTTTTATGATTCGTTGATAAGTAAAAAATAAGTTTGTATAATTGTTTATAAAATATTTTTATAATTAAATTAATTTCTATATACTTAATTTTATGCTTTATCACTTTTTCAAGTGATAAGTATATTAATTTTATTTTATAACTTAATTTATTTTGTATTTATTGAAACATTTGTATTAATTGTATAAATAGTTTCAAAATAACGATATATAAATAACATTTGTATTTATTTAAATAACATTTGTATTTATTGAAATAATAAATTTATTGTATAGTTTCAAAATAAAAATAAAAATAAAGATTATTACTTTTTGATTAAAATGAATTGTCAAGAACTTATTATTTTTTATATTTAATACTATTTAATAAAACAGTACATTCAAATTTAATTTAATTTTTATCTTATTAAAAAAATCATTTTTAATACTTTATTATAAATTTTGCTAGCTGAATAAATAAATAATTTTGTTTAATACTAGCAAAATTTATAATAAAGTGTTAAAAATTTATCAATCATTTTTCAATTGCACTAAAAGATACATTTTTTTTTCATTTTCTAAATTTTAAATTTATTTTGGAATGGTTCAAATATTTTAATTAATAATCATATAAATAATTAAGAAGTAATTATTTTCATTTTTATGTGTAAACTTTTAAGTATTTTTTTTTTTTAAATAGTTTTAAATGGTGTATTTATTAAATTATATAGATAATATTAAAAAATTTAATTAAAAATTATTCTTATCTATTTATTTGTGAAATATATAATTAGTATTAATTTAATTGAAATAATTGTGATAGATAAATTTTTTGATTGAAACAAATCATAAAATTTAACAAATAAAGATATTATCCAAAGTATTTTAAGTAAACTGTTAAATTTTATGATTTGTTTCAATCAAAATTTTTATCAATCACAATTATTTCAATTAAATTAATACTAATTATATATTTCACAAATAAATAGATAAGAATAATTTTTAATTAATTTTTTTAATATTATCTATATAACTTAATAAATACACCATTTAAAACTATTTTTAAAAAAATTTAAAAAATTAAAAGTTTACACATAAAAATGAAAATAATTACTTCTTAATTATTTATATGATTATTAATTAAAATATTTGGACCATTCCAAAATAAATTTAAAATTTGTTATCTAAATGTTTTTTTAATGGTCACTGTGTTAAATTTATAGATTGGTCGCATAATTTTAAATTAGAAAATATAGATTGCGAGATGCCCTCTTGGTTTGTTCTGCCATCACTCCCTCCGGAGCTTTGTCATGAAGACATTATTAAAGCCATAGGGTTGGAGGTAGGAGAGGTCAGAGGCATTGATGCTTCTTTCTACTGCTGTAACAATGTTAAGGTGTTAATCAGTGTTAAGCTTAATCATCCATTGGAACTTAATAAAAAATTTATAACTAGTAAAACATCTTATGACATCAAGTTTCAGACATATAAAAAGAGAATAGTTGACATATTAAGGTTTGATGATTTTCATAAAATCATGCCCAAGATCCTTCCCCTTACCTCGGATATCAGCAGTCAATTTTCTTGGTTGAGAGCAATGAAGAACAAAACACTGGAAGAACAGATCTCACCTCCAGCATTCCAAAATCAGGCTAATCAGAAAGAAAGGACAGTTACAAAAGCTTCAGACAAGGTTTTACCTAACAATAGAAGACTTAAATCTATTATAGTGTCTATTCCTAAAGAGGATACAGAATTGGGTTTGGATGGAACTCGCTCAAAAAGACAGAAATGGAAAAAGAAAAAGGTTGCAGTTGAACATGACAAGGAGATTTGTAAATCTAATCCCTCAACAAAACAATTGGTAATCAGAGACAAAGATGCCCCAGTGAGGAGTGTTACAATGTCCACAAAGATCATAAACCAAAATTCAGAGCAAGACACAGAAATACAAAAGGTTCCTGCAAAGTACAAAGGAAGCCATAATATGGAAGATGGAAATGAAAAGAGTCAATGGGAAATAGATACTATAAAGGGGTCCTCTTTTCATAAGTATCAGAAGGAGCTTGATGAGAATAAGGAAAATGAACGACAAGGAGAGATACAAAATAGAACTACAGAATCAGTGAATCATCAAGACATAGGTGAAGTAGAAAATAACATGCTTTTCTCTTCACCCAAGTGTAGGATGGAAAAAGCCATTTCAAGAATAGAAAAACATGAATCTCAGCAGCTGAATACTGATATATTCCCTGAAGCAGAGGTAACCAATCCGCAACTTGAAGGAGACAAAAGAACTTCAAAATTTTGGCAAACTCCAAATGGACAACCCTCCTCACCGTTCATCCCAATGGAGGTTCAGTCACAAACATGGATTGATGGCAAGAGCCCAGAAGTCTCTATTGTAAAAGTCCTTCAACACTTTTTAAATGAGGATCTAGAATCTATACCACAAACTGGAGTGTCAAAGTCTGAAGATAACAGTCTTGACCAGTTAGCAAAAGAACTTATTCAGGTCTTTAACTTTGATAACCTAGATAAGAGTACTACTTCTAAAAAAGAAGAGATGATCCAAAAAATTATCAAACTGGGAGGAGATGACTATACAGCTGAGGATCTCCAAAGGGATATTATAGAGATCCAGATGGAGGAAAGTGTAATGAAGCAAGACAAACAGAGTGGGATTAAATCAAAAGGCATTCAGGAAGTGGACAGGACAAACATGGGAGAGTCGACAGAAATAGAGGATAAAGAATTTGAGGAGGATAGTCTTGGGAATCAGATTTGCAAGGAATTGGAAATGGAAAAGTTTGACAGAACAGAGGAAGGCTTTGTATTAACAGAACAAGAACTAGATATTTTTCAGCAAGAGCTAGGTATACAAATGAATCAGGAAGGTCTAACCTTTCCTAATTATGGAAAACCCAAAGGAAAAAGGGGTAGGAGATCACTGAAGGAACTACGTGAAACTGAAGGCCTAGCCAAAGAACAGAGGAAAATTGACGAGCTTCTTAACATAGGGAAGGGGAAGTACCTTCCTAAGGCAGTATGAGGATAACATCTTGGAACGCTAGGGGTCTTAATGCCCCTAGAAAAAAAAGGTTATTTAAACAATATTTAAAAAACTTTAATTCAGAAATAATATTAATTCAAGAAACAAAACTTAATAAGGAAGAAGGAGTTAAATTTAGTAAGATGTTGGGGTTGTGGGATTCAAACTTCATAGAGGCAATAGGTGCTTCGGGTGGCTTAGGAATTATTTGGAACTCAAGGAAAGTAACTTTAACATATCTAGTAAATAATAATAATTGGTTGTGTGTCAGGATATAGAGTCTAAAATCAGATATGAAATTCATTCCTATCAATGTGTATGGTCCTAACAGTATAATAGGGAAAATAACTGTTTGGGATGAATTAAGTACGGTTATTTCAAAGCACAAAGATAGCCCGATTATATTAGGAGGTGATTTTAATACGATTTTGAGTTTAGATGAGAAAGTAGGGGGTACTAAACATCTGTCGCTCTCATCCATAGAATTCAAAATATGGATTGACAAACTTAGTTTATTAGAAATTCCATCAATTAATGGAATATTTACGTGGAATAATAGAAGAAAGGATAATGATTATATTGCGGAAAAGTTAGATAGATTCTTTACTGTAGGTAATCTATCTTCCTATAATAAGGAATTTCAATCCTCCATTTTGCCCTTCGCAGGATTGGATCATTTCCCTGTTTGTTTGGAAATGTCAGAACCTACTAAACCACCTAGAAATCCTTTTAAGTGTGAGAAGATGTGGTTTGAAGATCCAAGATTTCTGGAATTGGTTAAGACATGGTGGACTCAAGAAAATTTAGTTGGGTCCAAAATGTTCATTTTCATTTCCAAACTCAAATTACTGAAAGAAAATATTTTGAGATGGAACAGAGAACACTTCAACAATATTTTTAAAGAAAAACTGGAAACTGAAGAAAAACTGAAAAACCTGAATCAAGAAATTATAAAATATGGTATGAATTATGAGAAATACACTTTAGAAAAAGAACTCCTCATGAAACAGGAAGCTATTTTATCCAAAGAAGAAACCTTCTGGAGACAAAAATCTAGAGAGAAATGGTTGGATGAGGGTGATCGAAACTCAAAGTTCTTTCATAATTCAACTATTCAAAATCGATCTCTAAAGAAAATTACTAGTATCTGGACTCCACAGGGTTTTCGCACAGAAAATCCACTAGAAATAGCAAACACGATAGTGTCTCATTATCAGAATTTACTTAATAATTATGAAGGGTCTAATAGGGAGGCATAGTCCCGAATGCTCAAATTTATTCCAAAACTAGTCACTGTAGAAGACAACAAAAATCTAAATAGACCAATAACTCTGCAAGAGGTAAGGAATGTGGTCTTTAATATGAGTCCAGATAAATCTCCAGGACCTGAAGGGTTTCAAGCCTTCTTTTTAAAAAAATGTTGGGATATACTAGGGGAAGATTTATGGAGAGCAATTGAAGTGTCAAGGAATGGTGGATCCTTGCTAGCTGAAATCAACTATTCCTTCTTCACACTTATCCCTAAGAAGGATTGTCTGGAACATCCTAGAGACTTCCGTCCTATAGCCCTATGCAACATTGTATATAAAATATTTTCAAAAGTTATAGCTAATAGACTCAAGGTTTTCATGCCAAAATTGATTTCTGAAGAACAGACAGGTTTTGTTCCAGGAAGATCTATTTTGGATGGTATAATCATAATTTAGGAAGTCATCCACTTGGCTATCATAGATAAAGAAGCATGTATGTTTATGAAATTAGACATACAAAAGGCTTACGATATGGTTGATTGGCATTTTCTCTGTAAAGTCTTAAAAGCGTTTGGTTTTTCTCATCAATGGGTAAACCTAATATTTAAGTTTATTTCTACTCCAAAGATTTCGGTTCTCATTAATGGGACGCCAGAAGGTTTTTTTGAAATTTCTAGGGGTATTAGGCAGGGAGACCCACTATCTCCCTCTCTCTTCATCCTAATGGCTGAAGCTTTTGGGAGAGCAGTCTCCTCCGCTTATCTAGAAAGGAGGATCTCTGGTATTTTTGTTACCAGGAATCTTCCTAATATTACACATCAACAGTATGCAGATGACACCATTTTACTTGGCAAGAGCTCCATCCAAGAGGCTATGGGTATTAAAAGCATAATTTAGCAATACATGGATGCATTAGGTCAGAAGGTTAATAAAGAAAAATCCAAAATTTTCTTCTTGAATACCTCTCTTGAAATGGAAAATAGGATATGTGGAATTATGGGTTACAAAAAGGGAATGTTCCCATGCAAATATTTGGGTATCTCCCTGGAAAAGAACTCAAGGTACACCAAAGTTTGGATGGACACGATCGATAAGGTGGATAAGCGGATTGGTAGCTGGAAGAATAAGTGGCTCTCTAAGGTTGGGAAGATTACCAAGATCCGAGCAGTCCTTTCAGCCACTCCAATTTTTCACATGGCATGCCTTCCTCTCAATAATTGGATGTCCAAGAATTTTGAATCAAAACTTAGAAATTTCTTGTGGAAAGATAAAGAAAATGACAAGAAACTTGCTCTTATTAAGTGGGACAATTTATGCAAACTCAAGGAATGTGGGGGTTTAGGAATTAAGAAACCGCAATGGCAAAATGAGGCTTTAGGAGCTAAATTTGTATGGAGGTTATACCAAGAAAATGAACATAAATGGGCCAAAATTCTATATTATAAATATCTCGATCCAACAGACTCGAAATCGGTGTTCAGGATGGAAAAATTACCTAAAGGGTCGGAGTGTTGGAATTTCATGTCAATATGCTAGAGGATTATTAGCAAATATCTAACTTGGGATGTGGCGGTAGGGAATAAAGCCTTGTTCTAGGAAGATTCTTGGGATGGGCAACCCCCTATTCATTCATCCCCCAACTTAGAGAACCTCATAACTAAGTTGAAATCATTGTGGGGTAGTAAGGTTAAAGATTATAAAGTTAAAGAGATGTCGGACGGGGAATTGCGATGGAGATGACACTCTATAGATAATTTAGAACTTGAGCCGAATTCAGTTGCAGCCTTTGAAAAGATCATCTCGAATAGGAAAATTAAACAATTGAAAAGGTCGGATAGTTTCATATGGGCTGGATCAAAGGATGGAATTTACAGTGTGAAGCTTGGGTATCAATCTATTATTCATTCGCAGGAGTGGAACCATGTGGAGATCCCTTTAAAATTGTGTTGGGATCCAACTTGCCTACCCAAGGCGGGTTTCTTTTTATGGATTGCCCTTCAAAATAGAGTACTAACCACAAACATATTAGCTAGATTTGGTGTCATGGGTCCTAATTGGTGTGTCATGTGTAACCAGAGCAATGAAGATGTAGACCATCTCTTTCTCAATTGCCCTTTTTCTCAAAATTGTTGGGAATGGATTAAATCCCAACTTAAGTGGTCAACCCCCTTTCAGAATTCCCTTAAGGGGCTCCTTATTTCTTGGCCCACACATATGGTTTGTGGGGTATATATAAAACTTTGGAATATTTGTCCATCCCTAGTGGTATGGGAACTATGGAAAGAAAGAAATCATTGAATTTTCAAAAATAAAGAGCGAAATTTAGACAATTTTCTGCTAAAACTTGAAGTATCTATAATTGAAGTTATGAATGCTAATCTAAGGAAATCCTCTCATGAAGAAGGCTCTTTCTCATTTTGGGATGGAATAATGAAGAAAAAATGGTCCAATCTGATCAACCCTCCACTGGTATATGCAGCCAGCAATAAGAAGGCAAGGGCCAACTGCAAATGGGCTCCTCCTCCCCTAGGATGGCATAAACTGAACTTTGATGGTGCTGCGAGAGGGAATCCCAGTATAGCTGGTGTAGGTTGTATCATCAATGATGAGGATAGTCGGTGGATAGCAAAGTTAGCTTCTCCTCTTCCTCCAATTTCAAATAACATGGCAGAATTTGAAGCATTGGAGAAAGGTCTACAACTCTATCATAATTTAGGTCTATCTAAAATTGTCATCGAAGGCGACTCTCAAGTAGTCCTTAATGCCATTAGGAAAAAAAAGACTCCTAATTGGGCCTTGAATTCAAAACTCCAAGAAGTGCTGCTATCATTGGAAAATTTTGAGGATGTCCTGATCAACCACATTTATCGAGAAGGCAATGTGATGGCTGACGGACTTGCCAACAGGGGTGCTGATGGAGAATCACTCTTGATATATAACTTAGAGTCTCCTCCTATGTAGTTCCTAGAGAGATTTTCATATATATTCTCTCATATATTCAAATACACACACACACACACACACACACACACACACACACACACACACACACATAAATGCATATATACATAAGTATGCACACACACACACATATTTGTATAAATAGATTTAGATATTCTTAAATACTTTCAAATCTTAAATTTATAATTATTCGAAATTATATCTATTTAAATATAATATCTAATTATAAAACAAGAAAGAAAGATAGAAAGAAGAATAATTAAAAGATATATTTTAAATTTCATTCTTTAAGTCCTTATTATTAGTATTTAATGATAACTCTTAATCATTAAAGATACTATTAGTATGGCACTTTATTGCTATTCATAATATTAACTTGAGATATATTTCCCATTTAAAGTCTTCTAGATCAGAGTTCTCAATGCAGGTTCGAAGGAGAAGCCCCGAACTATATCATTATAGTTCCCCTTTAGGAACTTTTTTCATACTATGTGGTGGCGGTCTGATTTAGTATAGGGACTATACTCAGTGAGAATCGCATAAGGCATATCTCATTTGATAAGATATAGAGATTATCTACCAAATTGGTCTTTATCCTAAACTTACCATTTCTTTGGTCTTGTTGTTTTGTGCTTTCCAACTGTCCTCCAGTTTAAGATTGTGTTAATCACTATTACTACGAATTTAGAATCCAGGAAGATATCATAATAAGTTATGATTATGAGATTAGGCTGGAGGGAGTTCAAAATTTTCCATTTGGCTCGTGTAGTAAAGGTTCTAATTAGATACTCAATGTTATAAGTGAGTAGCTGAGGTCATTGCCAAACCAAAGCTTTTATTATTGTTTAAGGGTCACATAGGATAGGCTGAATAATGATGGGTTTCCTTTGTTAAATGAAAATGAAGTTTTGAGCAGAATCACTGATTGAGAGTGAAAGAATTTTTCTGCCTCTGTGGGATTGCTTGTCGCTACGATGGAAACTAATGTGAATGTCTATCATGCGACAGAGTTCAGAACGATGGCCTTTCTTGGGAAGGTAAAATTGGAAAGATGGAGTCGTCTCCTGAGGAATGCAGATGATATGTCACATTTTTCCGTGAGTAGGGCGATAGGAGAAGATGCTTTTGACTATAGGGCGACCTGGAGAACCAACAGTTTGATAATTGGATCTTTCATTGGGGTGATGGTAAGGGCGAAGATTGATAGAGAAGAGATTGTTAGGCTCTGTGTAGACATTTTCAATCCTGTCTGGAGGCGAGGGTTAGAGAAGGTTGTTCTCAGTATTGATGACAAGGGCAGAATCCCTTACCCTGAGAAATACATGGGCCTTCCCTTGGGTGCGGAGGAGTTAAGGACTGCCCCTCGACATCAATGTCTAATGGTTAGAGATAATCTGGCCTTTTTTAGGGAATGGCCACGAATGGAAGTAAGTGTTAATTTCCTTCTGTGTTGGCGTGGGGTTAGGGTTGAAGAGAATCTAGAGTGGGTGGTCAAGTATATCAATATGTTTAAATCTTATGTGAGCCCGGGAGTAGTGTTCAACGACCTCAACACCTTGGAGTTCTGCATCCTCAACGCGGAAAAATCGAGCAGACGCAGAGTTGATTATGTACTCCCTCCTAACATGGGCATGGATGATCTAGACTCAGTTCCAGAGGTGATTATGGTCTCATGGAAATAGTAGAATTTGTCTACAAGTTTTTGGTTACCAGCATTAGAATGTTGTTTTGTACCTAGATTAATAGGGCTGATAGAGTAGGCCTACAGGTTTGCATAGGGTTCTAATTTCTGTATAACACAGGGTGTTATGTCTATCTCTATTATTGCAACATAGAGTATTGTATTGTAAATCTATGACAATATAGTATTGTAATGTTAATATGTAATAATAGAAATATATTTCCAAGTGGTTTGGTGTAATGTAGGGATTGGATTTTTAGCCCTGCATTATTAGACTATTTAAGGAAGAGATTTAAGAAATATAGTGGCTGGGTACAGTAATATCTATTTAAGGATAGCTTTGGTAGTGGTAGTTTCATAACAGATATGGGATGTGTCAACAAGAAATGGTATCTTTTCTTTTAAAGTAAACAAAGGAATTTGATCTTTACTTGTATAGACGGGAACCTTGATGGTGTGTCCCAGAATCTCTTCAGAGCGTCATTCTCTATTTTGCTCCCTGGAGTCAAGACTCTGTTTTTCGTTCCCTATTTGATTCAAGGTCGTCGGGTCAGTATATAATGTGGTAGACTTCATGTTACCTGCTTCGACCATATTACAATAGATGGCAAGTTTCATTAATTCTTAACAAGGTATGAAGATATGTCAGGAAGATTATGAAATCTGTAATTATGGTAATTATAATGAACATTGGCGTTTGGTTGTTTTTATATTTTAAACATGGTGAATACCCGGGCTTCCTTCTCGGTCTGATAATCTATCTCTGATCACTAAATTGATAATCCAAATTTCACAGAACAGGGGATTCATAGTAAGATCTCCCTTAGTGATAAGATATTGATTTCAATATATCAGTGGAATAATCTCGTGATCATAAATTATATTTATTCCATTGTATGTAGACCTTAATTTTGACTGTTTTGATAGATCTTAGGTGCTGGCATTTTTAGTCATTGATAACATTCAGGAATGAATATAAGGTAGAATTTGGTTAATGTGAAGACTGAATAGACAGATATTAAAGCTCGAACCTTGACTTATAAGGGTTTTAAGATTACTGGTCTTTGTCTTAATTTGTTGTTCTTAGAACACTCATGTAAGATCAATATCTCCAACTTAGTTTAAGCAAAGGATCAATTAATTAATTAATATGATTAATGGACTATAATAAGATTATGATAATTAGACTGCTTAATAATAATACTAGGTTTTATAAGGATAATATATATGTTTTTATTGAAATTATTTTCATTTGTCTACTAACAATTCTGGTTTCATGAAGAAAGCTTTTCTAGACAGGTATCTAATATTGGATCCTTCCACTTTTAGACAGAAGGAAACTACTCTGAGATAAATTTCCATGGGAATGCCCAAGTGTATTTTTATGTAATGTTATGTAAATTCATGTAATTTATGAGATCCAGGGTATGCCCCTATGGAAATGTAATAATATAGGACATAAGTCTCGGGCTAGACTGGAGGTTTTCTTCTCTGTTCTTTCCTACCAGTGTCCGTTTGAACAGAGTAACATATTGTATCTTTTAATTTGCCTTTATTTTAATATATGATCCAAGGCCTTGGCCGTTTATCGATAAAAAAAATAAATAAATAAAAAATAGAAAATGAAAAAAAATGAAATCTTTTAGTGTAATTGAAAAATGATTAGATAAATTTTTAACAGTTTATTATAAATTTTGCTAGTATTAAATAATATTATTTATTTATTTAGCTAGCAAAATTTGTAATAAAGTATTAAAAACAATTTCTTTTTAATAAGATTAAAAATAAATAAATTTGAATGTATTGTTTTATTAAATAGTATTAAATATAAAAAATAATAAGTTCTTGACAATTTATTTTAATCAAAAAGTAATACTCTTTATTTTTATTTTTATTAAATATTCTATTTTTTTTTGAAAATATACAATAAATTTATTATTTCAATAAATACAAAATAAATTAAGTTATAAAATAAAATTAATATACTTATAATTTAAAAAAGTGATAAAGCATAAAATTAAGTCTATAGAAATTAATTTAATTATAAAAATATTTTATAAACAATTATAAAAACTTAATTTTTACATATTAACGAGTCATAAAACGAAGGATGTTAATATTGTTATCCAAATTATTGACTCCTATTTGGGTACGATTTACGTCAGACACTATCAGTGGAGGGGGTAGGGCGTGGTAGGAATACGCACGGCATTCGAGGAACTTGACGATCCAAGCAGTCGATCCTCCTACCTGGATAGCCATTGCCTTTTTATAGTCGTGTACTCGAAAATCAAGATTATTTTTGGGTATATTTATAACTAGCACATGTATCCTAACAAAAAGTGCAAGGGTCAATTGGATTTTATTTCAAAATAAAAATTACACATATATACTACCATTTGCACCCAAAGGAGCAAGGGGTATGTGGATAGAGACAAATGGTGCAAGTCTATGTAAGATGGTTGTCCACATATTTTTTTCTCAAAAATTCAAAATAATATGACAAGACCCGTAAAAATGGAAAACAAAACAAACATACCTAAATTGAAATAGTTAAATAAAAAGATTGTGTTAAAGTTCTTACCAAATAGTTAGAGGAAGGAATTAATAAAAATTGAAATAAAAAATGAGGAAGAGGAGTAAAAATATACTTAAGTTGTTTTTAAAATTTGAATGGATTATATTTGTTGCATGAAGATTTTAAATAATTGTCATCAAAATATTATTAAATATAATGATAGAATGTAGTGACAAATGATCAAATTTTATCAAATAGTATAATCTCTAAATAGAGTATATAAAAATATGGAAACTTTTAATTTTGACTTCGGCTAATTATAAGGTATAAAAAATGAGGTTCATAAATTTTGATTAGACTTGTTGAAAATATGTATTTTTTGTTGACGGAAATTACTTTTACTCCCTACCAAAATTAGTATGATCCAATAGGATTCTACAAAACTCAGATTTGTATACTCATATAAAAATATAAATATTTGAAGATTGTTTAATTCTTTAATGTGATTGGTCAATTTAATTGAGAAAATGATTGGTTCACATACATTAATTTTAACTAAATGTTCAAAGAAAAATATTAGAAGCATTTACACACATTTTTGTTTGAAGTTTGATATAATGTATGTATTACAAAGCAATGGGTTGATATAGTATAACAAGACTTTCAAAAATCATATATTTGGACCTTTTTTTATATTTCTTAGTCTCCAAAGCCTTTTATTCATCTTGGTCAATTGTAAATGTTCTGTCCTACAATACAATTTTTTGTGTGCTTAAATTTAGTGGAGAGCATTGATGAGCTCAAGGGGCTTAATAATGAATGGTTCTTAGGGCATGTAGTACTTTCTAAAGGTTTTGCACATGAAGTTGCAAGTAGAGTGGGCACCTTGGAGTAAACACCGTACTTAAGTGTAGTTGAGTTTCATGAGTAGTACCAGAATGGGTGTCCTCTCAAGAAGCTCCACTATATCACCTTTGTGAGCATCACTTAGATGCAATGAGTGTTGAGTGTTCCATTCATTCTCATGAGAGATTGGTTCCTATGAATCCCTAATTTTTTAACCGAGATTGGTTTATAATAAAGTGTTAATAAAGTGTTATAACCCTAATTTTTAAACCGAGACAAGTCTTGTTTTAAATGGCTTAGGGTTAGAGAATTTCACATAATAAATATAAATTTTAGTAGCTTCTTGCAACAATATTTAGTTACAAGGGATTGCAAATTGTAATCAGGTTGAATCAATAGATAATAGTATTGGACTCTCTTCTTGGTGGACATAGCCCAGGATCTAGTGAACCACATTAAATCTTTGTGTCTTTTTTTCTATTTATGCGTGCTTTGTTCCTTTACAATATTGGTTATATTTGTATGTAATTGTTAGATTTTTTGGTACTCATATTAACACATATCCCCAATAAGGGGAGACAAACTCAACGAATTATATTCTTGTGATACAAATTTTTAATTTGATACCCACATTTGTTAATTTCATACCTACAATTGTTGATTTTATGTCCAATATTTTTTTATAACATTGCACAATAATTTTGACTTTAGAGTTGTTATTGTTGAGGACGATTACCAATAATTGATTGAAATGTACATCCTTTATCCTAAAGCAACCAATCATTGATGTCACACCAGTTGCTAAAGTATAGGTGTCTCTTTTGTATGATTATTAGTCTTGCTTTTGGGGGTTTATTTTGGACACCTTGGAAAAAAGTCTATTGGTGTGGCATCATGTATTTGAAAATGTAACTTTGAAATCTTAACTATAAAAAAGGGTTTTGTCAAGTAAGCTATTGTAAAAAAAATTGGGGGTGATTTGAAATTTCCATATACAATTTTGAGAAACGTGAAGTTAGGGTGCACAACCACTAGGTCCTAAGAGTGGAAGGCAGGTGGCTATCTAGCAAATTAAAATCTAATTCATAAGAAGAGCTTCCAAAAAAAAATGTTGAATATTCTGCTTTGTATAGATTGTGTTTTAGTTAGCTAAATTGTCTATTTTCATAGTGGAGTGGGAACACGAATTCCAGATAATTGTGGAATCTTTTAGGCTTCATAGTGGTGTCAAGTTTCAATATGATCAAATGCAAGAATTAAATGAACCATGCAATGTACACACCATATGTATGTCCTAAATAAAACGTACTCACCAAACAAAAATGTACCCTTTAGGTTGTAACTCATTGCTTAATGGGGTGAGATCAACATGTTTGTTGAAATACAAGATGCAAATAAAGTTTTCATAGCTTACATGTTGTGATGTGAAGCCTAATAGAACTTAGAGGTTATTTTTTCCCCACTTTATTCAGTGCAATTTCCCCCAAGTTTTTCTATTGGGGTTTAGGGGTAGCGCCCCCAAGATGGGGTCAAGGGGCAATGCCCCCATGAGGATTTTCAAGGGTAGCACCCTCAAAAGCTCAACTAAATTTATTATATTATAAAAGGAATTAGCTACTATTTTTCTATTGGATGACTTATTCTAGCCCTAATTTGGTAAGTGGAAAAAAACTTGTATAAAATGGCTTAGGGTTAGGGAATTCATAATGTATTATGAGATTGTAGCTTCCTGCGGTGGTATTGAGTTGTACAATGGATTATGGATTGTTATCAAGTTGTAATCACTAAATAATAAAATTATTGAACTCATTGTTTAGTAGCCATGGCATAGGGATTGTGTGAACCATGTTAAATCTTTGTGTCTCATGTTCTCTTATGTGCAGTTTATTATTTTCTAATATTGGTTATATTTGCATACAATTGTTAACTATATCTTGTTAATCCTAACATTACATACAATCCTACTGGATTATCAAATGGTCTCAATATTCAATTAGGCATACCTACTAGATTAGAAAAGTAGAGAATTCGACAATTTATTTGTAAGCCTGCCAAAGTGCAAGGAAACCTATAGGATCATGAACAATCCTACCAAAAAGTGACATGTAGACATGTGAACACTGAAATAAATTGTAAAATCCAGTTAGAATGAGCTTGCAATGTGGGTCCCACTAAACATGCCAAAATGTATGCACAAAAATATATTTTCTAAAGGGATTGATTTTATACTAAAAGAAACTCAAAAATATATATAAAACGAAATAGTCAAGATTGGCCAAGAAGAGAGATCAAGACAACTAAAAATAATCAATCAAGAACATAGTATGTTAATCTCCTTAATGTGTAAATTTTCCTAGATAGGTATTTGATATGTATGCTCATGGTTTTGGCTACACAACAATGCTTCAATACAAAATGGGTGAGAAAATAAAAAATGGCTCGGGATTTGATAGATAGGTTGAGGGGTGAAATAGATGAATGGTTGATATTTCATGATGAGGATTGTTGGTGAAGAATGATTTAATGATAAAAGAAATAAATAATCATTTTGGGTATTTGAAAAGATTAGACCCATGTGCTTGTGTGAGAATCTCATGTGTTTGATGTCATAGAGAGGGGTTGACCATACTTAAGTGTGTGCACTTGAAAAGGAGGAGACTAAGAGGAAATTTAGAGGTGGAATCAAGTGTGTGGGGGTGTAGGAGGATGTAATGTGTGAGGAATAATAATTAATTAAATAATATTAAATTTATTTTATTATTTGGAAGGAGGGGGCTAATAATGGGTAAATAAAATTAATGGTAATTATTTGCCTTGGGTTTTCACTTTTGAAGATTAAAATAGATAAGAAAATATTTAATAAATAATATGGTATTTTAAAATTAATACAAAGGAATACAAAATATATAAAATAGGGTTTGATTGATTGAAGGTGGTCAATTTTAGTGTATACAATGTGAAATAATAAAACTTAATATTTTTCTATTGTCAACACCAAAGATGTATTCTAAGGGTTCAAACATGTGTTCTACTTTTGAATACACACAATGATTTGGTAAAAAATCTTAGAGTGGTCTTGGTAGGAAACAAAATTGACCAATGTAATCCTTTATAATTTTACACGTATATTCCTAAAAAATAAATGGCATATCTCATTTATAGCTTGTGTTGTCCAATTACAATCTAAAAGGTATGACTACCCAACAAAAGTTCCCCAAGTTGTTATAAATGTTTCTTATGTTGATCTTGAGCGTTGATAAAGATTTGATCAAGTATCAAAAAAACCATCGATAAAGGATTTAATAAAGCATGGCCTACAATAGAATCAACAATCATGTCAGCGTTTGGAAGGGGATAGTCATCCTTTACAGGATGTTTTACTAAGATCTCTAAACTTAATGCACATTTAAGTCACATTATCTAGCTAAGAAAAAGTAATGAAGTTTGGGATCCAAGATGACTAATGAATGAGATGAACAAAGTTAGCTTCTAGGAGTTTCTAATTTCAACCTTGAGAATAAAATAAATCTTAGGATTTATCCTTTTAATATTTTGTCTAACAAGCTTACCACGAGGAAGTTAAGACAATTTTATACTTGTAGCACTGTGAGGATCTATGTTAGGCATGACAATAATTCTTAGCAAAGAGTTTGGGAAAATCGTGTACATAAGATATGAGAATGGCAGCATCATTCATTAGCACTAAATTCTTCAGGTCAATTTTAATATAAATTTTATTGTTGTTTGGAATCATTATGATACATGTAGTATCTCTTAAAACAATATTATAATGTCTAGGAACAACCAATAGATGAGAAATTTCTTGAATCATCTCCAAGATATTATGTAGTAACTCAACATCTCTCTCAAAGCATGCCTCAATATTTAAAAAAATAGGGAAATCAATTATTATTGATTATATTGAAAAATATATTATCATGCATGTCCATGAACTCATCTCAGGAATTGTATTCTAAAATTTCTCAAGTGAAAGTTTGATAGAACAAAATTGAATTTCATTTGAGTGAAGATGCCTAGAGAAAAAGATTTACTTCAGTAGTGATGGCATTCGCATTGAGAAATGGTTTATGAGAAGCTTTAGTGGGTTGTAAAGGATTATATCAAAGAACAAATCATGTCCAAATGAAGCCTCGTGTGGGTGCATTTCTAAAGGAACTTTAATTCCTTGTTTATTGGTTCTACAACTATTTCTTCTATATACACTCTTATCTATGATATGAAAACAAAGTTATTCCTATAAGAGATGGTAGAGCTTTAAGCATTTTAACATTATAAGGAGTAGAAGACTAAAGTTTAATTTGAAGCGAGAACAAATTGAATGGTAAGCTCATTAGAGTATGATGCATTTATGGTGGATAATTTCACATCTTCCTCTTTAGTCTTAGATTCTAAAGGAGGTATCTTAAATTCTCCAATATATGAAGGTTTAAAATCTAATGAGATTCAATCATTATTTAAGGTAGGATGTGTATCCATTTGAATTGAATAAGGACCAGAAGAATGCAAAGGAGATGTGGGTCCTAGCTCAGTATGAAAAAAAAATCTCTTTAAATATTTATTACCTACTAAGTTATACATTTTATCTTGAGATTACAATGAACAACTTAAGGGATCACTTTCATAGTGTGAATTTGAGGTCTTCCTAGAAGACGATTCTAGGTGAGAGTGTAGAACATGATAGGGATATTTGTAGATAAAATGATAGGACCTAGCATACTAGGTAAGGTGATTATACTTGGGTTGTCAACCAACATTTTCAAATCCACAAATAGAAAGATAATTAGTTGAATATGTTTGGGAGATATATTGGTTTTATGCAAGTCAAGTTTATCCCATACACATTTAGGCCTAATCCATTGCCAACAAAAGTTTATCTTACTGCATTATCATTGGTAACCACTATAATAATATGAGAATCATATTAATTTGGAATCTCTATGAAAGGTAACCATGTTGGGAAAATACAATAATGTCACATCAACATTCATTTTGTTGATGTATCCAATAAGAACCCCCAAAAGGGGGCATAAGCATTACCGGTGCACTAAATCATCTTTTATTAGTGTAGTAATGTGGCATCACATGGTTTTTTGGTTATAACTATTATTTTAGGTTCTTCGTAGTTATAATGAAAATAGAAGGATTTATTATACACACGTTGCACAAGATTTAAAAAGTGGACATTTCAAGGTGACATTTGTTACATATTATTTATTGCATTATTAACCATTCACTTTTGCCACCACAAAATTTACATAATTGATCCAATACTTATGTAAAAATGCCCTAGTAATTGCAATAAAATTGTACTATTCTTCTGACTGATGATGCTATTTTTTCATAATTGAGTATACAAGTCAATTACTATTGGCCGAATAGACTACTTTTTAATAGACCTGTTGAGATAATGGGTGTTGCACACATTGCATAATATTGTTATATTTTATTTTATTTTATTATGTAACGTTGTACCTAGATGGACGTGCAACATGTAAAGATTCCCATGAAATATTCTTGATGAGTTGTATTGTAACATTGTGAAAATATTTTATGTAATTATTTAATATTGGAGAAAAGAATTAAATGCCCAATATTAAATGTGGGGTCAGTGGGTTAGGTAGCACATGGTTTTAGCACATGGTTTATGTAATACCACTTAGTAGTTTTGTGGGACTTGCTACTATATAAGCAGCCATAAGGGTAGTTGTTATAGAGAGAGAGAGAGAGAGTGACAAGGAGAAGACAAAAGGAAAGAGTCAAGCGGGACAAGGCTTGACAGGTTAGCCAAGGGAGCATTTGTGAAGGTTGAAAGCATGACATGGGATGTGTGGATTCATGCTTGTTCACATAGTTTGCTCGGTTGTGGCTATGGCCATGAAGGCTTCCATGGTTGTATGGCAATGGTATTTTTGCTGAATAATACATGATGATGGATGTTTTTGGAGGCTGGGTTTTTCCCTCAATGAGGGTTTCCCAGGGTATATCTTGTGTCACAATTTTGTGGGTATGTTGTCTATTCTCTTGCATGTGGATTTTAATTCCATGTTTATTTTAGATCTATTATGGGTTATGTGGAAACGGTTATATTCTTTATTACCAAGTTTCCTTACAAGTGGTATCAGAGCTATGGTTTTATTATTGTAACCCTAGGTTGAATCCATGGGAATGCATGAGAGGATATAAAAAAAGGGCAAGATATATGAATGATTGCAGATCTGAGGGTTTTGGGTTTGCTGTTATGATGGGATGTTGAAAGATTTGGGCATGGGAAATTGTTGGACAAAAAGATTTTTTCGGATGTTTCATTTAAATGAGGGTTTTGGGGGTTAGCTTGTAGAAATGACCTCCTGGGTAAAAACAGACCTCACCATTGGATCCGGGTCGACATTTCCATAAAACTTGATATATAATATGCCCTAGTTTGGCCATGTTCAGAGGAAATGAAAGAGTTTTTTTGGTTTCAGCCCATGATGGCCGTCAAATTTAATCCCGTCGGAATTTTCGTCACTGAAAAAATAAAAAATGAAAAATCGTACTGCAAAATGGTAAAAAGACTATCTTAGTAAAACGGCCATAACTTTCTCTCAGAATATCAAATTTTAGAGTTCTTATAGGCGTTGGAAAGCTAATTCAGAGCACTACAAGATGGTGTAGGTTTGGTTCTATGATTTTAAAAAAAAAAAGGTTTTAAGAGCCCTAAAGTCAGATGTTATTTATTTTGAGCACAGATTAGGGCATAACTTGGGCATACGAAGTCGGATTTTGGACTTCGAGTAGTCAACAGAAAGCTCTTGGAGAGCTCTACACATTAGTTTAGATTTGGTGTAGGTTTGGCATGATTTATTTGGTGATATATTGATCTGAACAGTTTATTGATATATTTTGACTATGGTAACATTGTGAGTTTATGGCATTGGAGATTTAAGATTTGATGTCATTGTATACTCAGTTCATATCTCAGATTGGTCTCATGATGATATGGTTATCAGTGTTTGGTTTGGATATGCATGATGACTTGTTGGGTCTACAAGTTGTGCAGTGTTGTAAGCGGTCTATACTTACAGGTTGCATTTATAATTTGGTTATGGGTTGTCTTTGCCCATTGATCTTTCATTATTGATGCATATTCAAATTGGTGGCTTGGATTTGGGTTGTCTATGCCCTAAGTCACATGATTTTATCTTCATGTTGAAGGGATGAGATGTTGTTACTAGGTACAGTCATGGTGGACGATTGTGGTTGACTATTTTATGCTGACAGGTTGGACACTTTGAGAGCCAGATGCTTGGTTCATGGATGTGATCACGGTGTCATGAATTTTGGCATGACATGATTGGTTATACGGGTACATCCTTGATGTTCATTAGCTTAGATTTTCTGATTTAGTTATGGTGGTATATCTTCTTGGTTGAGGATCATGGTTATTTGATTTCTTTTGAGGAGCTCATGATGTGCACTTTGAGTTCTTTGATGGTTTGATGCCTTGGTTGATTCTCATGGTTAGAGGATGGATTTTTTTTTTCATCATTATGTCATGGATAGCTTGGATACACAGTTTAGTGGGAGCTTGTGATAGTGATGGGGTGACAGTGCAGGATTAGTTCCTGGTTTGGTTTATATCTTCTTGGTTTGGAGAGGATGGACTTTATGATGCCATAGGTGACTTGGTACCACAGTTAAGTGGGAGTTTTGTTGGCATTGATAAATTTATTGAGTGTTTGCAGATGTTGGAGGTTTGTCTTAGATCTTGTTGCTGCAGAAACGTCTTTAACATTTGCATGGTGCACTTGTTATCTTCATGGTGTTTGAAGATGGTTAGATCTTGAGGACTCATGAAGTTCTTGGTTATCTTCATGGTATGTGGAGATGGTTCTTCCTAGTATGTGGAGATGGTTTTTCTTCATGGTGTGTGGAGATGGTTGCATCTTGAGGACTCACAAGGTTCTTGGTAAAGGTGTGGTTTATGCTTTTATTTGGCATGTTATCCTTGGTGTGAGGATGGTTTCTTTATTATGTCATGGTATACTCTTGATATGCATTTAGAGTTGTGACATGTTATGGTGTGTTCATATGGAGCATGTTATCTCTTTAGTTGAGATGGTAAGATTATGTTGTCATGTTTATGTTCCTGAGGCCATGGTTGGAACTTTGACATTGATCTTGGTTTAGTTTCTTGGTATTGAGTACACTGATCATAAGCTGGATACTTCATGATATTGCTATGTTGCATTTGGAGTTGGCATGGATTGATTGGTTACAAGTGCTCATGGATACTTAGAGACGGTGGTGATGTTGATTTCTCTTGGATTAGAGAAGTATTTGTTGGGACAATTGATGGTTTCAACAGGAAGTTCGAGGGGCAGTCACCTGATATGGACTTGAGAGGAGATTGTTCTTAGATGAGTCTTGGTTGGAGACTTGGGTATCTTGATGAGCATTCTCATTCCCCACTCTTGGTCTACTCGGCAGTTTTGCTACTTGAGAGGTATAGCGCATTATTTTCACTCAGTTGCATTATATTTATGCTTATCTTTCATGGATATGGATCTTGAGCTATGGTACATGAGTTAGTTTTGGAGGGTTCATTTGAGAGATGGTTTAGCATTGGTTATCTCCATGTGCATATGTTTTTTATGCTAGTTGAGTTTGGGAGATGGTTTTATATTGGGCATATTCCTTGGATTAGGAATGGTTATTCCTTGATTTAGGAATGGTTTATTGTTTTGATCTTCTTGTGAGAGGCTTACATCCATGATTAGTTATATTGTATGGTTTGGGTGTTGTTGAGGCTTCTTGTTGGGGTTTTATGGAGGAGATCATACTTGCACAGTTTACATCTAGAGGTGTGTGTAGAAGGACATGATACAGGTTATGATTTGCATGGTTTCTCTTGGTCTTGGTTATCTTCCTAGATGTTCAGTTTTGCTTACATTGGATTTGAGATTGGTTAGAGATTATGATCATTGGTTTGTGCTCATGTATGTCATGTGAGAGATGACATGGTTATTCCTTTATCTCTTTCCTCTATTGGTTGTGGTGAACTTGGAAGAGCATTAGAGACTTGTTATGAGAGTTATTCTTGCAGGATATTGGATTATGTATTGTGGATGTCCTTGATACTAGATGGATTCACTTCTTTGAGATGTGTTGAGTGGATTGGTTATAGATTTGACATTATCTTTTGTAGTGGAAGCTTCTTGGTATATATGTGGCAGGTATTGCTCTTGAGGCTTGTGATTGCAGGTTGTAGATTGGATATGTCGGTAATATGAGATTCACTTGTTATACCTTTGAGGTATGGATAGTTGGATGGGTTTGACACTTTTCTGTGGGTGCTATTTCAGCTATGGATATTTTGACAACTACAGATACATGTGATTACCTTTGGATCAGGTTTTTGTGCTTGGAATTTTCAGTTGGTACAGGATTTTATGATCTTCTAATGCGACAGGTTGGGTGGCTTTCTCTTTGGATGGCTTCTATGTATGTCCAATGGGAGTGGCATAATAGGAGGTGAGATCATTCATGTTTGAGATGCTGGATACTTTGATTTTGTCGCGGGTACTAGGATGGAGCACTTGGTGTATTTTGATCCATGATGGTGGATGTGCTGGGAGGGATTGTTCCCTTGTTCATTTTTGTGTGGCTACAGATTGACCCTATGCAATGTATACAACAAGTGGGAGATTGTTGAGATAATGGGTGTTGCACACATTGCATAATATTGTTATATTTTATTTTATTTTATTATGTAATGTTGTACCTAGATGGACGTGCAACATGTAAAGATTCCCATGGAATATTCTTGATGAGTTGTATTGTAAAATTGTGAAAATATTTTATGTAATTATTTAATATTGGGGAAAAGAATTAAATGCCCAATATTAAATGTGGGGTCAGTGGGTTAGGTAGCACATGGTTTTAGCACATGGTTTATGTAATACCACTTAGTGGTTTTGTGGGACTTGCTACTATATAAGCAGCCACAAGGGTAGTTGTTATAGAGAGAGAGAGAGAGTGACAAGGAGAAGACAAAAGGCAAGAGTCAAGCGGGACAAGGCTTGACAGGTTAGCCAATGGAGCATTTGTGAAGGTTGAAAGCATGGCATGGGATGTGTGGATTCATGCTTGTTCACATAGTTTGCTCGGTTGTGGCTATGGCCATGAAGGCTTCCATGGTTGTATGGCAATGGTATTTTTGCTGAATAATACATGATGATGGATGTTTTTGGAGGCTGGGTTTTTCCCTCAATGAGGGTTTCCCAGGGTATATCTTGTGTCACAATTTTGTGGGTATGTTGTCTATTCTCTTGCACGTGGATTTTAATTCCGTGTTTATTTTAGATCTATTATGGGTTATGTGGAAACGGTTATATTCTTTATTACCAAGTTTCCTTACAAGACCTTTAATTAACACGATCAATTAAAGGTATTAAACATGTGCAATAAGAAGATCTATTCCCCTAACAAGTTTAAAATGACACCTATTAACACTATACTTATAAAAAAAAGACCAAATAAACCATAAGTTATAAAGCACAAATTCTTGTATTACCAAATACTATGACAAATTCTTGCAATCAAACTTTGTTTCATATATAAAAATTATGAATTTGTTGACATACCATTATCTAATATTAAATTCAAGCATTATATACCCACCAAGGAACACCATGGTTGGTTATAAAATCATCTAATGTTTTATGGAATCATATGGTCAATCTTTTCAATGGGCACAAAATCAATTCAAGAAGAGATATTTCAAATGCAAATCGAAACTTTAAATGTTTATTTGAGATTTCTTTCCATAAAATTCAACTCTTATCATGAGTACACTATTGTCCATCATTACTTACTTCTCCCTAAGCACCTAGTTTGGGATGAACGGGTCCTCTAGTTCCATAAATCCTCCTCAAGTTTCATGAAACCTTTGTCATTGTCTTTTTAGATAATAGAAAAAAACCCACAATCAACCAAAAGATCCCGTCCTTCCCTTTTGGCCTAAAAAATTCCCAGCCCTCCCATTTCGTCGTTTGTTTTACTGCTCATGCTTGACCTGGTAGTTTCCAAGTCAAAAGCAACAACCTATTGCCTCTTAAGTCATTATGACTTAAACCCTTGTATCCATCTTGCCTACCACAAAGCCCTAATTGTCCAGGTCCATGCTCCACCATTATAACATTATGAAATTATTACCCTCAAGGTAGTACATTGGATGAATCCTCTAACATAAACCTCATCAAGATAACCAGAAGAATAATTAGAGACATTATTCTCTATATATTTTTAATTTAAAAGTAAAATCCTAAATTCAAATTGAAATTATCACATTATATAAAACATAAATGTAATAATAAAACATCAGATAAAAATTGATATCAATATTTTTTATTATTAAATTATATATTATAAAAAAATTTAACCTAGGAACCTAGAATTAATATATATAAAAACTAAATAGAAATATTGAATATTGTTTGAGATTTGATCAAAATACTATAGTTTTAGAGGGCTATAATTTAAACTTTGAAGAGAAAATCAAGGAGATTAAAATGAAAGAGTTGACACAAAAATGAAGGTTTACACTCATTCTTGTCGCCACAGTAGGAAGCCTCTTGACTTAATAAAAAATAAATTAAAAAATGAGCTAGTTTTATTTTATTTTAACTTTCTAAATCTAACTCTAAATATATATTATTTTAACTTTCTAAATCTAACTCTAAATATGATTTTAATATATAGATGGAATTTTTAGCTTTAATAGTTTTAGTATGATTTAGTTTCAATTTAAATAATTTATTTGAATCATAGTTTTCAGTTTTTACATTTAACTTAGTTAAGAATTTAATTTCAATAATATATTTATTTAATTTTATAATAAATTAGATTTTTTTTACATTGATTTATCTTTTAATTTAATGTAGTTTGTAATATATAGACATAAAGAAGAAAACAAGAAAATAGAGAGGAAGAGAAAAGAGTTGGGTCGATAGAGATAAGATATAGAAATGTAAAAGGGAAGAAAGAGATATCTATACATATTCTTATATTTCTATTTCTTTATCACTGTCTCACCATCTCTCCTTCTCCTTCTCCTTCTCTATATCTCAATCATCATCTACATCTCCCACGTCCTTGTTTTTATCTCCCTCTCTTCCTTTTTCTATCTATTTCTATCTAATTTTCTTTCTTTCTCCCTTTACCTATACTTTTGTATTATAAAATAATATAACACCATCTCACAGTGAAAACCAATCTACTTGTGCAAGGAAGCCTCATTGGTAACTGTATATTGTATAATGTATTAACATTTTTGGTTTGTAGGCTCCCATCTTTTGTCAACTGCCCATGTTGGGCTTTTTGCTATGAATGCATGATTATAATTCCTTCCATTTTCTGTTCTAAGGAATTTAACTAGATTTCAAGTTCTTGATGAGAAGTTGTGCATCTCTTATACACCTTCCAAAAGCAATATTGGCTCCATTATCCTCCAACTGCTTAATCTTGGCTTTTGCACATCATTTCAATCATTGCCATCATCGATTGGCCATATGAAAAAATTAAAGTTTCTCAGCTTTGTGGATACACATCTTTAACCCATCTATCAAAATCTATTGATCTAGTAAAATAGTTGGAAATGCAAATAGGAACACATTATGTATTTGTTTCTTATTATAAAGTGGATGTACTTTGGTTAGTGTATCTTAAATTTTTATTAGGTTGAAAGATCTTGTATTTATTATTATTATATATTATCTTGGTCTATGTTTCTTAAATACACATAAATAATAAATAAATATAGTATCTTATTCTAAAAGTAAAACAAATTGTTTACAGTTCCTTTTTATTATAAATATTGTAAAGTTAAATAATTTTGAATTTGTGCTCTACTTTTCACAATATGGATATTTTGCATTGCCTACAATTAAGAGTATACTCTCTCATATCTTGATGATGGCTCAAGGCACAATCCAAAATGTTGATTCTAAATATATAAAACATTGTCAAAACTAGAGGCTTAAGATTGACTAAATAGCGACAACTTCAACCTAAGAGGACCATTGTAGATGACCATGAAATTTTAATAAAAGTTGTCCTGAAAATAAACAGGGGACAATTAAAACCTTAATGATAAATATGAAAGGAAATTAAAGTAAAAAGAGTAGAAAGGGAAACATAATTTTTGGTTTGTAAATCAAATGAAAATACAAATTAAGAATATGAACATAAAAAATGAAGTAGTTTAGACACTCCTTGACAAATTTTATGGTTTTATGATTGATTACATTAAAGAAGGAACTACCTTGGTCATCCACTAAACATGTTTTATTATATTTCCAACTCAATATAACACACGGTGCAAATCATGTCAAGGAATTTAACTATTATTCCATTTCTTTTTGTCATAGATAGGGAAGACTTCTAAAATAGTATAAAAAATCACCATGTATAGTATGAGCTGGATTTTCCTACAATATATTTAAGGTATTTTCTAGAAAAGGTTTTAGAGGTACTTTACGAAAGGAGCATCTGTAGGATATTGTCTACAGACGATGATCGAGTGACGATCTAATTACGTTGAGAGGCGTTCTATATAATCATAGCACAAATACCCAGCACGAGAATATGCCAAAAAAAAATTTCCGTTAATAAAAAAGAATTGGGAGCGGTTACAAACTTCCAAATTAAATATTAAAAAAGAATTCTCAAAATAATAGCTGGCCGAAATAATAGGAAGCCAAATGGAGGCCGAAATAATAGGCCCGAAATAATAGGGCCCGAAAAAGTAGGGCCCGAAAAAATAGGGCTTGAAAAAATTGGGGCAAAAGAATTTCAATATGATTTTTATTTTTGTTAAATGGGGAGTGGGGGAATTTGAAACAAATTTGTGGAATGTGAAGAGACGTCTGTTGGGGGATATTGGAAGAGACCTCTTCATTTTCATTTTATGTTTTTGCAGGAAGGAAGAGGTGGAGGTTATTGGAGGATTAGATTGGAGTTTTTGAATAGGAGTAGATTGAAGTTTTGGAGTAACATTTTTGCAGGTGAGATTTCTATTTTTTATTTACATTTTCATTTAGATTTAGATGTAGATGTAAATTGAAATTCAAAATTAGTTATAATATTCTACTTTGATTTAGATTTCAATTTTAATTAATTTCATTTAGATGTAAAATTTTGTTCATAACTATTTAGGCTTGCATTTAATAGTTTAGTCTTGCATGTTTGATTTAGATTTAGATTTGTATTTAAAATCTATTTGATTTATATATTTTATAATACTTCTCATTTACATATTTTAAAAGTGCAAGTTTCAAATTAGTTTTATCTTTGCATTTTTCATATTAGTTTTAGATTTTCATATTTCAAAATAGTTTTGGTTTGCATGTTTTATATTTGAATCTTTCACAATAGTTTTACATTTGCATGTTTCTAAGTATTTATATTTTCATGTTTCAAAGCATAATTTTATCATTAATCTGGATGAGAATGCCACCATATCAATACAATTTATATTTTATTAAAGTTAATGATGTATTTAAAGTAGATAAATCATATATTTAGTATATATTTGATCATTATTGAATTATAAAATAAAATAAAATTCTCGAAATAATAGCTAGCCAAAATAATATTAAGCCAAATGGATGCCGAAATAATAGAACCTAAAAAAATAAAGCAAAAAATTAGAAGCCAAGAAAATAGGGCTGAAATAACTTAATTAAAATTTTAAATATAAAATATTTTCTTTTTGTTAAATATATTTTTGCATGCACATTCATGCTTATTTTTGTGAGGAGTGGGGGAATTTGAAACAAATTCATGGAATGTCAAAAGACATCCATTGGGGGATATGAGGGTTCTCTCATAAATTATAAAAAAAATGCTCCTCATTTCATTTTCATTTTGTGTTTTTGCAGGGAGGAAGAGATGGAGATTATTGGAGCAATTAGAATTTTTGAACAGGAGTAGATTAAAGTTTCATATAGTTTAGCCTTGTATGTTTGAATTAGATTTAGGATTCAAAAACTTTTTGATTTAGATATTTGATAATACATTTCTTTTGCAGATTTTTAATGTGCATGTTTCAATTTAGTTTTACATTTCCATGTTTTACATTAGTTTTAGATTTGCATATTTCAAAATACTTTTGGTTTCCATGTTTTAGATTTGTATGTTTCATAATAGTTTTATATTTGCATGTTTCAAAATATTTATATTTTTAATGTTTCATAATTAAATTTAATCGTTGATGTGGACAAGAAGGTAACCTTATCAATAAAATTTGTATTTTTATTAAAGTTAGTGATTGATTTAAAATAAATGAATCATATATTTAGTTTATATTGTCATTATTTAATTAGATTATATATGTTTTTTATTTAAATATTTTTCATACTATATATAGATTTTTATTAATATTTATGTTTGTAATGTTTGAAAAGTGGAAGACAATGCCACCATATTTCAAACATTACAATCTAACTATTTCACTTGAAATAGTTTTGATTTTTATTTATGTTATTTTGAACATTATTCATTTGAAAGAATTTATGTTACCTATTAATACTTTTTCATTATGATTATTTCCATATGTTGATTTTTGTTTATAAGTTTGTAGGTTACTATTGAGTTATGGATACCTTGAATAGAGAATCAAACATTATTGGATACTAGAGCCTAACTACTTCAACGATCTCAAATGATTTCTTCGAGATTGAGTTTGACAAATGCCTACAAATAATTAAAGAGGCACACACAACTATAATTAAAGTTGTAGAGAAGCAATATTTCCAACTGACTATGTTGAGGAAATGGAAGAAATGCATATGGAAGATGCATAAAAATTTCTGTGTGACACATTTACAAAAGTGGATGGGTTTCCCTCAATGATGAAAGAAGTATTTCACAATCATTGTTCAAATAAAGGTCACAAAAGAATCCTAATCATTGAAGAATGTGATATACATATTTACACCATCACAAATATATTTTTTGTATATAGTTCATTCTTGTCTCCGGTTTCAAATTTTTACTTCTAATTAGTTGTATTGGCAATTTTATTTCCCCATTGTTCAATGTAACTTTTATAGAGAAGAGAACAAGACAAAATAAATTTATTGTTGTATGAAAAAATTCTTCAATGGATGTGGCTACTAAATATATTAATTAAGAAAGAAAATCATAAGTCTAAATAGATTCCTTAATGATAGGGAGATTTATTGATTACAATTCTTAATCATTGCAATAAAAATTGCATTAGCATTATTAAAAATTCAACAATATATAATGTTCTCACATCATCATGGAGAAATAATTTTCATAAAATTGACTCTTATATATTCTTTCACACTTTTAACATCATCTGAATTGTTGTGTTTGGACTTATAACTTCCCTTTCATGAATTATTTTTTCCACTATTCGAGTCATTTGTATAACATATATCCCAAATTTGACCATAGTTGTACTCCAAATACTCCAACACTACACCTAAATCTCATACTTCCCTTAACCCTGTCCCTTATTTTAGTGTAACATTTAACCACTTATTAACCCTAACCATAACACTGAGTGTCATATAAATGAAATTGTAAACCTTGGATCCTAAATTTAACTCTTACTCTATATATGATTATAATAATCATTTAGTAAATTATATACCTTAGCCTAACCCTATATGTACAAGTATCTAGAAATAATATTATATATTTTTATAAGTGATAATATGTATACACAGACACCCAGAGAGAGAGAGAGAGAGAGAGAGAGAGAGAGAGAGAGAGAGAGATTAGGGGTGTATCTAGAGAGCATAAAGGGAGAGAGAGATTAGGAGGAGTATCTAGAAAAAAAGGTGGGAGAGATAAGTGAGTGTATCTAGAGATTAGAGAGACATATTAGAGGGGCATTACTAGAGACTACAGAGAGAGAGGGTATTCCAAACACAACCTCTTCCAATTCAGATAGAGAAATTGAGCACATAAAAGTCACATTCATCATATATTGTTCTGTAAATTTCACCCACATGCTTTACCAACAATATATAATATATCAATGTTAACAATTCTTAAAGTATGTACTGAAAAATAATTATAATATATCTATATTCTAGTTGCATAATGTCTTCTCTTTTTAATGTTTTCATTTGTTTGTTTTACTTAAAGGTATTTCTATTTGACTTCTTCTCTTCCTTTTGTGTACATTACAAAAGATTCATATTTCACTTACAACATACTTTCTTAAATTATTTTGAGTACTTTGTAAATAGTTTTCTACTATACACCATCAACCATTTATTCCCTCCACCATTTATTTTAAATAACTACGAATGAATTGTAATTTCAAGTCTGGTGGACAGTGGGGCCCTAGAGGCGGGGGAGGTGCTGGTGGTGGAGGATGCAACATGGATTGTAAGAAAAAGTGTAGGGCTTATTGCTGAAGGAGTTGTCAACTTTTCTTTATCACTATAATGGCCTTGGACAAAAACGCCAATATAGTAACAAAGGCCAATATAGTTTAGGTTTACATGTTTTGTATAGTTCAGTTATACTGAGTACATGGGTAATGGGCTCTTGACTGAGTTTTTGTTATGATAGTATTAGTTGTTTCAGTCCACAGTATGTCTGGTATGTATTGAACTTATATAGCTATTTTGAGGTAGTTAGAAAATATGTACTTGGTATTTCTATGAATATCGCTAGTTGGCTTCGATATATGTCTGGTGCTTCTATGACTAAATTTGTCTCAACTTCAATATGTGAGTTTTAGTCAATGAATGTTCATCTCCGTTGCTTCCAGATGTGTTCTTTTTCGGCCTAGTATGTTCTATAGCTTGGGCTTACAAGAACCTCTGATATCACAAGCTGTTTTCATTAAATATATAGATGCGACTGGTCTGTCAGGGTCAAATGGTTTTGTATACTGCTGAATTATGTTAAGAAATAGTTGCACACGTCTCTAAATATGGCTGCAAATTTGAAATAGTGTTAGTGCTGTTCTAAGATGGTACATCTCAAGTTTTATTTTTGCCAAGGTGTCCAAAATAACTCCCAAAAGCAAGACTAATAATCATACAAAAGAGACACCTATAATTTAGCAACTAGTGTGACATCAATGATCGGTTGCTTTAGGATAAAGGATGTACATTTCAATGTACTACTCTAAAGTCAAAATTATTGTGCAATGCTATAAAAAAATATTAGACATAAAATCAATAATTGTAGGTATGAAATTAACAAATGTAGGTATCAAATTGAAAATTTGTATCACAAGAATATAATTCGATGGACTCGTCTCCTCTTATTGAGGATATGTGTTTAGATGAGTAGAAAATAATTTAACAATTATACACAAATATAATCAATATTGTAAAGGAACAAAGCACACAGAAATATAACAAAAGACACAAAGATTTAACGTGGTTCACTGGATCTTGGGCTATGTCCACCAAGAAGAGAGTCGAATACAATTATCCCTTGATTCAACTTGATTACAATTTGCAATCCCTTGTAACTAAATGTTGTTGCAAGAATGTACTAAAATTCATATTTATCATGTGAAATTCTCTAACCCTAAGCCATTTAAAACAAGACTTATCTTAGTTAAAAAATTAGGGTTATAATATGTCATTCAAGACCCCACAAGGGGTGTTGCCCTTGTCCCCACAAGGGGACACCATCTTGGGGGCGTTGCCCTTAAACCCCATAGAAAAATATGATGGAAAATTGTGACTATGAAAGTGCGGAAAAGTGAACCTTTGAGTTTGATTAGGCTAACAACAAAATGGATTGTTACACAATATATTCATTAGTAGTGGATCATTTATATATCAATTGTTGATCATTTATGAACATTTTCATCTATGGTTGATTGAATAGTACACTATTGGAAATTTGTGAACCACTGCTAGGATAGTTGTGGCAATTGGGGTCAAGTACCAATCAACTCTTTTTTTACCCTTTCACGCATAATGTCTTCGATAGAATGCATCACTATTGACCAAGACCCCAAACCTTCGAATTAAATAATTAAATTGCATACAAAAATAATTACAAAATTTATTATCTTTTTGTTACCTTAATTTAATATGCAAAATTAACTATAACTACAAGGGGAGACAACCCAATGGCGACCCATGTTTCATTGACTGCTACATCTACCGTAATAGATCCCCCCAATTACCGCTCATAAAAGTCCCAAAAATGATAGCACATGTACTAATAGTCAACGACAAATGCATTAATAGTTCATCATTTTTTAGCTTTCTTGGTTGTTGATTGGTGCATTTGTACAAAAAAAATTATTTGTGAGGAGCTATTGGGGGCTGAACATAACGAGTTTGGGGCAAAGGTTTAAGGGGAATGTTTTAAAATGATGTTTTTAGACTACTTCACACTCCACGAGCTCTACAAAGAACTGCCTAAATATAGAAAAGCCAAAATTAGCTTTACTAAAAATCAACAAAACATGGACAAATTTCAAGCCCTAAATTAACCTCAGCAACTACTTGATGGAAAGGCCTGTTTTTTTTTAACTACATCACAGCCTCAATGAAAGACCTGTTTTAAATTATGAAGTTATATTTCCCCTTTCTGAATGACGTGCAAGAGATAAAAACACCTATTAATAAAAAGATATGCATACGGAGTCTTGGAATCAAATGACACTCCCCTGTCAAGCCCAAGATCGCCTATTCTTAAATATCACCTATAATTCCTATAGAACAATCAATATCAGTTTCTTCTTTTGTCGACAAGACGAGATAGAGCATTCCTCCTCCACCCTGCGCTGCCATTCATTACATCCATGTGAAATTCCCATCCTACAGATAAGAAGTCGTTGCCCTCCCATTAATACTCTCAGGCAAGCTATTAGTTCATCTGTCCTCCATGTATGGAGAGAATTTTGTCATAGAACACCTTCCCAACCAATTTATAGGAAATGCCCAAATCGTCCAATCAGAGAAAACTTCTTTGGCCTAAAGTCAACAAATACCATTAATGCAAATCTGACTTCTTTGACAGCTAAATATCCAAAGCTATCAGATGACGACGCATTTGTCAGGAAAAGTAGACGAAACATTCAAAACATTCAATGCCCAAGATTTAATGAAGTTCAATTACTCTTTTCCCCCGTAAAAATCATCTCTTTATTTATTATATCCACGCACCGACTTGCCACGAGGCTTAAGAGCACGCCGGCTGGATGGCAATACATTGAAACGCAATAGCTGAGCTCTGGGTCTGCCTATTTAAGAGCCTGTAGCTGTTTAGCAATGATATAGATATCGAAATGGGAAAGAGAAATGTAAATCTGGTGTGTGTTATTTTGTGGGTTGTTTTGCTGGAACTTGCATTTGTGGGTTGCGCCAGGAGTCCTCCTCCTCCTGCTAAATCTGGCGCTCCCCCTACATCTGGAGGTGGAAATAACTATGGATTTGGAGTTGGCTATGGAGTACCTGGTGTTCCTGGCAACTGGGGAGGAGCTGTTGGAGGAATAGTTGGCGGAGGTGGTGTTTCAAGGCCGTCTTTTGTGTGTAGTGAGAAAGGGCCATGTTATCAGAAGAAGCTGACTTGTCCTAGTAGGTGCTTCAAGTCTGGTGGACAGTGGGGTCCTAGAGGTGGAGGAGGTGGGGGTGGTGGAGGATGCACCATGGATTGTAAGAGAAAGTGTAGGGCTTATTGCTGAAGGAGTTGTGTACTTTTCTTTATCACTATCATGGCCTTGGAGAAAAAGGCCAATATGGTAACAAAGGTGAATATAGTTTAGGTTTCGCCTTTACATGATTTGTATCGTTCAGTTATACTAAGTATACGGGTAATGGGTTCTCGAGTGAGTTTTTGTTGTGACAGTATCAGTTGTTTCAGTCCACAGTATGTCTGGTATGTATCGAACTTATGTAGCTGTTTTGAGGTATTTAGAAAATATGTTCTTGGTTTTTCTATAAATTTCGCTAGGTGGCTTCAGTATCTGTCTGGTGCTTCTATGAATAAATTTGTCTCAGCTTTAGTATGTGAGTTTTAGTTCATGAATGTTTGTCTCGGTTGCTTTCAGATGTGTTCTTTTCCGGTTGGGCTTACGAGAACCTCTAATATCTCAAGCTGTTTTCATTAAATATATCGATTTGACTGGTCTGTTAGTTTTAAATGGTTCTATATACTGCTGAACTATGTTCAGAAATAGTCGTACACGTCTTTAAATATGGCTGCAGATTTGATATGGTGTGTTAATGCGAACTTAATGCTGGTGTAAGATGGTACGTCTCAAGTGTTATTTGAATGATGAAGTTCGTATGGTATGCAATATTATCAGCACCCGCGTATTATATACGCAGGAAACTAATGCTCCCACTAGTGCGTCCCAATTAATTTTTCAGAGATTGATATGTAATATTCTAAGATTTAAAATGATTTATTTTTAAAATATTTTAATATGCGCTAAAAGCTAAATTTTTATTGGTCAGAGCACTACTATAACCTGGTAATGGACTGAACCAAAGATTCCTCCATCCGACACGGATTACAGAGAACTCTGTGAGGGGTGGGTGTGGAGCCTTGCTAAGCTCCAGCCCTTAGACGTGCCCTTCTGCTCACGCTTTCCTCCAGTGTCCCCATTGACTATGAACCAAACCATTGGATAGAGACGCCCGAGCATTTGCCTTCTTCACACTTCTGGTAGCTTCACAGAGCTATGTCAAAGAGTAAAGGGTAATAGGAAGGTTACGGGCCGGTTCTCTTATAGTTACTCTTCTGAACGCCCTACCCCTACCCCTATATTGAAAGGAGCCTGCCCTTTAGAATAGTAGGTCCTGACGAATATAGTCGGTGGTGCATGCAGATGCAGGGCCGCCCCACGAACACCCGAGATTTGTTTATTTATTTCTCTCGCCCCCCCCCACCCTGCAGGATCTCAATTTTTCGCTGTTACAGGAATCGGAGGTTATTTAGACAAACTAGGTAAATAGCCGCACAGAAAAATGAGAAAGCACAAAAAATTTCGCCAGAATAGAAATCATCTCAATCTCCCTAAAACATAACTACAACAAATTTAGCAAGACTCAACATCTGAATTTCTACTATATAATGGAAATATATCTGTGACTTTCAATGTATTGTTTTGAGCCAAATAATTAATATTAAGTTGAGTGAAAAAGGACAAAATTACAATAAAATTGTAAAATGTATAAAATATAAAATTAATAAATTAAATTATATATGTAATAAATTATGAGAAAAAAACAAATTAATAGTACTATAAAATGAAAAATGGAAAAATAAAAATAATTATTTATTAAAATAATCAAATCATAATATTGAAAAAAGAAATAAATTGTGAGAACATAAGTTATCAATAATATTAATTTATAAATGATTTTATATTTGTTTGAGTTTGTATTAGTTTTAATCTTTTAACTTGAATCTCTTAGTAAATTTGATAGAATAAGAGGTGTTCAATTTGTACTTCAAGATGTGCCAAAACAAATTAATAGCCTTATGGTTACTAATTTATTCTCAAAAGTTTTATGGAATTTCAAAACAAATAACTAACAACACTTTTGAATAGTAGATATGTGTTAATGTTAGAATTTGAATACAAAATATTCTTTTTCCCAAATATAAATTTAATGGATGCTAGTAGTTGTATTTTTATTTTTATGATTAAATTAATTGAAATTTTAGATCTGGAAAACAGTATTGAAGGCAATCTATAGGACGAATTGGTAAGTTAAACAACATTAAAGGTTGGGGAAGTGGAAATCTTGTTAGTTTATAGTTGTTATAACAACATATCCTACTTTCAGAATTAATAGAATTAAAAATTTTCTTATATTTTTTAATATTATTTTCTTGTGTTGAATTAAATTAAATTGTGGAAATATTTTTTTAATATTATTTTCTTGTGGAAAGGTAAAAGTTTTATGGGATGTCAAAACAAATAACTAACAACACGTTTGAATAGTAGATATGTGTTAATGTTAGAATTTGAATTCAAAATATTCTTTTTCCAAATATAAATTTAATGGATGCTAGTAGTTGTATTTTTAGTTTTCTTCTTATGATAAAACTAATTGAATTTTTTGAAGGCAATCTATAAGATGAATTTGAAAGTTAAACAACAGTTAAGGTTGGGAAAGTGGAATTCTTGTTAGGTTATAGTTGTTATAATGACATATCCTACTTTTAGAATTAATAGAATTAAAAATTTTCATTTATTTTTTAATATTATTTTCTCTTGTTCAATTCAATATACACACACACAATTAACCATTTAAAATTTCTCAAGTTTTTAGTATACTCAATTTATTAAATATTACCAAATTAAACTATGTTATAGTATCATTATTGAGGTAAATTTGATGAGCAATGACAATGTAAGATATAATTTTAATAATAGATGTTTATTTACTTATAAATTCTATTAGAATATTTCTAATAAATTAATTATAAACTTTTTATTTATAAAATTTATTATATTCTTTTAACAAATTGTTTCTATAAACTTTATCAAAATAAAATCATTTTCTAGTGTCGGTGGTGTCAATGGAGAAATAAAGTTTAGAAAAACTCTATATATATATATTCATTTGATACTTAGCTCTTACAAAAAGCCTATTTACATGAACACAGTTTATGATTTGAAATCATTAGTCTCTCTCAATCAAAGAGCTTCATTGGAAATCAAGAGACCCTTGACACAATCCATCAGTGAGGTTCAACTATTTCTCAATTTTGTTGGACAAAGGCCTTGTCATTTGCAAATGTGGAGTAGCCTCCCCCCCCCGCTTTGCCAATGAAATGATGCTGGCAGATTTCTACAACATCAAAGTGGCCACCATCTAACATTTTCATGGTGGTTGTCACTTTGATTTGGTCATCAAAGAGAGTATCAGGTGTCTTGTATTCAAAATGACAAATTGAAAGTGTTTGATGCATCTACTCACTCTTCCTCACCTAGAACCAGTCCCTAGGCCACTACGCTCATGTTGGGCATTGCCAGCTAGGTCTTCCCCTATGCTTTTTTGAATCAAATCTTTTTCAACAGTCCTATGTTTAAATCAACCCCCCTCCCAATAGAATATGGTTTTCTTATATGAAAGAAAGAGGCTTTTGGAGCACAATAAATAATGTGTTTGCAAGAAAGTAATTCCAATAAATAATGTGTTTGCAAGAAAGTAATAACAAGTCTCTTTGCTATTAGAAATGACAATCCTATACATATTAATTTTTTTAAAATTGAAGTGTATTTTTTTTCCCAAAATGATAGGTAGGGACTTCAGCTCTACTAGAGCTCTTGTTTAAAATCAATGGGGGATGTTTATAGTTGTTTAGATTAATTGTATGATATTTTGTTTATTCATATTTTGAATCATATTTTATGACCTTATTAGACAAGGTTATAGAAAAGATAAAAATTATAATGAAATGTAATTTCAACTACATTAATATTTGTTTAGATTCAATTGTTAGTACCTGCCTATATATAGGCAAGAAACTAATGTTCCCACTAGTGCGCCCCACTTAATTTTTTCTGAGATTGATATGTAATATTCTAAGATTTATAATGATTTATTTTTAAAATATTTTTATATGCATTAAATACTGAATTCTTATTGGTTGGAGCACATTTTCCTAGGAGTTAAAATAGTTTTTTTACTCAGAAAATTGGTAAAAAATAACGTCAGTGGTTCTCAAAGCGTGTCGTAAGTTGTACATTGTCATGAGAGTACTTCGGGGTAGTGCCCCTGTCAACTTAGGCTTGTATAGAAAAGCAAGCCTCCCTTACATGCTCTCCATGGTTTGGATCGAATCCATCCTCGTCACTCGTCCCCACGTATTGAATCAGTGGCAATCTGCAGTAATGGAGGGCCTGATTAACGCGGGAGTGACAATCATCCCTTTCAATGGCTACACCCTTCCGCTAATCTCACTTTCGCTAATCTCCTCAAACATGCTAATCCCCACAACCTTTGTCTTCTCCTGTGTGCCACTATTACTCGCCTCATCTTCTATCCCAGAGGTTCGTTCCTTCGACTCCAAATATAAATTCCTTTCCTAGTTTGTTTAAAAGGTATACATGAATGCAGAGAACCGCGAGCACTACCTGTTGAATTCCACGTTCTTGGAGTTGATATTGAGTGCGGGGGCAGCGGGGAGCCCTTAGTTACTGATGTTGAGCAAGTAGTGGAGTGACGGGGACACTATGAAATTACAGATTTACCGACAAGGTAGCTACGTTGCTCCGTCTCCCTTCACTGTCCGCTAAGGTAAAAGGCATCCCCCAAAAATAAACTTTTCCAGCGCTAATATAACCTGGTTATGGACTAAACCAAAGATTCCTTCATCTGACACGAATTACAGAGAACTCTGCGAGTGGTGGGTGTGGAGCCTTGCTCAGCCCCAACCCTTAGACATGGCCTTCTGCTCACGCTTTCCTCCAAAGTCCCCATTGACTATGCACCGAACCATTGGATAGAGACGCTCGAGCTATTGCCTTCTTCACACTTCTGGTAGCTTCACAGAGCTATGTCAATGGAAGCCGAAGTGAAAAGGAACTTTCGTTGTTTTAGGAGCAGATTGTCAGAGGTTATTTAGACAAACATGGTAAATAGCCACACAGGAGAATGAGAAGGCACAAAAAATTTCGCCAGAATTAAAGTCATCCCAATCTCCCCAAAACACAGCTACGACAAATTTAGCAAGACTTAACATCTGAATCTCTGGAGTATGATGGAAATATATCTGTGACTTGCAATGTGTTGTTTTGAGCCAAATAATAAATATTAATTTTTGATTATTTCATTTGAATTTAGGAAAAAGTAAAATGGACAAAATTACAATAAAATTGTAAAATGCATAAAATATAAAATTAATAAATTAAATTATATATGCAATAAATTATGAGAAACAACAAATTAATAGTATTATAAAATGAAAAATGGAATAATAAAAATAATTATTTAATAAAATAATCAAATCACAATATTGAAAAATTAAATAAATTGTGAGAATATAAGTTATCAATAATATTAATTTATAAATGATTTTATATTTGTTTTAGTTTGTACTATTTTTAACCTTTTAATTTCTAAGTTAACTTGAATCTTTTAGTAAATTTGATAGAATAGAGGTGTTCAATTTGCACTTCAAGATGTGCGAAAACAATTATAGCCTTACGGTGACTAATTTATTCTCAAAAGTTTTATAGGATGTCAAGTCAACATATAACAAACAACACTTTTGAATAGTAGATATGCGTTAATGTTAGAATTTGAATTCAAAATATTCTTTTCACAAATATAAATTTAGTGGATGTTAGTAGTTGTATTTTTATTTTTTTGATAAAATTAATTGAATTTTTAGAACTGGAAAACATTATTGAAGGCATTCTATAGGATGAATTGGAAAGTCAAACAACATTATTTTTTCAAGGTTGGGAAGAACGTATTGAAAGTGGAATTCTCGTTAAGTTATAGTTATTATAACAACATATCCTACTTTTCAGTTTTCAGAATTAATAGAATTTAAAATACTCATATATTTTTTAATATTATTTTCTCGTGTTCAATTCAATTAAAATATATATACAATTAACCATTTTAAATTTCTTAAATTTTTAGTATACTAAATTGAATTAAATATTGCCAAATTAAATTATGTTATAGTTTCATTATTGAGGTAAATTTGATGAGCAATGAAAATGTATGATATAATTTTAATAATAGATGTTTATATACTTATAGTTTCTATTAGAATATTTTTAATAAGTCATTTATAAACTTTTTATTTATAAAATTTATTATATTCTTTTAACATATTGTTTATATAAACTTCATCAAATAAAATCATTTTCTAGTGTCAGTGATGTCAAGATAAATACAGAGAAGTAGAGTTTAGAAAACTATATTTACTTTTAAGTTTCTTTTTTCATTTAATACTGAACTCTTACATAAAGCCTATTTACATGAATAAAGTTTACGATTTGAAATCGTCATTAGAAGCTAGTGGCCCCTCTCTCAATTAAAGAGCTTTATCTGAAAACAAAAGATCTTTGAGACAATCCATCTGTGAGGTTCTATTGACAATTGGCTATATGTAGTGATGTAATTGTTGTCATTAAAGGAAACACATGATGTACATGTTGTAGAAAACCTTAGAAATAAAGATACTTAGATTTTGGTACTCAAGAAATTGTCTAAGTATGAAACTAGTTTACAACAGTGTGTTGTTTTGATGTACAACTTGTTTATATGATGTTATTTGTGAGAGAGAAGTCAGATGGAAACAATATACATATTGATGATGATGTGTATAACCTTAGACATTAGTACAAAAAAGAGATATTCACAATTTACCAGTGAACAAAACAAGGAATTTAAAGGTAAAGGAATTATTTTGTTTACAAAATATTTACTTGACCAATTAGGGCTGACATTCTAGATGTTTACTCTAAGTTGGAAAAGTATATTGTGGTCCTAGCTGACCCAACAACAATTTGTATAAAGGCATGGTATTTATGCAAAGACATCTTGCGAAGTCATTTGGGAAGTAACATGCGAATTATGTGATTGAATGTGAAGTAATGCTATATGCTAATGTGAAGTTGTGTATCATATGCAAAAGCAATCTTGTGACTTGAGATTGAGTTGAGGCTAGAGATTAGTTGGAAAGAAGGTACATCATCTATATACTTGAGGATTAATTACTTGTTTGGGTAGTGAGCTCTTCTTGTAATTGGAAGTGCATGTTTGGGCAGTGAGCTCTTCTTGCATCCATTGTACTACAACTCCTAATAGGTTTGGAATCTCCTAAAAGGGATACAAAGTCTCCTAACAGGGACTTCTATGTACTGAATGCTTTTATAGACTCCTAATAAGGCCCATCCTCTAATAAGGAACATTTATTTTAGTACATCATCTAGTGGGTATTATCCCCACTGGGGTTTTCCCTTGGCTAGGGTTTCCCTAGTTAACAAAACATGGTGTTATGAGTTATCTTTATGCATGGTTATTATTACTGTTATGCATTACTTGTTTACTTTCTTATTCATGGTTCAAAGTAACAAATAATATCCAGTTAGCGACAAAAGTTTGTAGAATACTGATTCACCCCCCCCCTCTCAATATTCCCTATTTCCAACAATTGGTATCAGAGCATAGTTACTCAGAAGAGGCTTAACAACTTGAGTAAGATCCCTATGGATATGGAATAGTTGATGAAGAACCTTGAAGAGGCACTTGAATAAATTGAAGAAAGAGATGAGCTGAAAGATAGATATGAAGACTCCAAAGTATACATTGAACAATTGAAAGACAAGATTGAACATCTCCAATCCAAGCTTAAATCTACTCAATCTCAAACTGGTGATGATGAATATTCAAAACTAAAAATAGAATTTACAAGATCTTGAAGCATGAATTGAAGATTATCAATCTAAAGTTGAGTTTGAAGAATGATCCTAGCAAAGTTGAATTTGATTTGAAGACTGAAAATTCAGATCTTAGAGCAAATCTAATGAAGAAGACATATGAATTTGAAACATTAAAAGATCATGAAGAACTTCATCAGTACAACACTATTGTGAAAGGTAAACTAACTCAGTGCAAGCTACAGCTTGAAAAGCTTTATACTAGCAGAGAAAAGCTTGATGAATCAATGTCAATTGATACAAAGACCTACTTATGATAAGATTGGTCTTGGTTATCTATTTAACATGACTGCAAAGAAACCTGAAAATGAATCAAATCTGAAAGAGAAAGATAAATCTAACGATAAGATTGAATCCAATCAATCTTCTAACAAATCCAAAGAAGTTGGACAAGAGAAGAAAACTGGGAAATTGGATAGACCTAAGCAAGTGGAATTTCCTAAGGAAACCAGGTATGAATTTAGAGGTAAGTGTTTTTCATGTAATGAAATAGGTCATATGAAAAGAGATTGTACAAATAAATCATTTATTCATGTTACAAAATTTTATTGTCATAATTTTCATGGTATTGCTCATAATGCAATTGATTGTAGGAAACCTAAATATGATAATGATAGAAGAAATAGTAGAATGTCTGGAAACACTAACCCTGTAGATAGAAGAAGATCTAATGAAAGGAAATCAAGAGAAATAAGACCTTATGAAGAAAGAAAGTAGATCATGTGTTATAAGTGTAAAAAATTTGGACACATAGCTTGGAATTGTCAAACACCTATTGATCAGTAGAATTCTAGACGTAGAACCCTAATATGTTAGTTATGCAACAACTTCAGACATACAAAAAAGTACTAAAAAATGTACAAAAGGAACAATGGAAGGAACTTTGGAAATGATAGAAGGAATCATGAAAGAAAATTAAAAAATAGAAGCAATAATGGAACAAACTTCGAAAATGATAGAAAAAATTATGAAAGTGACTTCGAAACTAAGAAAGACAATGAAGATCAAACAAATGTAGGTAGTGAAATTCAAGAAGAACTTAATGAGGCATTTGTAAAGGGATTCGGTATTTTAGAGGAAAAGTTAGATGATGCTAAGACAAGAAAATTGAAGTCAGAAATCGAGTTTGATTCAACCAAGTTGAATTAAGCTTGTTCACAACACCAGAATTGGAAACTTCATTTAGAGATTGAGCTATAAGTAGCGAGGTTGAGAGACAATGTATGTTGATGAGTTTGGACTGTAGTTAAGTTCACTTGCAATTTGGAACTTATTGAAACAAGTTATGAATGAAATAAAAGTTACTCGTACAATAGAGAAAGTTTATTCTATGACAAAAGATGAAATCTATGTTTCTATAGAAAATTTTGTGGAGTGAAGTTTTGTGGAGCATTTTCATGATGAAAGGAAGCTATGGCGAACGTTGGATAGCATTTGACAATTAGACAGAAGATCTTGAGCAGGTATTTGATTTCAGAGCAAAATAAACAACTTTTTCGAGTTAATGAAGTATGCAATTAATGAAAGTTCAAGTTGAATAAATAGAGTGCGAACTTAATTATTCCCACATTTCAACCATCTTAGAAGCTTAGAGCACCCATAAGAAAATTAGTAAAGTAATTTCGAGTAAAGCCCTACTTTGAAAAAGGTATTTTTATCATTTTTCACATAGAAATTCTTCGATAAAATTCTATTTGGTGTAATCATAGATATGTTTGTAGTTCAAAATGTTGAGAATGTTAAGAGACCCAAATTAAAGGTTGTTCCCATGAAAACCCTAATTCGGCTTTATCAACTTTGGACAACGTAGGAAGCTACTTGTGTAGTAAGTTTGAAACTATTGGAAATGAGTTTATGAACAAAGATATGGAAATTTTTTGCAAACATGATATGACTATTAAGCCTGGATATGAGAATTTTAAGGATTTAGACTTAGTCAGATATCACTTTTATTGAGAACTAGATACTGAAGAGTGGACTCAGATTGTATTAAGTAGAATTCATAATGGAAAGATTTGGATGGGAGAAGATGTAGTTGACATCTCTACTGACCTTATTCATGAGGGCACTGGTCTTTGTAAAAAAGGCAATGTATCTATTGGTGAGAAACAAGTTAAGAAAAAGCCAGAAAGTTATACTAAGGCAATTTATAATGGTAAGGCAATGGTGATTAGCACCATCAGACAACATGATGTGTGATTCTTGAGAAGAATCATTGCATATTCTATTTGTGCAAGTTCTAAGAGTGATGAGTTGTCAACATGTTTTTATCTATGTAGCCTATAAGATTTGCATTGAGAAGGAGCATGTAAATTTAAGTGAGATTCTAAGAGTACAACTCCTTGAGAAGTTGGAGAAGATTAAGAGAAATAAGATTGGTGTATTCAGATTCTAGTCTCTAATTAATCATATTTTCTTTCATATACTTAAGACATTTCCATTTTTATCAGTTACTAATATTATGAGTAGTGAAAGATGCACTATGGATAAGATAACAAATGTGTGGAGAAGGCATCCTACAGAGAAAATCCTGGACAACGAAAATTTGATTATGAGGACATTTCAGAATGAGATGAAACAAAGATTCAAAATTGCCCCTGCAATTGTTGAAATATTTAAGAATGATATATGTTTTATGGTGGATACAAACCTAAATTATATTGAAGTAGTAGAACCCCAGGAAACATTTCTTAAGCCCTTAGGTTAAGAGTTAAGTGATGATGTAGCTATTGGTTATATTGATTTAATGTTGAAATCCAACATAAATCAAACATCATATGGATTTGGAATGTATGAGGAAATAACTTGAAGTCATCTTACTAGGCATCATTAGCGAAAGTCTCTCATAAGAAGATTGCAACTATAATGAAGAAACCACTATTTGAGGCCGGTATGTTAGAAGATGAATCACATTTAGTTAGACAAACAATCTCCAAACTAAAACAAACTGGTGAACAAGGTGTAATGTATGTGACACCTCTATTAGTTGGCCAAGCATCCGATGTATCCATTGCAAAAACTCCTACAGAATAGAGCATCCCATATGAAATTATATTAGCCGAGCAACTAAGTGGATCTAAAAGGCAGTAAAAAAGAGTTAAGCAATAAGCTACTGGACCAGAGAAAAAAAAGAAAACATTGTTGACAATTTAAGACTCTAGTGATGAAGAAGAAGTAGAGGAACAAGAAGACAAACAACCAGAGAAAGTGATTGTTTCCAAGTAGCCAGCAGGTAAAACAAGGCAACCCTAGAAACCAAAGATAGAGAAGATTAATGCAACCATTGTTAATGAAGGGAACTTTGTGTAGATGAATAAGTTTTATGATTTATACAATGATATTGAGAAAGAACAAATTGATATCTATACTGTGAGATATATGATTCTTAATAATTTGAAACTTAAAGACATTAAAGGTTTTTTCAATTAGAAATTCTATGATATACTTATAGAAAAGAAGGCACTAGTTCGAGAAAAAGATATCGAGCTTCGAAAATCAATGATAAGAAATATATGCAAAACTGAAGATGAAGAAGAAATAAATAAATTGATGGATAAACTAGCACCCTATCTACAAAACAAAATGAGGCCAATTCTATTTATGGGCAGTGATAAGAATGTAATAAGAAGTGAAATTGTTGCAACTATCAATAAAATGATGATTGAGGTAGAGGTAGCTCCTACCACTATAGAGAAAACTTCGGATGTATCAATAAGTGGTGATGCTAGTGCAAATTGATCAAACAAGTGTTACAATTAACATTGATGATAATCCTTTCATAAGTTTTAATCAGCCTGAGTCCCATTTCAAAGACATTCAGGATCAGTTGAGACTATTTGAAGAAGAGAAAAGACAACTAGAAGAAGAAAAGGGGAAGATTGAAGAAGCCAAGTTGAAATTTATTGAAGAGGAGAAGAAGCAAAAAGAAGAAAAGAGAAGAGAAGAAGAAAAAGAGAAGAAAGAAAAAGAAAGAAAAGAAAAAGAGGAGAAGGAAGAAGAAGAGAGAAAATCAAAGAAGGCAGTAGGGAAGAAACAAGAGGAAGATGAGGTGAAAGCATCTAGCTCATCCACTCCTATATCTCTTGCTAACCTTATAGGTGATGTTGACTATCAATCTAACTTGATCTCATCCTTGACAAAACTGATTGAGAAGAATAGAAAAGTGAAGAGTCTACAAAGAGCATCAATGGAGGTGATTGACAAATTACACAACACCCTCACAACCAAACATACAAAAACAGACCCCGAATATATAGCTTAAGCAGTTGTAAAATAATTTGATGATGAGTTCACAAATTTATTGAATGTTGCTAAGTCTAAAGCTCAAATTTCATATGATGCTAATCTTTTTAGCATTATTTTTCCAAACATTCAAAATGATTTTTCGAGTCTTGATACTTGTATCAAGAAACTTTGAAGATGTCAACAAGTTGGCAAGGTACTGTACATCAAATTTACTTTATCTCATAAGTTGGCCAAAGATTTGGATAATAAGATTCAAGGGAAGCTGAGTGAGTTGGAAGCTCTAACTCATCAGATACAACAACCCTCTTGCAGAGTTAATGAGTTTGAAGGACAAGTTGCTAGTGTTCACATAGACATTAGGAAACTACAACTTCAAAAAGAACAAATTTTGAGAAGACTATCAGAATTCAAAGAATGTATTGCTTTGAAGATATCGGCCATTGAGAGAAATTTGGAAGAATGTGTAAAAACAAAGGACGCTTATGCCAATTTCACCTACTCTGACCTTAATGCAGTTGAGATTGCATCATATGCCTTATGTGTAATGCTCACTGCTGCCGAAGTAGTGAAGGAGACATGGGAGAAAGGTATGAATAGTTTGAAGGAAAATTTTGATGATTGTATAAAGATAATAGCAGCTTGAGGCAACAAGACAAAATTTTTGACAGTTTTTGACTTTTCAACCTTTGTCATTGATGTCAAAGGGGGAGAAGTGTAGAAGAAAATTGTGTAGTAAGTTATGTATGTAGTGATCATATTGAAAGGGGGAGAATTTGTAATATGAAGTATATGTAATGTAATAGATGATAAGCATTGTAAGTTTTGATAAAGTTTTGTCACTTAGCCAATTTTGCTTACTTAGTTGCCATCAATGCAAAAGGGGGAGATTGTTGACAATTGGCTATATGTAGTGATGTAATTGTTGTCATTAATGGCAACACATGGTGTACATATTATAGAAAACCTTGAAAATAAATATACTTAGATTTTGGTACTTAGAAAATTGGCTAAGTATGAAATTGGTTTACAACAGTGTGTTGTTTTGATGTATAACTTGTTTATATGATGTTATTTATGAGAGAGAAGTCATATGGAAATATTATACATATTGATGATGATGTGTATAACCTTGGACATTGGTACAGATAGTACAAAAAAGAGATATTCATGATTTACCAGTGAATAGAAAAACAAAATTAAAGGTAAAGGAATTATTTTGTTTACAAAATAATTACTTGACCAATTAGAACCGACATCCTAAATGTTTACTCTAACTTGGAAAAGTATATCGTGGTCCTAGCTGACCCTGCAACAATTTGTGTAAAGGCATGATATTTATGCAAAGACATCTTATGAAATCATTTGGGAAGTAACATGCAAATTATGTGATTGAATTTGAAGTAATGTTAAATGTGAATGTGAAGTTGTGTATCTACTAGTAAATTTGGACCTATTTTTTGATGCCATTTTGTCAAAATTGTGACTACAAAATGTCAAAATTGCGACTACAAAATGTCAAAAACTACCATCACTAAACTTCAGTTGAACATTTGACCACCAAGAATAGTGTCTATATATCGATAGAAAAACCATCAAAAATTATTGCCATCATTGTCCTGTGGTGATGTCAGACAACTGGTTCATAACATCGAACTATCGACACCTATGAGAGAGTTTGACAACCAAGATGAATGTTGATATATCGAAAACAAAAATATCAAAAATTAATTCCATCATTGTCCTATGATGGTGTCAGATAACTAGTTTAGAATGTCAAACTATTGATGATTTTGAGAGATGGTTCGACGGGTAGTCGATAACATTGATGACAAGATGCATCAAAAGAGAGACAACCTAGAGATATGTTGTGATGGATTTGTCATACTCCCAATGACAGTTTTGGCCAAACTATAAATGACCTGTAGAGATGTTTTGACGGGTTGCCTATACCACCAATGACAAAAAATTGAAATAGCGATGGTAGTTAGAGTTTTTTTAAAAATAATGCAGCAACAAGCATAATTCTATAAAATAATTTATTGTAATATAGATTGCACATGTATAGATCTCTTGTTGATGTCCTTGCAGGAGATTATTACAGAGCTAGATATGCAGGCCTTCATGAGAAAGGGTATAGGTTAATGTAGAAGAAGTCACATCATATGTTGATGAAAGGAGTGTTTCTCATGAACTTAATCTTTTTGCAGTTTTGATCCACTACTTTTCTGGAAGGTTTCAACATCTCGACACCAAGTTTGACTGAATACCTTGTTGAATCTTGGCTTAAGAGCCAGTGACAGTCTATTTGTTTTCTTTTTGAAGGAATTGCGCTCTTTATTTTGGCTTAAGAGCTAGTGACAGTCGGTTTGTTTCCTTTTAAAAAAATTATTCTGTTTCTTTCTTTTGTTGATGGCATTTTTAGGGATAGGGTGCAAATGTATGCAGGTTATAGACTTGGCAGAGGCTTTGGAGGAGAAAATTGTGAGACATTTTAAGTAGGCTAATGATCAAGAGAAAGTTACCATTATTGATCTGTTGGGGGTGGATTATTCATCGGTTGGGCATGTGCATGATGGCAAACTAATTTTTGAGCATTTTCATCCCATTTTCCAAGAGTCTGGTCGCCCAGTGCTTATTAATGGTATGATTCGTAGAATGTTGGCAAAAGATATTTATGACACTATATTTATTGCAATGGAATTGATTGATACAAGATTATTAGGTGGCGGGATTCTCAGTTTATTTTGTATGGAAGAGGCAGGTAAGAAAAAGTTGATGAAAAAAGCTTGGAAGGTGTTTCAAAAATGTGTGGTGGAGGAGTTTGACATGAGCAAGTTTGAGGCTTTTTGCTCTTTAGATGAGAACCTATTCCCATTAGAAGTGTTAGAAAGACTTATCTCTATTGGCAATGGGATAGGTTATCTATTTCATTAAGGTAGTAGGATGGGTTTGTTTGTTGAAGTGGTTCTATATTGGAGAGTACGCTCCTTCTTTTGATGTAATCCTTTTCTTGGTAATATAATTATTATATTATTATAAAGATTACCTTTGTGATATGCTTGTATAGAGTGATTTGATCTTAAAATATTTTAGACATAATATGGATATATGGTACAGATAAGTTTCTCGAAAATATCAATACTCACAAGCCACAGACGAAGCATTGGAACAACTTTTATGTTAAATTTACATTAACATTATATTTCATCTCTTTTCTAAGATTATGTTTTGTTTGGTGTAACTACCTGAAAAAATATTGCAATATGCCTTCATTTTATTAATTAGTAAGTAAGATGTGCTATTAACTTCTAACCATTGTGATAATTTGAAATATACTTCTTTTATTTAAGGCTAGTGAAATCAACAAAATAATTCATAGAAAGACATTTATATTTCCTATGTGAATACAAAATATATTCTTATTGAATTGAATACAATGACATTGAAATCTAGCCACCTTTATACTAGACCCCAATGAACAAAAGCTTATACTTATAGACGATTCATAGTAAAAACTAGATTTTGAATAAGGAACATGGGGCCGTTGTATTGGTCTTTGGCATACTTTAGATGATTGATTATAATGTTGGGTGGTATTGTAGAAGATGAAATTCACCAAAAAATCATTTTGCATCTCTGCAAAAATTTGATAGGAAAAAGTAAACACTATCAATAAATCGACTCCAAATCATATCATGGTCAACTAAACTTGAATGAATAGTCAAATATAAAATAAAATATTCAAATAAACTAAACTTGAATGAACAGTCAAATATCAAATAAACTAAACCTGAATGAATAGTCTCTGCTATAGTATTATTATTGATTTACATTCCTTCAATGTCTTGAATGCAACTGCTTGATACTTGAGTCACCAATGCTTCAATGTCTTAGTCATCCTTAATATGTTCCAATGACATTCACCAATATACTCCGCCTTCATTTGCAGCATGGCCATTTCATATCCCTGATTTAGGGACTTCATTTACTTTCCTGCAGGATGATTACTAATCACATGAATATCAAAATGTACTAGTTGTTGCACCAATTGGAAATGTTGGAAACCCTCTTGCTACTCTTAATAGATCATGTGCATTAAGATATGGAACAAAAAACCAAATAGAAACTATATCCCGTGTTGGAAATGCTCAAAAATCTAATACGATGCATTCATAATGGGCTGATCTAGCTAAAAGGATCCCACAACCTCAATCTCGAATAATATTAATAAGATTTTCTTGCGACATAATACTATGAAGCATTAAAAATGTAGCATATTTCTTAAATGCCATATTATAGACAAAATAAGTATCAGAACTTCATAAACATTTACTGTTCATTAAGCTTCTAATCACCCAAGACCATATTGACGTTGATAACTTTAAGTTTGACACATAATATATATAAATAGATTCAAGTATTATTATGAACTTACCACTTGATATCTATGAACTAAAAATCATACCTACAAAGTGTGACTAAATTTTTAGTAAACTTAGAAGATTAATATACATTAATATTGACAATCAAATACTTTCTCCTCCTTGGTGGACAAGTGTGATACACAATCTCTTGTGTAAGTATCATGTTGGAGACTTCAAAGTTCGAGGATCCTCATGATCTACAATAATGACAATAATGCATGTGAGAGTCAATAATGACATGATACAAAAATAAGTTGTAACTAAAATACTTTTAACGAGTTAAGTTTGAGCTTCACTTGGTTTTGAGAATCCTTTCATATTCTCTACTTAACAAGGTCAACCATGTGAAGGTGGAAGCTCATTTGGCCTCTCCACCCCCCTTGCCCCCATAATCACTCTAAATTCCCATTAAAAACTAAGTAAATATTTTATTCATTCATTTTAGAAGTATATCATTGAATCATTATAATAACATAACAAACATATAAACATTCATCAATAATTTATGAACATGACAATCATTATAATCACATAACAATATTCAATAATATAACATAAAATTCATCAACATTCATAAAAATCCATCAAAATTCATCATCAATAAGCAACATTCATAAAAATTCATTAATAAGCAACATTCATAAACACATTCATCATCAAACAAGGTTTTTAACATTCATTTCTTCTTTTCTTTTTTCTTTTTTTAAAGATAAAGACTAATAGGCACATCTTGACTATCTTTGGCATCATGTGGTTCTTATGGTTCTGATCCTACAACATGAGGCTTCCTCTTCTTTCATTGATGACAAGGTTGATGTGCCCCTACAATAAGAAATAAATGGGTTTAATTCTAAACTTTTTTTAATGTTATAAGTATTTCATTAATCTAAAGAATATAATAGGGATTTTTCTTTACCTAATAGTGCCACATCATCTACTATCACATTCTGTTTAGCCCCAACCTCAACATGCTGAACACTAACATCATGCTCTACATACTCAAAAAATGTCACATAAAGGTTACACCAAATGCAATTTAAGATGTTAAATTTTATTAATAATTACATGATTAATTTTCAATAGAAATTGAATATGTACCTATATCATTGTGACACACATAAAGGTTTTTGTCATGTGTAGAATTCATGCCTTCGTCATCATGAGTAAGATCTGTGCCGGGAGTAATAGGCTGTAGTGAAATGTCATACACGAATTTTTATCATTGTTTGAAATTAACAGATCATATAGATTATTTATCATGAAGTTCTCAATTACTGTTATTATTCATTTGACCTATTTACCTATGTGTCAATTGCCGCATCATAATCTTCTACACCTGTTTGGCCACTGGAATCTGTGTAGTGGCAGGCAGCCACTACTTTCTAGCCTTGCTTGAAACCAATTTCTTTGTCTTCTTCGATGGATGCTAGATTAAATTCAATACCATGCATTTTTTGGCATAATATAATTAATAATTAATGTATTTCTTATTTGTAATTTTTATATTAAAAAGTTGATATAAAATTTCATTTGCTACTACTTACAAGGCATGAGTGAATTTTCATATATCCACCAGAGCCAAGATGGTGTTGACCAATCTTCTCTTTCCGAGCTTGTGTTGCCTTGGATGTGTCCTACAGCCTGCATATGTAAACTTTAAAATATGTTAGATTATATAAATCCACAATCACAGTTCTAGAAATATGTTAGATTATATAAATCCAGAAATTAATTAAATATGTTTGATATGCAAATTGTAGGAGGTGATGTTCTATTAAAGTGTGATGTGTGATGAGATACAAAGGTGACCTTGCTTGTGTTGTGCAACAACATGAGCATTGGTGATCCAATTGAAAATATTGACTACCAATGAAGACATTAACTGCCAATGAAGACATTAATACGTGAATTTGACCATTGTTTAGATGGAGATTGTGATCATAGAGTTAGGAGGTTTTTGTTTCAGTGATATTAGATGAAGGTGTGGTATAAATGTTTTTTTGACAAAATTTGATAATGATTTGTGCCATTAAAGCATCTTCCTACTGAAATGCTCATATAAAAAAGAGAGGCGTGGTCTATTGAATTTACGCAAGGCTAAGTAGTCTTGGTTAAGGCTTACTTGAAGCCCAATATAGCCTCCAACAACTCATTTGCATTTTACAACTCCAAGTAGGTGTGGTGGGTGGATGTGAATGTCATTGCAAATTTTGACCAATTTTTCTTTGTCACACCTCCCATCCAATATTTTCCATAGTGTCTATGTTACATTATTTCCAATATGCATATCATCAAACAAATGCATGATTGGGAGGTGCTCGTAGTATGGCAACCTACTAAATTGTCTAAGACAACATTTAAGTCCTTTTGGAAGTTTCTCATCGATGCCTTGATGACCTTCATGAACATCAATTATATCATTAGTAAACAAAAGACAATATCCAGATTTAAATGTCATACGAAAACCTGTATCAGATGGAGTAACATTACCTCGATGATTCATTTTGTTGTATTCCAACTTCCAAATGTGAGGTGTCATTCCTCGTGGCATTGATGTTGTCTCTTCTTTCCCATTGAAAAGATGTTTTTCAACAATTCAATACTTATGATTTCTATGGAGAAAGTGTCTATGCTCATCAAACACCTGCTTTCCTAAACTTTTTGAACGGTGAGATTTCATCTTTGGACCACAAATTAGACATGCAAATTTTTTCTTTGTCTAAAGACCTACAAGATCGTGTATAAGTGGATGACATGTGTAGTATAAGATTCATATTTACAATTATCACATGAATCTTAAACATACAACAAAAAATATGTGTTAACAGTTTTACATACCAAAAAAATGTGTTAGTCTAGGGGCATCATGTATAGTCCATACAAGCATTGTACAAAATTGAAATTGCCTTTAACCGATTGGTCTAGAGATGTCGTACATTGTGACCCCATTCCATAACTCCAACAACTCATCAATCAAGGGCTCTATATATACATTCATACCTTTCACTTGGTACTTACTAGTTGAATGACCATAAATAAAACATAATTATTATGACCATTTCGATACTATGTTTATAAATTAATTTAGATGACTATTAAATGGAAAAACACTTGGTACGATCATTGCCAACATTATGTGCTCCCACTTTATGGACATCCAAGGAGGAATGTTATTGTTAATAACAAAAACATGCTAGACCGAGTAAACAGATCTCATCTCTCCAAATGGATTGACATTGTTTGCTGCTAATGAAAGCTTCAGATTATGAGGTGCTTGTTTAAATACTAGCCACCTATCTTCTATGTCCTTAAATATAGAACTTTTGCAGGCATTCACATAATTTCATCTTGACTTCTACTGCGTGTATGATAATCCATAAATTGTGCCAAGCTAGCACACTTGAATAATCATTGCAGACATGGAATAATGGGAATGTACTGAAGAACCTTGTGAGGTACTTTTTTCATTATTTGATCTAATTGATATCTACTAATGTGACAATCAGGGCATTATTTTGCAAATTCACATTATTTATGATATATAATATGATCATTGGGGCATGCATGTATTGTTTGATACTCCATTCCAATATCTTTCATAACGGTCAATAGTTCTCGGTAAGAGTGAGGTAGAATGTTTGATGGTGGTAACAAACACTCACCTATCAACCTATGGAAAAACATTGATATTAATATAAATAACACTAATGGTATGCTAACATAGAAGATGAAAAAAATGACACTATACCTTAGCATACGTGAGATTGCTACATTGAATATACCATTCATAACCTTGAAGTTTACTAGCAATAATACAATGTAGAGAAGTGTTTTTTGGGAGCCTTGGTACAAGGGCTTGTATGGTTTTTCAATTACAGGTATATCAAGGTTGTCTTCATCATCATCATTAGATGCATGACTATCATTGTCTTCATCATCTTCATCAATTGAACTAGTAAGATCTTCAATCTTGTTCTCTGGTACATTATTAGCTGCACCAATACCAACATCTTCAATTGTATTCTTTGCCTCATGATCATCTTCTTCCATGGGAGCATTACCTTTTGCTTCGATATTCACACCTCCATGTTCCACTAGTTCGAAATTCACATTCACCAACGGATGAAAATCCTTTCCCCCTTCAATGTGATCGTGTTGACTATAATGTCTTTGAGCTATTGTGATTAGAATTATTCGATTCTTTAAGCCCTTGCATTTTTTACAAGGACAATAATATTTTCCATCACCATTTCTTTTGAATTGAGACCACTTTTTAGCAATTGTCACCTTATTTTTTTCTGGGTCCATATTGTTAGGCATGGACTTTCTTTAGAAGAAAATATTCAGGCTATAAAATTATAACAAATACAAACATACAAGCATTAGTAGTTCGTTGTATATAATCAATAATAATTAAATAATTAAATATTACTATCTCTTTAGTACAAATGGAATCTAAACAAATCAAATGAATTATACAATATAAAAATTGGCATTTATTTTGAACAATATAGCATTAGCATTGATTCTAGACTTCATTGAACTTGGTAGAAAGATTGTGAACTATTAATTCCACGAGATAAGGCCAAAGAAAGTTCATACTGCATTGTGACAATCCATGCTACCTAACTATGTCCAAGGCTACTTAACCACGTCTAATGTATCTGCACAGTAAAAGTATACTCCGCCTACCAAGGTGCCTACATCCTTGTATATACAGGATCAAGACCCTTGAACTACTCACTCTAACGAATATGTAGTTTTGGTTTTTAATTGTTTTGATGTAGTTGTATTCCTATAACCACTGGTGAGCTTTACTCACCAAATATAACTCTTCACCATCATACACCTACTTGAGCGAATCAGACAGTTTTCTATAATTACAATCCTGTAATACCCTAGTGCAACCTTTGTGTTGTAGTTTACAATTAATGTAAGGTTAATCTATATATGTCCTAACTCACTCCTTATATACTTATGTTTTGAAGCTTGTGACAATAATCAATGGGTCTAAATAGAGCAGTCAAGCTAATGCTATCTGGGAACAACTGATTGTTCATTTTATTATACCTAAGTTCAATAGGAATTCATAAGTAACCCAGCTAATCAGCAACTAGACCAATTGACTTGTATACGTCCTAACTCATTCCTTATATAGTTATGTTTAAAATCTTGTGGCCATGCTACTTGTTGAGTGAGTTTATTGTTTATATACATACATACATACATACATATATACATATATATAAATATAATTATACATATGTTTATATATGTATATACATACATAAATGCATACATACATATACATTGATTAACAGGGTATGGCAACAAAATCCTAGATCTTGGTGCAGGGGCCATAGGTCCTAAATAAGGTGATCAAACACCGGATATGATAGTATATAAGGCGAATAAGCATCCAAGTTGACACAAGATAGTTTAGACAATCTCAAACATGCATTTAGGCAAGTTGTTTACATGTTGTTATAAGGTTATAGGCAAGTCAAAGGTTGGTCAACAATTGGTCAAACATTTTGAGTTGACCAAAAATCTCCATTTTTATGTTTTCTAATATCTTTGCATATTGTGGTATAGTTTTGAAGGCATGTGGAGTCTTTTATTTTAAGTTTGTGTAAAAGTTGTAAAAATTGAAAAAAATGCAATAAAAGTTGTCATGCAACTTTTTGCAATTTTTCTTGCAATCTGGAAGTGTAACACTCAAATCATTATTTTGACTGAACATGGAAGGATGAAGTTGTAAGGTCAAGAGTTGTGACCCATAAATTGATTATCGTCAACCTAGTTTGGGGTTGGAATAGTATTGTATGGATTTGGAATGGAATAGCAATCCTTTTGGTGGGATAATCCTTACTCTTGCTGACTTGGTCTTCATCCCACCATAACATATACATAAATACATATATACATACATACATATACTTTCATACACATATACATACATACATATACACATACATACATACATACATACATACATACATCTGCATATGCAATTTTATCACCTCATTTAACTAACTTTACTTTCAAATGAAAATTTAGGAACTGAAATATTGGAATCATACAAAATAATCATGGAGGAAAATCCAAATTAGAACCAATATTTATAGTCTAATAGGTTTAATCAATTAAAACTAAGATGCAAAAGAAATTCGTGTGGTTCAATGCATAGCTAAATTTATGTCTGGCCTTTTGGAAGTGATTTGGGGCAGACCAATTTGATGAGAGAGACCCAAAAGAGAGGAAGAGAACGAGCTCCTTCTTCAATTGTGGTATTTTGGTTTATGCAATGGTTTATTTGTATTGGTTCCTGTGATAGTGTGCATTCAAGAAAATGTTGAGTGGGTTTTGGGTTTTGCTCTTCCAGTTGTGGCCATGGCTATTTCTCTTACTCTATTCCTCTTTAGAAAAAAGATGTACCAAAATAAAATACCTTGCACCAGTGCAGTAACTCAGATTGTCCAAGTTTTCATTGCAACAATTTGCAAGTGGAATTAATAAAGTCATTCTGAAGAAGGCTATTTATATGGTATTCAAGGATTAAATGATGATATCATATCAATATAAGCTTGATATCAATATATCATATCATATTTTTTGTCAAGTTTATTTGTAAATTTCTCATATCAATATAAGCTTGATATCATGACCACAACCATGAGTTTTTAAGTTTTATATCTTGAGTGATGTGGGATGGGATGAAGCCCTTCATAGATGTCAACCAAGTGTAGATCATAGTCAAGGGACGACAAAGATCAGAATAGGTGCTAGAAATGTATTCTAGTAAGAGTAATGTGCACCTAAAATGATACTAAGTAGCATTTTTTATTGAAAATCATACTTAGATTAGATGTGAGATACTCTAATATATTCAAAGAATGGATCCATTCTCATTTGTAGTTCCTTATTACTTATGCCTAGTTGATTTCATCATATTGTTATCCCAAAAGACATGAGTAAATTATGAGAATGAGGTATAATATGCAATTAAAACAAATTCTATAAATGAATATAGACCTCAATAAATGGTGATGAAAGGATAAAATTAAGCCACCTTCCTTGGATTTGAAGGTTGCAATTAGATTTTAATCATTATAACCAACATTCAACATGAGATCAAGATCATGTCTTATTGATAAATGGTCATAATGAGACCTAAAATCAAATTTAAATCATTTGTAAAGACTTCTAGAGGTCCAAAAATTATAATTTTCAGTTTTGGTAAAGGTCCGAAGTTGAGGTTCTATCGTTGTTAATGTTTGAAATTGAATCACCTTGATGGAAGTTACTTGAAATCAGGTTCCAAAGGACTAATGTGTGGCCGCTAGAGCTGTCTTAGCTAGAATTTTCAAAAGATAAATGGTAGGGACTAATCTCTATCACCTTCAACAACAAAGAATTTGAAACAAACTCCACAATTCTGCTATGAATAGTTTAAACCCTTTGGTTTTACATGTATTTGTAATTAGAAATGATATTTAGTTTATGGTGAATGGTGAGGTTTGATTCTTGTAGCTTCTATGTTGAATATGTTTTGTGTTATACCAATTTAACATCTGGGATGAACTTAAACTATGTCAATTAATCCATATTAGTGTTCATTTCTCATTTATGACCACAATTGATTGCATTAGTAGTTCTTTTGACTGAATGCCTCTTTGGATTTAGTAGTTTTATGAGGAATATAATAAATGCTCCTTAAAATTTCACCTTTTTCCTATCCTTGGTAGTGGTTCCTCTAATTTTTAGCATGTTGTTCATAAAATAGAATATTATAGCATCTAGGATGGTCAAGATCAAGAAGTTACTAGAATTAGTAGCAAAAGAAGTAGGTAGTGTTGAAGTTGAAGATACTACACTTGACCATGATAATTCTAGTAGCACAGTTGATAGCCTTAACTAGTGAACTAATTTTTTTGGTCCGATAGCTAGATGTTGATCTAGATGCAAAACTGTGGGATACTTCTCTAGAAAGTGACATATAGTGCCCTAGAGAAAAGGTCACAAGTAAGATTATCAACCATAGATAGAAACACTAAATTTGATTTTTAAATTTCATTCAAGATAGAGGAAGTTAATTTTTTTGACATAAATATACAAGAGGCAAGAAAGTTTAGTTCTCGATCTCAAAGCTTGGGTTCTTCTATAAGTATTTTCTTATGAGTTATTGATTTGCAAAAGATTCATTGTTAATCAATGATCAAAGATTAAGGTTTCTAATGCAACTCAATACATCCTATTTGGTATTTTAGATGTGTTCACCTATTTAGGCTTTCAAGAGTTCTTTTATGATAAGATGTCTAACTCAATGAGAAGCCTTGGGGTGGCCCTCTATTTGAGCATTTTTGGAGTTGGTAGCTTCCTTCATTAAACATCACTCACATAAATATTCTATGATAGTCTCTTCAACTTTGTCAGATATTGGTATATAAGTACATAAAGAATCCATACTTCAATAAATGAAGAGGAAACTCTACCTTCATTTCAAATCCTCATTCTGTGATTTTTTGTATAAAACATGTTACAAGCTAGAGTTGTCATTGCACCAAAAGATCGACCTATTAATGCTCGATACAACCACTAGACTTATAGAACACATGAGGTTGTTAAGCCATGTAATGAATCCTAAAGGGAAAGGCTAGCAGTTAGTCCAACAATTCCCCTCTCAACATTACTTGATGGGATTCAAACCAATGATCAAGCCTTAATACCACTTGTTATAAGCTAGAGTTGTTGTTGCACCAAAAGATCGACCTATTAATGCCCTATACAACCACTAGACTTATAAAACATAGGATAGTTAAACCATGTCACAAATCCTAAAGGGGAAGGCTAGTGGTTAGTCCAACATAACATAAATTTTCTAGCCCTTATTTAAAACTACGTGTATAGAGCATATATACACCATGCTTCAAGAAATGAAGAAGAAACTCTACTTTCATTTCCAAACCTCATTTTGAAAACTTTTGTATTGTATGCAACAACAAAAGAAAGCATAAAAGTTCAGACCTGTATATTATCAACTAGCTGCATAGAAGATTGATGAATCAGGTCTACAAATACCTGTCATTGCCCTGACTTTTGGGCTCTTCTATATTGTTCTTGAATCTCACATACTCATTTGAGATCGTACCAACTATTATAAAGATTCACTATTTATTCTCATTCAAACATGTTCAGTAAGAAATTGAGAGTGGACACAGATGATTTGTCCATGACTTAGCAGACGCTTCATGACCACAGCAAATAAATTATTTTTTGCTTGCTTGAGCTCCATTACCAGACTTAAACTTACATATAAGTTCCCCTAAAGTCATATAAAAATTGTTTCAAATTTTGTTTCATGGTAGCAAACCCAAAACCTCAAAATTAATCCTCCTTTGCCTATCACAATTTCTATGGTAGATAAAAAGGATGAGATCTAATAAAAAATATGGGAATTGGGGTAATTTGTGAAAACCTTCAACATTTTGACAAAATTGTGAAAAGTGTGTTAAAATTGTTGGTGGAGGATGAGAACAAGAAAAGATCCTTAAAGGCAGTTGTAGGGGTGGAATTAAGCTATGAAAATCTCTTCCTTATTTCTTCCAAACCCTAATATATTTTAAATTTATTCTACTAATTTTTCAAGGCAATATTATTTATAATTCTTGCCCTCCAACATTTTGACAAAATGACACCAACAAATAACTCATAGCACAAAACTCACTACCACACAATAAATGCTTGACCAAAACTCAAATATGGCTACCACAGTGCAAATAGGAAACAAAATTGATGTAATTTAACCCTTTCCTTTAAATGCCATTATAATTTAACCCTTACATTTAAAAACCATTGTAAAACTCTTCCTCAAGCTAGCTATCTCACTCTCGTGCACCCACACTTTGCCATGTAAACAAATAAAGTTTCACTTTCTCTTCTTCTTTTTGTTTATATCCTTGATGACATCAAAATTTAGATGCCAAACTTAACTTTTGTCAAAAATTCGATGTTATTGGGATCATTTAAAATAAAATAAATTGGCTTGCCGTGAAAAATTCAGGTTGAAAATGACTCCCAAATGTACTGGTGATCATATGCAGAAGCAATCTTGTGATCTAAGATTGAGTTAAGGTTAGAGATCAACTAGAAAGAAGGTACAAAATCTATATACTTGAGGATTAATTACTATTAGAAATGCTTTAGAATAACTGAGAAGGGGGGGTGTGAATCAATTATTCAAGGTCCAACATGTCCTATTCAAACTTTTTCACCAAGTGTAGTGAGCCCATTCAACCATTCATTCATCCAAGCTTTAACTTTTCTATTCAACAAGTTATTGTAAATCAACATGCAAGCGTAACACATTAAAAGATCAAAACATAACACAATGATTTACGTGGAAACCCAATTTTGGAAAAATCACCAGTAACATGCTACTCAATTCTCACTCTTCTACTCAATTCTCACTCTTTTGAAATGATGCCTTGTGAAAGGCCTACCCTATTAAGGGCTTACAAAACACTGTTAAATGTAACCTCATTAAAGGATTTAACCAGCCTGTTAGAAGTGGGCCTTGTTAGAGGACTTTAGAACATTCACTTGGAATGCCACCCTGTTAAAAGATTTACAAATGGCTATTAGGCCAACCTAAGTCCATAGGATTTTCTTCTATCCTGACTGATACAATTGCTAGAGAGTAACAATAAGGGATTTTGACCTGATTACAACTTACAACTCAACTTGTAGATTTTAGATCACTTCTCAGCTCATATCATTGCCTGGCTTTCAGTCTCTGCAACTCTTGATAACTCTTTCCCTCCTTTCAAGCTTAGTCTCCTTGAGTCTCCATGCTCAATGTACCAGTGCAATCATCTCTCTCTGACCACTTGTCGAAGTAGAGTCTATGTGCTCTGTTCTTCCTTCTCCTAGATGTCTTCTCCTTGACACCCTTCTAATCACTTCTCAATTTGACACTCTAGCGGCTTTTGCTTCTTGGTCTATGACTTCTTAAATAGAAGTCTAGAACTTCCTTTTCTTGCTCAATTCTTCCCTTCTTTAATTTCAATTCGTATGGATTAGGTATGATTCATTGAATCTAACCCTTATTTTGTTTCTTCTAGAGGCATCATGAAGAATCCTCTTGAATTCGCTCAAAAATGGTTTACATAGAATTCTATGCCACTAGCTCATCATCCTTATCTTCTAATTAGTTCACAAAATTCAAGGTAACAACTTTGTTAGCTTAGATTTGGCGAATCTTTGACTTTTACAATAATGCATCAGCTTGGCACTATTGAAATACTGGTGCCTGGCACATACTGTGTTACTCGGCACCAACTGTGTTTTTACTGATGCTCGACACCTAGAGTTCACTCAGCTCCTATTAAGGTTTTCTGATGCTTGGCACCTAAACTTCACTTGGCACTTGAACTTCACTCAACACACAATAGATTTTGCATTTTCTCGGCTCCAACTGAGAATTTGCTCAGCTTCAACTAGCTTGCTCGACACCCACTAATAAACTTAGTTTAAGCTTTGTAATCAACCTTGTTACAACTTATTCCTCCAATGTTTCTAAGTGTGGCCAACCTCTGCATCTTGAAGTATGTTATCAATACATCATTTAACCATTGTCTTAACTAATCCTTGCACTTCATTACAACATCATAACTCAACCTTTCCCTTAGGTACTCTTGTTACATCTTGTTGATCAAATCCTCTTCATCAATCAACTAAGTGATAGTACTTGGATCTTATAAGCAATTATCATTCTTACAAATAGCAGGTTTGACATCAATGACAAAACAATGATTGTAAACATTCTTTTAATAATAATCTCCGTCTTTGATCTTTAACAATAATCTTTTCAATTAGATTTCGAACGATTACTTGTTTGGGCAAGGGGCTCTTCTTGTAATTGGAAGTGCATGTTTGGGCAGTGAGCTCTTCTTGCATCCATTTGTACTATAACTCCTAACAAGGTTGGAATCTCCTAACTGGGATTCAAAGTCTACTAACAAAGACTCCTATGTACTGAATGCTTTTATAGACTCCTAAAAGGGTCCATCCTCTAACAAGGAACATTTATATTAGTACATCATCTAGTGGGTATCATCCCCACTGGGGCTTTCCCTTGGCCAGGGTTTCCCTAGTTAACAAAATATGGTGTTATGAGTTCTCTTTATGGATGGTTATTATCACTGTTATGCATTACTTGTTTACTTTATTATGCATGGTTCAAAGTAACAAATAATATCTAGTTGGTGACAAAAGTTTGTAGAATACTCATTCACCCCCCCTCTCAGTATTCCCTATTTCTAACAAGTTCAACTATTTCTCAATTCCGTTGGACAAAGGCCCTATCAATCGCATATGTGGAGCAACATCCCCCCCTCCTCACCAACAAAATGATGTTGGCAGATTTCTACAACATCAAAGTGGCCACCATTTAACATTTCCATCATGGTTATCACTTTGATTCGATCATCAAGAGAGTATCAGGTGTTTTGTATTCATAATGACAAATTGAGAGTGTTTGATGCATCTACTCACTCTGCCTCACCTAGAACCGGTTCCTAGGCCACTACACTCATGTTGGGCATTGCTAGGTAGGTCTTCCCCTATGCTTTTCTAAGTCAAATCTTTTTCAATGGTCATTAGTTTAGATCGGCCCTCCCATAGAATATGGTTTTCTTATATGAAAGAATGAGACTTTTTGAGCACAATAAATAATGTAGTTGCAAGAAAGTAATAACAAGTCTCTTTACCGTAGTACAAATGACAATCCTATATATATTGAAACATTTAAATTGAAGTGTATATATTTTTTCCTAAAATTATAGGTAGGGACTATAGCTCTACCAAAGCTCAAGTGTTTAAAATCAATTGGGGATGTTTATAGTTGGTTAGATTAATTGTATGATATTTTGTTTATTCATATTTTGAATCATATTTTATGACCTTATCAAACCAGGTTATAGAAAAGATAAATATTATAATGAAATTTAATTTCAACTACGTTAATATTTATTTATATTTAATTTTAAGATACCATCTTTATGGATGTTTCAGATTACACAATATAATTAAAGAGATGCAAGATAGATCATGAAAGTGATTCAAATTATACAATCATAATCCAAATTCTACAAATATTATTTTGCACCAATTATAGAGAATTAATATTAGTTGGATTTCTTTTATTGGTTCTATAATATATTTGATTTAAAGTCAAGTGGTTTTTGAGTTCTATGAAGTGAAATGCAATTTTATCTTTGTTCTTCTCGTGTTTAGGGAAGATAAATCCGAATATTATGTTTCAATAATAATTATTATCTTCGTTAATTTTAATATCTAATATATTTAACATAATTGTATTAGAAGTTTAGATTTTAAATATTTTATTGTAATGAAATTCTTGGATCTAAAACGTAATAAATAATGTGGTGTAGCAATAATATACTAATAAAACTTGATTTAATGCAATTGATATATTTTAGGCAAGAGTTGTAACTTGTGATACTCTTATTTTAGAGGCTTGGGTTCAAGTCCACTTAAAATTAATAAATAAAGGCTTGGGTTTGAGGCTACTTATGATTGATAAATAATAAAAATAGTAGTCACAACACATAATAATAATTGATCTTGGCTCCAATCTCTTACCAATCAAAATAAAATTTGCATATATATATTTTTAGTATTTTTTAACATAGCATCAAAAAGCGCGGCGATGTGAAAGTTATTTCTTTTTCTCTAAGGACGAGATACAACTAAGGTATCATGATAAAGGGAGGGATATGAAAATGCAACTTAGGGTTTCAAGAGGTGTGGGGCTAGATGTCTAACTATTGAATTCTCTCCCCTAGTGAATGTTTTATAAATCTTGATAGTTTAGATTGTCCTACATATTATCACTTACCAATTGCATAAACATTGGTATCTCTTTTATCATTTTTGAGCACCTCAATAAAAGTATGGGAGTGACATCATAATTGATCGTGTGAAAGCAAAACCTTAGCTATGCGAAGGGACATACCTAGTAAAGGGTTGCAAAAATGAGTGTGATATAAAATTGCAACTTAAGATTTTAAGAGGTGAGGAGCTAGGATGTACAACTATTGAATTCTCTCCCTTAGGGAATGTGTCGTAAATCTTGATAGTTTAAATTTTCCTATTGTTTTCTATTATTATTTCAATTGAATCTTTTCAATGTTGAAATAAAAATAAAAATTATTTTAGGATCTCTTTCACTCACTTGATTTTAACTTTATACATATTTAATTTAATCTTCCCTTCTCTCTACATATTCAAACACATGCATGCTAATAATAGTGACTTATTTTGGGGAAACATTTTGATTTGTTTGGAATAAGGGGCACACTTTCATTTGAAGTTTGGATCTTCCATCACCTTACTCCATTTTCTTCTTGCTATTCATTTTATATAACACTAACTATACCCTCACCTATTATTTTGTCCTTCTAAGTTATTAGATCACTATATTTTTTTTTACCTTAATTGACATTTACACATTCTATGTCTAGGCCACTTTTTGTAACAAAGAGAAGAGATCTCAAGCACAATTTTGACCTAATTTAAAATTTAAAATTCTAGAACTTGTTATTCTTTTATTTTCATTAGGCACTAGGAGCTAACTTGTTACAATTTTTTACCCCACTTTATTATGTCACATTTGAACATTGCTTGAACATCTTCATTCATCTTACAATGATCTAAAATTCTAGTTCTTAAATGAGCATTCATTATATCAACATTTCAAATTTGATATTATAAGGTTCTTGTTCAATTACATGCATTAAATATTAGATCACTCAAGAAATTATATATTTTGTTATTAGTTCCTTCCATAGGAAGGATACTATAGCATTCATTGAATGCTAATTTGTTTTTGTCTTCAACCAATGATATCATAGAAGTTTTGAAATTTTTTTTATATTTATAATGTTTCTAGTTTCTATTTTTTTAATAGAACATATTAATTTTTTTTTATTTCATTCCTCATTGGCTAGTACAATGAACAGTAGTGAGTCCAACAATTCTCAATAATTACTTTCAAATAAAAGTCAAATATTACTCTCAACTTTTGGCTTTTTTATTAAGATTAGAAAAAAAAACTAGTAATTTTTGGTAGCTGCAATTAAATGCATAGTTTTGTAAACATCTAATTTTTAACCAAAAAAAATAATGCATAATTCTACAAACATCTAATTTTTACCCATAAAAAAATGTCCTCTGTATGTTCTTCCCTTCCAAAACATTCTAGAACGTTCATAATATAGATTTTAGCCTTGACCAAGTTTGCATGTTTCATATATTTTTTGTGTGGGGAGGATTGTGGCTATTTTGTTTTTATTTTTTCCAGGGCTGTAGGAATGAAATCAACTATGCATCGTGCCAGTCTACTAAGAAGACCCAACTAGTGGTTGAATCCCATTAGCAATGGTCATCGTCCATCAATAGAATAGATTGGAGTTGGCCTAGGATGTCAGATCGATTGGCTTGCATCAATTGAGCTTAAATAGAAACAAAAAATGATAGGTTTTTGTGTTTAATTTAATTATATTTCTACAATCATAATCCATTTAATTTCTTTTGAATTTGAATTGGATTTAATGTGATAATTTTCAATCATATCATTACAAATTTTTGCTCGATCTTGTATACTGTGAAAATTTCAAGGAAAAATAACAAAATGGCAAGGTTTGGTGTGTCTCTGATGGCAACCACAATGGATGTACATTTGGCCATAAGAGTTAACTATTGCCTAAATTCACAGCTAACAACAAAACCCTAACCCAAACCATTTTTTGTTTAAAGTTCCTTTTCATTCTCTTTGTGACAGAAATATCCTTCTAGTTTGTAGACTTTGGCTAATAGAGCAATTAAGAGTAATGCCCATGATCTATATGTGCTGAAAACTATCACATATCTAGCTAGGCTCACATTTTTATTCCTCTTGGCATTGGCTACTTAAACCCAACCATTCAAAAAATACTAATTTGATTTAAATTGCATCTAACTCTGGTGAGATCTTGCAGATCTTGTTGAAGTACTTTTGGTTCTCTTGAGTCTATAGGTAAAAGTTGGTTCTCTTGAGTGTGTATTTTCAAAATTGGCATTAGTCATTTAGGGTAGTTAATTTCTTCACCAGAGAAATCATTGGTGAATACCAATTTATACTTTGTACAATGTTGAAGAGGCAAAATGCAATGATATACAATTTGAATTTATTCAATTATTTTAGCCAGAGAAAGCAATGAAGATGCATGGTCAATGCATGCGTTTTTGCTGGAGATGAAGTTCTTTTGTTTCAGTTTTGTTCTTTATTTTTTGTATTATAAAATTACATATCTAATTAGTTTTTCTTTGTTTTTTTACTTTTCTAAATAAAAAATTTATTTGTTTCTCTCATAAATTCCCATAAAATATCATGTCCTCTTTTCTTCTTGATTGCACAGTTGTTCTTGCTAGAGTCATTTTGTAGAAATGATCCACTATATGGTGCCTTCTCTGTATGACCTTCAGTGAGGTTTTCTTTAAGATTCCAAAATTGTGGTGTATCATGATTTGGGTTGATGCCTTCTGTTTATGAGAATTATTTTATTTTGGTACTAGTGAGAATTGTGAGGTTGTGGATGCACATGTGGTTGAAACAACAGTTGCAAATTTGTGTGAAATGATGGATTACACAAGGGTTTTGAAATTGTGGCTAGTGTTAGTTAGCATTATATTTTTTTCCCTATCATTCGCTAAAATTTATTTATTACTATTTTTTAATAAAATTAATTTATCTTTTTCAATCAATGTTGTCAACTCCATGTTTTGATTAATTAGTTTAGTGGTTGAGTAAAAAATGTGGTCCATGTCATTTTGGGCATTAACAATTTTGTTTAGTTCTTTCTGGAATAATTTTGGAAAAAAGAGATTTGGTCTTGTGATCTACATTATGAAGCATTAAAATATGAGATATTATATTGGCAGGTTCACATTAACAAATGATTTCTTATTATATAATTTATAATTTTATACATGTGTACTTTCATCTTCACATTTCTGTTAACTTTGATTTACAATAAGTATAAATGTCTTCTCTTAAAATGATAAGATTGAAAAAATATGAAGACTCTGTTTTAACAATTGTTAAAGTTATTTCTATTATTCAATTTCAATGATATGTGTATTCTTCATTGTTTTTAAAATTTCAACTAGATTCATTGTATTGTTTTTTAACAAATTGAATAACCATTTGTTCTTATTATCAAAATAATAAATCATATTAATATTACTTCTTCCTATTAGATTCAAAAATGCAAAATTATTTATGGCAGGAACTAGACACAATGTGTCCTTGTTGTGCAATAGAATCCAACCACTCATTCAAGGTCACGAAGTCCAATATTCAACGGATTATTTGAAAACTTGACAATAATGACCCATCAATCCTAAAGTATTTTAAAGACTGCATCATAAGGAGATATACAAATTTATTGGAAATCAAATCTCTAGTTTATTTATTAAATCACCATTTTACATAGTTTAACAATAATCATGGAATTGGCACATATAGGAATATATGATATATAAACAATTTAGTGGCAATGCCCACTTCAAGCATAATAACTTAATATATTAATATGGATCAAGTTTGAATGTTATTAGTCTTAAGAAACCAATTTTACAACAAGAGTGCTTGATTGACTCAAAGTTGACTTCTGTAAAGCAACATAACTGGTCAATTATCATTTTCGAGATCACATTATTAAATCTAAGTTAGTTTATATTTTACTGCGGACATATATTTAGTTGGCTTAGATTGACATTAAAGATAGAAAAAATTTTGTTAACAATGTTATAAAGAAAATAAATAGATTTGATTGCTTAGCATAAATTCTCTAGGCTAATTATATAAATATAATCAAACAATTAACTAAATAGAACCAAATTAAATTGGAGAGGATATATTACTTAGATATATGATTGATGGTAGATTTAATAATTGGATAATGATGGTATTATCATGAATAAATTCATAACTATTAGAAAACCCATTACCTTGATTTAGAGAATGTATTGTAGTTTGAAGATAGACAAATACACATCAGGGTTCATCACAAATCGAAGAATACCTTTTTCTATTAGACTAGAGCAGTAACCTTAAAATATATATTCTAAACACAATGCACCAACAAAAAGAGCATCTATAATGCCTACCCCTAGTTTATTTTTATCTTTCTTGTAGGCTTCCAAAAGTAAGTCTAGGGGGAGTGGATGTAATGCCTACCCCTAGTTGATTTTTTTGATTGTTTTGTTGGACTATTTTAGGTCTATTTTATGTTTATGTTTATGATTAGCAGTAATTGGTTACTAGATTAGATTAAACATATTTCATACTCAGTCGATTTATGTGATGAGTTATTTAGTTATTTCAGTTATTTCAGCACTATTTCAATGATGATATGTATGTTCATTAAGCGATTTCAGTTATCTCATGATGATTAGCTGATGGATGATTTATATGTAGTTCTATGGTTACTTACCCCATACTTGCATGTGTATGGTGTACGTGTATGTTTTACTAATAATTAATGTTTCTGATGTGGTCGAGGGAGGGAGTCGTAGTGACCTGCTAGTCAGGATCTACACGATGTACCACTCCCCATCATTGCATGTTTAGTTTAAAATATATGTGTATGTACATGCTCAGATTTTATGCAGATTGTAGGTATTAGGTATCAACTTCCCTGAATTGCTAGGATGAGCGTACCCTATTACAATATTTCAATGGTATGATGGGGAGATAACTCTTGAGTCCAAATTCTAACCCTAAGCCAATTGTCCTAGAAAGTAGGACAAGTATCTGAGTTAGTTTCACCTTTCTGAATTTGTCGAGTGATGTGAATTCATGATTTTGACCCTAGAATTTCTTTTGGTATTTTGTATTTTATGATGGGTTTTTGTATTTCATCTTGTGGATTGTGATGATTTTTAGTTATAATTAAATCATATTAAAAGATAATTTAATGGAAATTTTATAAAGAAAATTTAATATTTAATTATATATAATTAATTAAATAAAAGAAATAAATTTAAAGATTTTATTAAAGTTCTAATTTTGGTGTATTTATATCTATTTAATTTAATAATAATTTATTTACGAGTTTCATTTTAATAATAAACTCTAAATAGTATTATTAGTTAAATTAATAGATATTATATTAAAAGCATCTCTTGATTTAATAAGAGAGAGAAATCATTAATTTAATAAAGTTTATTTTAATTAAATTACATAAAGGTTGTACATGAAACTTAAACTATAATAAAAGATAAAAATCAATGAGTCTTCTCGTGTGATTGCACAATCGAAGCCCTAAATTTAGGGGAGAACTCTTTATCAACAATCTAGAGCTTACTTTTGCAGTAATTGGGTTTTGAAGGAGCAATTTTTTGAGAAGAAGGGTTTCAGAAAAGGGGATTATTTGTGCGCTCCATGTGATTGTCATTTTAGCATCAGATCTAGGTAGGATCTCGTGGTTTATTTGTATAGTAGTTTTTGTTTTTCAAACTCTTGTCTTCTTCATGTCTGTTATGTATTCTAGTTTCAAAATGTTATTTGGGTTGAAACCCTTGTATGTATATTTATTGTTCTTTCATTGAGAAATAATTGTATATGCTTTAAAATTTTGAATACCCTTGTATTGAAATTATCGCTCTCCGATTCTTGATAGTATCAGTGAATGAATTTAGTTTTGAAACCCTTGTTCGATGGACTTGAAGGGTTGTTTTGAATTGTTAAATTGGGTTGTGAATTTTGTAAAGAAAATGAATTTTGTTTTATGGATTTTGATTGTTTAATCTTGGTTTCCATATCAAATCTTGTTGTGAGGATATAAAAATAAAAATAAAAATAAATAAATAAATAAATATACTCACACACACACACACACACACACACACACACACACACATATATATATATATATACATACATACATACATACATACATATATATATATATATATAATATACAGATAAATAGATATACATATACAGATATACATATATATGTGTGTGTGTGTGTGTGTGTGTTTGTGTGTGTGTATACATATATACATATATATGTATACATAGATACATATACATATATACATACATATATACATACATACATACATATAGTTACCACAGGGTAATACTCTTTTATAAAGGAAAAAGATATCATAATTTAAACTATTCAACTTTAATGACAAAAAAGGGACATTTGTGTTTAGAATTTGAAGATGATGTAAACTAATGAAATGTGTAAAATTGGATGAAGTTTATGCCTATAATTTTTTATTTTTTAATTGAGTGAAAATTTTATCATTTTAAAAAATTTTAAAGTCTATTTCTTTTTTGTTAAATGTTAAAAATATAGAGTTTTGTTCCCACCAAACAAATATATGTAAATGATCATATTTTGGTCTGATTTTGAACTATGCTAATACCTAGAGGACAAAAAAAAAAAGATTTTGGACTTATATGTTTCAACTTATAAGTGTTCAAAGTCGAACTTATCAAAAATTGATCATTTTTTTTCCACCAAACTTCTTCTATCGATTCTACATTTTTTTTTTTTAAAATTACATATTCTTGAAGATGACTCTCTCCTCTAGAGGTACACAAAGTTTTTATTTTTTGAACATGATTTACTATTTTTTTCTTTTTCTGAATAGACATCTTGTTGAATCTTAAAAGACCTACTTGTAATATTTTTATAAATATAATATATTTAAAATAATAAAAATACTACAAAATTTATATGACCATAATCTTGACTCCAAGATCTTCAAAAGGATATTTTTAGTTTTTGGAAAAACTTCATTTTGTATGGAGAAATTAGTATTGAAAGTGAAAAGTTTTGAGAGATTGTATCTTTTTCTTGTGTGGATGCCACTTAGGATGACACATAGACAAGTATGATTGAACCCCTTTTGGTCGTAACCCTTTTCGGCCATAACAGTTTAAGCCATAACCCTTGTCGGCCCAAGAAAACTGCTAACGGTTACATTGGTGGTTTCATATAAAATAATTTGATTTTAATTTCAACTTATAATAACTACATAGTAAATTACGAAATTTAAGGGAGCATTTTCAAAAATAAATATTTTTTGAAGCTGTGGTTATCAATTGTTTCATGGAGTTTAACGAAAATTACAAAACATCATCAATAAGGTAATTTTTTTCACCTATTTATTTTTATGTACTCTATATTGAAGTATTTAAATATATTTCTAGTGGAATCTAAATTAAAATATTTTTCTGTAGGTCAAAGTATTGAATGGGTAATAAAAAGGCTAGATCAAGGAAATATGATAGAATAAGAGATGACAAAATGAAAGGTCATACAAAATGTAATCAAAACCAACCTACTGAAGTTAATGAAGAAGATGAGATTCATGAAGAGGACGATATTCATGAAGAGGATGAGATTCATGAAGATGAACAGATTGGTAGCTCTAATGATAGAAACATATTATTAGGTGTAGATAATTTGATGGATTTGGATGAGGACCTACTTTTTAGTCAAATTCCATCTATAAAAATGGTAAAAGAGAACACTATTAAAAAACATTTCCATTTAAACATGTGGGATGAATATTTCAAAAACAAAAGTATATTTGGAAAGGCACAATTATTTGTCAAGTTATTTAGGAGAAAAGATATGGGGCCTGTTTTGAAGTTGTTGGATGTTGATAATAGGAAAAACCATGTACATAATGTTAATAAAACAATAGTTGAAAATTTGCAAACTGCTTATAACAAAATTGACAACACAACTCGTGGAGGCGATTTGAGCACTGCACATAGAGTGTTGATGACTACTATATCTAGTAGAAAGTTGACACATAGAAAACAAGTACGTGCAGTTTTTGATTTACTACATATATCTAGAAGAACTGTTCCAAGATACATTAGGAGGAGAAATATGCTAGATGAAAACATTGAGAATAATTCGGTGAATATTTGTAGAGCTCCTCAAAAAGACATAATTTTTGAAGATGTAAAAAGATAGGTTATTAAATTTTGCACCACATCGTCTCATGTTTCTTCCAATAGACGTGATACTATACAAATTAAAGATCAAGAGATAGGGGCAAAAATTGAACATCCAAAACATTTTATAGATATAACACAAAGTGAATTATTTCAAACATTCAAGCAAGAGTTTTCAAATGTGAAAATATGTCAAAGAATGTTTGAGAGCTTGTGTCCTTCATTTGTATGCATAAATAAGATACGTGAAACTTGTTGTCAAAACCATGTTGAATTTGGTCTACTCTTGCAATCATATAAAAAAGTTATGGCAGTACTTGATCCAAATCTGGTCATCCCTAGTAGTACATCACTATTTGTGAAGTCTATATTATGTGATAAATTAGAAGATTTTGATGAGTTCAAAGTACAATGCATCATAAATCAATGTCTACATTGTGGAGATTTATCTAAATTTCCACTACAAATTGAGAATATTGATGAATCGACACTAGTTTCATGGATGAGATATGAATATGAGACATACCAAAATAAGACAAGAGTTGAATCCAAAAAAAATATTGAAGGAGAGTGAATTGCGATATGATGAGTTTATGAACAAGTTCTGTCCATTGATATATCCACATATCCAACATTGTCATGGTGCACAATGGCAAGCTAAACAATTTTGTGATTCAAAAAATTATTTTCGACCTCATTTTATTCTTTTAGTTGTAGATTCTTGTGAGAACTATACTTTTTCACCTCAAATAGAGCTTCAAGGGCAATATTTCATTCTAAACAAGTTGTAATATTTGTGCAAGTGACTTATAGACATGCACAATTTGAGGTGGATGTGATAGAAAGTTCGAAGGAAAATGAACGCATAATCATCAAGGAGGTTCATTTCTATACTAGTGATGATGGAGTTCATGATAGGAGCTATGTCACTCATTGTTTTACAATATTCTCTAAAGATCTTAGAAATTGTGGAATAAATATTTTAGAGGAATGGATTTGGTCCGATGGTTTTGCAGGTTAGTGTATGTATGTGTACATTTTTATTTAATTTTAAATTTAAAACTTATATTGATTTGTACACGTATTTCAATTTGATTTATATATATAATTTTATTTTTAATAATCTCATTTCATGAACTCATAGGACAATTTAAATTTGCAAAAGCATTTAATTGGTTAGCGACACAACATGCTAGAAGCAATGTTAGGTTTTTGTGGAACTTCTTTGAAATTGGACATGGAAACGGGGAACATGATGGAGCATGAGCATGTATAAAGCACTCGCTTTAACAACATGAACTTTTAGGTACATATGTACATACATTTAGTGTGTTCTTGATCTACTTATAACATATGTACATGTATAGATTCTCTCTCTCTCTCTCTCTCTCTCTATATATATATATATATATATATATATATATATATATAAATAATTTATTTTAAATTATATATACATGCATGTTGAACATTTAGGTAATAGGATAGAGAGTGCGAATGGAATTGTTGAATGGTGGAAAGATCATTTTGCTACTCAAGATATTGAATATGTAAATAAGCACTATTTTTGGGAAGTGAAAGGTAAATATTATATATAATTTATTTATTGATATAATACACATGCGTATATTCTTATAATTCAATTTTTAAATTAAACTATCCATATTTGTATGTTCAGATATAGATCAATCTAATCCTTACAATTACCAAATGATTTTTGGTATTAGAAGTTTACATCAAGTGGTGACTACAGGACACCACAAACCTCTAGTGATTAAAGTACATGAGAAATCATGTTTTTGTGATGACTGCATGAAGGACAATCCAATGAGTGTATGTGAAAATATTGCAAATGGATATGTTTCACATTGGGGTTTGAATGACATAGTTAGAAAGCCTCCTTTTGAAGATGTTGACATAGACATTGACATTCATGATCCTATATATTCACCTAATTATGAGCATATTTCTGATTTAGTTATGGCAGGTTTGTGGCATGTATTTCACACACACACACACACACACAAGTTTTCACTTTATAAACATGTCTATTTTTATGTACATGTAGGAGATATTTTTGTTGTCCAAGCCTTAGCAGATAATGTAGAAAATGTAGACTATTATCTTCTAAGATGTACAAAAACAAAAGACAAGTTGATAGAAGGAAATATAGATGTTGATGGACAATCATATCCAATTGGATCATTTGTTGTTGAAGGAACATATTATCAACAAAATAGGATAACCAATAGTGGTATTGAATTTATTAAATACATGCCTGGAGAAAAGGTTTTATAATACAATAACCATGTTATAGTGACAAAGTTGTAATTTGATGCAATTCCAAGATGAGGACGTTGCAAAAATCAAAAGTGGAAATTGCCTATTGAAGAACATGAAAAGATTCTAGAGATAATTAAAAATAGAGAGTATCCTAATAATACAATGTTTGTGGAGCTCTAGTTCAACTATTTGTACTTATTTTCTATATATAGCTTTCATACTTTCATATTTACTACATACACATCATTTTGGATATATGTTTTATAAATTTATATACATTTGATCACGAATCCTGGATATATGGTACAAATTATGAACATGTATTGTTATTTATATTTTATGTATGTTTTGATGTATATATATGTATACATCCCATTAGGACTTCCCCTTAGGACATCCGCTTAAGACAACCCCTTAAGACATCCCATTAGGACTTCCCCTTAGGACCACCCCTTAAGACATCCCATTAGGACTTCCCCTTAGGACCTCCTCTTAAAACTTCCCCTTAAGACATCCCATTACAACTTCCCCTTAGGACCTCCCCTTAAGACTTCCCCTTAAGACAACCCCTTAAGACATCCCATTAGGACTTCCCCTTATGACCTCCCCATAAGACTTCCCCTTAAGACAACCCCTTAAGTCATCCCATTCTAGGAGTTCACCTTGTGACCTCCCCTTAAGACTTCCCCTTATGACCTCCCCATAAGACTTCCCCTTAAGACAACCACTTAAGACATCCCATTCTAAGAACTTTCCCCTTATGACCTCCCATTAAGACTTCCCTTAAAGAAATCTGATTAGGACAACCCCTTTACTAATTAAATACACTATTATTAGATTCTATAGCTCACGTATTACATTCTTTATGTTCATATGTATTCTTTGTGTTCTTATATTTATACAATTTAGTGATTAAATGTTGTAACACATGTTTTCTTTACTAGTACTCTTTATGTTCTTAAATATGTATTAAATTTATTGATTAAATGTTGTAACACATGTATTCTTTACTAGCGAGCTTTATGTTCTTAAATATGTATTAAATTTATTGATTAAATGTTGTAACACATGTATTCTTTACTAGTACTCTTTATGTTCTTAAATATGTTTTAAATTTATTGGTTAAATGTTGTAACACATGTACAAAATAACACATGATCTATGAAATGAAAATATGAATATTGAAAACATACATACATTCAACATGAACATAAGACATAAACATAGCATGTACATCTACAAAATAACACATCTATGAAATAATGTACCCATGTAAAATCTATCCAAAATACCACATCAAATGTCTCTAAAATACCACATCAAATGTATCCAAATAATATATAAAATGTCTACAGGACACCACATCAAATGTATCCAAATAACATATGAAATGTCTACAGGACACCACATCAAATGTATCCAAATAACATATAAACAACATCAAGGTCTCCATATCAAAGTATCTAAAATAACATGTATATATATAAAATGTCCTGACAAATAAATAAAACAAACATCTAAAATAAGATCAACCACATCCCCCTCTTGATCCGTGACCCCAAAAGGCTCTATAATCTGGGTTTGAACCTTGTGTCAAATTAAAGAAATTTGTTATATTATATAAAATTATGTACGCGCATGTATTATATTAGATGTACATATATATATCAAATACATATTAAAAAAATGTAACATACCTATGACTCATGTCATGCAGGATCTGTTGGGTTTTGAAGATCTCCAAAACGCAACATACTATCACTAAGACCCTATAGAACACATGTATGTAAAGAAGTTAGATTGAATCACTTGAATATATATATATATATATATATGTGTCTCTAATTACATGTATAAAAGCTCAAGTACACATTAAATTTATAAGTGTAAATTATAGTAACAAATAAATTTAAATATATAGATTTATATAATTTATCGTAGAATCATGTAATGCTCTGCCAATCTGACTGATATCTTAATAATGTAGTGATAAAGTAGCTTGGTCTAGGTTGGCTGTCTCATCTGAAAGCATAGTGGTAAATAGACACTGCCTTACTGTGGGGGCCTTAGTATGGAGGGGTGTTGTAGGAGGTGGTACAAGATCCTGAGCAGTAGGTGGGGGGGTGGGTGTTGTAGGGCCCTGTGTAGGAGTAGGTGCTACAGGATTCTAAGTAGGTGTGGGGGTAGGTGCTATAGGGCCCTGTGTAGGAGCAAGTGCTATAGAAGGTGCAGGCATATCCTCCTGTCTCTGTGAACCCTGTGATCCTGTCGTGCATGAGAGAGTATGGTTGATGTATCCACCAATGTCACTAAGAGGAATCCCCATGATTGTTGATAATGCCTGAGATGAACCAAGAAGATTAGATGCTAAATAGAATGCCATATGATGCAATGCATCCACATCTGATATGGCAGAAACCTCTAGTGGAGATGGTATATCTATTATCACATACACATCATCAACTCTTGTGCTAGAGGATGCAGCTGTCAAAATGGTATCATGAGATCATAGCATATACTTGCCACATCAATCTGAAGACATCTCCTATAACTACATAGCAACTATGGAAATGCTAGAATAGATCTAAGTCTTGAATGTATCATCTAGAATAGCCATACTTGTAGCAGCCATTTGTGGAGCTCTCGACATGACCAAAAGGTTTGGACCCACCATTTCCCATTTATTAACGGGCGTAGGGGTGTCCGTAGGTCTAAATTTCTTTGATAATCTACCGAGGCCCTGTTTAGCATGACCTAGAAAATTTGAATAATCTACATCATGATGCAAATGAAATTCTGCAAACAATTGTTTGTAGAAATAAAGAGGATACTCATCCTTTTGTGGCCACCCGTGATGAGAAACTAACCAACGAGGATATATAAATGGTGCAACAAGCTGATCTATACACTTTGTAGTCAAATAACCTCTAACCCTAGATCGATCTATATAAAAGGGAAACATACTTTTCACCATAGTGGTGGAGACCTCTCTATCTATCTATGTATACTTTACAGTGCCAATGACAATGTGAGAAAGGGAAGAGTAAAAAGTCTCAATACTGATATCATCATATGGGTTGTATGTCTCTATCATCTGAATCATATGGCATAACTCATCTCTCATAGAAAAATTCTTCTCCCTATTAGGGAGAGTGGTAGAAGCCAAAAGTGTAGAATCGAGAAACTCTTTAGCATGAGATAACCTTGCAATTGTATCTCTAAATAAACATTATCTATCCTTAGAGGATGATGTAGGTCTACATGTTGTACCTGACTCAACACTACAACCCCCTCCTTGAACACTAGCCTCATCTGAGGACATAGGTGCACCACTAGTACTAGATGTCATAATGATATGTAAAAAAGATTTATGTCTATAAATGCATAGTTAAGATATATGTAAGTACACATAAAATTTAAAGTTAAATTTAATTTAAAACATGTATGTATATATATGTACAAAGTTGAATGTAACTAAAAAATATAGATCATCATTTTATTTAATGCACATGTTAAATATATATCAACTTGATGTATCTAGCTCATGTATGTGAACAAAAAAATGCACATGTGTATGTGTGATAAAAAACTAATTTGAAATTAAGTCAACTTTCTTCTATCTAATTTTTGACTACATGTTAAAGTATATAGGTTTACTATGTTAATGCTTTCTAAAATGTAACTAATTTTTAGCTATCTTGAGGTCTGAACAAGTTTTCTAAGTTTCATGTACATGCATGTTAAATTTTAGTTTCCAAGTTTTCTAAGTTTGAAATTGGTTAAATTTTAAATTTTCAAGTTTGAACAACTAGAAGTTATTATAATTTAGTTCTACCTAGTGTTTCACTACATGTCAACTTTATCTATATAGGTTTGTACTATGTTAATGTTTTCTCAAATGTAATTAATTTAGTTACCTAGGTCTCAACTTGAGTTTGTTGTGTTTGATGTCAAATCTACATTTATGATTAAGTAGATATTTAATTAAAAAAATACTATATAGTTCTTTATCTAACATATGATCTAACTATATAAAAAAACTAACTAATCTAAATAATCAACTACTAAAACACTTAAAATACAATTAATTTGATTACTAAAACACTTTAAAAAAATTTAATTTAATTACTAAAACACTTAAAATACAATTAATTTAACTAATACTAACATCTAATAACTAAAAAAAACTTCACAAAATAATAAATAAATAAATAAAACCACCTACCACTTATGACCGAAACACCCTAATTCGCTTCTCAAAATTCAAAATCTGCTACAGTGAAAATGACCACCAAAAGTAATTTTTGGCCTATTCATAATATCTTGTACCCTTTCGCCTGTAAGGGTTTTAGTCGTAACCCTAGTGGTCATGTAGGCACAAGAAAGTGCCACATACGTATGACCGATAGCGTTACGGCCGAAACCCTCCAGGATATCCTAAAGGGTGACACAATATTGTGCTTTTACCCCATAGTAATTTATAATTACTTTGATAACCATAAAATATAATATAGAATGGTGAAATTGTGACCTTTGATGGGGGTTGTGCCTATTCTGCTCTATTAAAAATATATTTGTTGACTAAAAACTTTGAGCTCTACGATTTTTATAAGGTTGTGACTTTTCTTTATATATATAATTTATTAAGGAGGGAGAGTAGGGTAATGACATCCCCGTCTCCCATCCTTTCTCTACTTGACATGTGGCCTACTGTTGTAGCAGCTCACGCTGCCATGGCAACGTTGAGCACTATTATCGCAACATTCAGGCATGGCGTGAAAAGCTTTTTGGGCTATAAACAAAGTTGTTAATGTTTTTTTAATTATTATGTTTCTTATTATTATTATGTTATTTTAATAATTTTGTTTTAAGTAATTTAAATTTATTAAATTTTATAATTTAATAAATTCTTAAATATAGTTATTTTTTAAATTGTTATTAAATTAATTCAACTTTAATTAATTAAATTAAAAATTATTATAATATTAAATTATTTAATATTATTTTATTATTCTAGTAGTGATAATTATTAATAAATTGAGATTATTTATTAATAGTTAATAATTATTATTTTAATAGTTAATATTAATTATTTAATTTGGTTCTAATGAATTTAAATTATATGTTAGTTTGTAGGATGAGTTTTGCGCATGGTTTTCTATGCTAAACCTATATGATTATTTTTGAATTATTTATTTTAAGTCTAAGGTTGATTTAATTAAATAATTATTGTTTTGTTAAAATGAGAAAATTGGTAAACTCAGGTTTTGCTTAAATGTACAATTTTATATGAAAATGATTTATAACCCTAGGGAAATTTTATGATTCAAAAATCGTAGTAGTTATCATACTTTAAAAGGACGAAAACTGTAATGCGTTTGTTTATTGAACTCTTATGTTTTGATAACGAATTGAAAAATGAAGCAATGCTTAAACAACTTTATATGATTTGTCGAACCGTTTGGGATTCTAGTGAACTCGAAAACCTTAGTGAATCTGGCAACTAGAGAAATAAAAATAGAAACCCTAATTGAGATAAAAAAAAATTATGAATTGTAATATTTGGAAATGAAAATGAAAGCTTGAAACCATAGTGAAAATTAAACCTTTGTGTTTTCAAAACCTAATGTATTGAGAAAGTTATATTGTATGTATTGTATGTGATGTGTGGTTTACTGATGTTGGGTTTCAGGGTTGAGTTAGCTTTGACCAAATCAGGTCGTATTACTAGAGGCTTGGGAATTGTGTTTTGTAGTGTCATGATGATGTTTTCTACATGATCTTTTACACCTGACCATGATGATGTGTCATGTGTGTGCTATGATGAGTTTGATTAGATATTTTGATGTTCTTTCCAATTTCTTGTACGAGACTGAGGTGAATGGTATGACTTTTTTGATATAACCTTTGAGTCTTTGATCAGTTTTCTTTGGATTGCTTCCCAATTGCTTGTACAGGACTAAGGTGATTAAATGATTTTTTTTTGGTGATTTCATGTTATGACATGGATTTGGTTAATGTGTACTTGATTTTGGATCAATCCTATTAGGATGATCGTATTGGTGGAATCTATGATTATGATTAGTAATATTTTAGTTTGTTCTAGTTGTTTGTTTAAGAACTGATGTGTGGTTTATGGTCATTTGAGATCTTTTGTTTATGTTGAGCTTAGGGTAGGTAATCTGTATGTCATGTTGGGAAGTGGCTTGCAATAGAGGCTGAGACCCTAAAGAGGCTAGCGGGTAACCCATTGTAGGTTATTTTAATAAGTGATAACATTTCATTAAATGGGTTTTGAATGAACTAATAAAATATTGTTACCACAGAAAGTCACTAGGGGGTCCAAAGTATTAAAAGACTACCAGGGTAACCTTAGAGTTGACTTCTTAGTATGCCTTGTCTGTATGAAAGGATACTGATGCCACATAGAGACACTATGGGGTTTAGAGTCCATAGTGGCTACCAAGGTAACCTTAGAGTTGGCTCATGTGATGTCACTTACCCACTTTCATAGTAGGTTTTCTATGTGTTTGTGTTGCCTCTGGGATTAGTTGATACTTGTGTCTTGGTACCCATTGAGATAGTTTTCTATTAGGTGATTCCTTGAACCTAGATGTTAGTAGATAGTTTTCTATTAGGTGATTCCTTGAACCTAGATGTTAGTTTTGAATTTTGAGTTTGTTATCCTGTTTGGACTTGAGACTATCTCCTTAGCATGGTGGGAGTGGGCCATTTAGGTTCCATGAGGTCGGGTGGTAGTGTGTTTTCTTATATCATTAAGATCTGACCGTTGGATGTCGTTGTTGGATGTATTTGTGTAGATGTTGCTTTCTATTCGATCTTGTATTTCTATGATGGATGGTTATACTCTAAGTGTATTTTATTTGATTTCATAGATCTTATGAGATGATGTATATTATTGATGATGTATATTCTTTGAGCTTATCATACCCTGTGGCTTGTAAAATAGATGACTAAGCATTTCTTATATTATTGCCAAGTGGCATCTTATATAATTGTATATTGTTTAAATGGAATTTGTACTTGTCATTATTCTTTGATGTGGATTTAATATCTAATTAAACTTAAATGTGATTCAATGTCACAGAATCCTAAGAGATGTAATATGTTTATGATGGTTGTTATGTATGTGAGTTAATGCTTCCACTATTATTTAATCTCTTGTTGTTATTGCTTTCTCTATATTATATATGTTGTCGTTTATTATCTTTCAAAAAAAAATGTTTGGAAAACTTAGTGAAACTTCACATTAATTTCTTTTGGGTTCCCTGGCAGGGCATTACACCATCTTGTAACATGTAGATCACACCAAAACTTTCTTTACAAATCTAAATTGCATTCTTAAATCCTCCTTTCTTATACTCATTTGAAGATCATACTGACACTACATCATTAATAAAAACACTTCACTTTGGTGTGTTAATCATATATATATCATCCAAATCACAATTGCATATAAGACTTGTATAAGCCTAAATGTAGTGTTAATGAATATCAAACAAAGAAAGCATTCAACTAAATAACTAAGATAAACACTTATGAGAAGACCAAAAGAAAGAAAAATACACGAAATGCAAACCTTGCAAAACCTTGTAGCCTCCTTGATGCTTTGGATATGGTCCAATGATGAGGTATGTGTGCTCAATGATGCTTCAAGCCTTCAATGGATGAGAGATGAATTCAAGGATGAAAATAAAGTGATAGAGCTTTTGAGTAACTTTGGCATTACAAGGGTGTATTGGATGATTTTTTTGCAAAATAAAGTATTATAACTTTAACATAAATAATGGATGAATTGTGAAGGAAGAGGGGTTCTTTTTATAAGCAAAGAGAGGTGAAAATGGATGGTCAAGATGCAATTTTGGGGAAAATTTAAGAGTGTCCAAGATGCAAGAAGAACGTAGCACATGGATTGTGGTTTCTCACAAGCAATAGGCTTGTGAAAAGTGTCACAAGGAGAGTGTATGTGAGGGGACTAGGATTTTGGAGATAATGTGATCATTTTGGAAAAAGTGAGGAGACAAATGAATTAATGAGGGAGAGAATGTATAAGCTCAGTGTGTAGGTGTATTTAATGCATTTAGTTGGGAGTGTAAGGGACGTGACATTAGGGTTGACTAGGATCGGGTTGAGACTTCTTAATCCATGTGCTTAGGGTTGTGCAAATGATTAGAGGGAGATTAGGCTTAGGTTAGATGAGTATTAGGAGGCAAGTGGGCATTTTAGATAGATGCAAGTGGGTCATCTAATTAAATAGGTTTAATTAGTTAATTAAACAAGCTTAGAATAGGTGAATGCGTTGGGTTGAGTTAGAACTAAGGAGTTAGGATTGCGTCAAGGGTTAGGGATTTGATTAAAAAGAAATATTTAATCAAAAGGAAAATGTTGAGATTGAATTAAATAAACATTGTGCATCTATTCAATTTAATAGGAGAATAGGGATTTAATTAATAATCAAATTATTGGTTTTTGTTTGATTTAATAAATTGGACCATATTCAATTATTAATTAACTAGGGGATAACATAAATCAATTAAATATTAAATACTTAATTAATAATGTCTTAGGAGGTGACTGAATAAAATTGCCTACTTGTGTAATTAGATTTAGTGTCTACAATACCAACTTCCAAAAATTGAAATGAGTCATAATATAGATGTTATAAACATGTCCTAAAGGATACAATACCTAAAACATCAATGACATAAATGCAAAGTATTTTCCACACCAACTCTATCAGGCATCTAGATTGTCAACCAACTACAATTACCAACCATATTAGCTGCAACACCAAGGACATGAAAATATAGTTCTATAGTGTACACAAATCATGCATAATGTACCCACAACCAAAAGACCAAATTCTCCAACGTGAAGGAATGTAGAGAATTTTTTTGGATTATCTACAACATATGATTCTACATATTCTCACTACATCAATTATTGAGAGAGAGAAATATTTAGGAAACATCACCTTTATTCTATTGTCACCTCATGTCTCTTTGATATTTCTTGACATATTTTGTAAGAATTAATGCAAACGTGCACTGAGATAAAGTGTCATTATTTGTATCTTCACTCCAGTTGTTTTTCCTTCTGATTCAAGTAGTGTCATCTAAGGGCACTCATACTAATTACTATTTCCTTGGGACCTACCTTATCTTGTGCCTTATTGTACATGCACTACCTTAATTAAATGTCATAGGGGGTCGATAACTGCTTTTGCTTTCCATCTACCTTTGGCCAATGAGTGTCCCTTCTGTGATAGTAGCCTCATCACATATATGAGATTGATAAACTCACAACACTATTATGTATTTTTTTGAGCATCTTGATTGTGGTTCCTTGACATGCAATTCTTTTTGACCTAGTTTTTTAGTTGCCTCTCACCTCACCCTTGTATGCATTAGGGGGTTTTCTCCTATTGGGTTTTATGCTTCCTTGGTTTGATAGAGTGAGCTATGTATATACTATTTGTTCCTATGTACTAGATAGATATAGTGGCCAGGTACATATACATTTTGGTGAGATGGACCATTTATCATATGTACACTTTTTTGTTCATTCTTATTTTGGAGGCAATCTTGCACGTTCTATTGATCAACTCTTCAGGCTTTAGTGTTTTATGTCACCTGTCTCTTTTACTTCAGTTGTGTGCCTTTTTTTGCCTCCTAATTCAAGTAGTTTCATTTGAGGGCGCTCATGCCAATTTTAGTCTTCTCTACTTGGTCAAGTTCTATTTCAGTGAAGGTTCTTCAGATCAACAATGATCTTTTGACAGAGTTTGCAACTTTTGTATGTTTTAGTAGTGTTATGACCATTCTTGCATTCAAGTTTTCTGGGACATTCTCTAGTTTGGAGGATTCTTTAGTCGTTCACTAGTTTTTCAAGATTCTTTCCATCTCTTTTTGGAGCAGAGGATTTCCCATGTGGTTTTCTCCATTTCTCCACTTTACAGATATTTGGTTGTTTTTGGATACCTAGGCTATGTTGTTGAGACCCAAGTTTGCTTTCTGCATTGTAGTTTCCTTTTCTTTTCATGCATTGTTTGTAGTTGCATTGTCACTCATCTTAAGCAGGGGTGTTATAGTAAAAGATTTTAACTTAATTGTTTTATTAAGTTACCTTTCATGTCTTCTTAAGATTTTACTTTATGCATTGTCATATTTAATAATTATATTAATTATTAAATATTTCCTTTTAAGTTTTGATCTCCTTTTATAAGGATTGATCCTCTGTATTATGTAATTCACTTCCATTATCTGTGAATTGATCTTTCCTATTTTTAGAGCTATCTTCTTGCCTTTTTCTCCATTCTTCCTTATGATAGGTTACTTTGCATGTAGGTATTCTTTGAGTTTTGTGAAGTTGTATTTCTCAACTTCTAGAATAACTACAATATAGTGTAGACTACAACATATTTATATAGCGATTATGGCATAATTTATACGATATGTTGTTATTTTTGCGAGAAAATTCAATCATTCTTACCAATAACATCATACTATGTTATCCATTATGAACTACTGCCTTTGATCTTACTACAACATTGGAAAATTAAACTAGCATTCAAGGTAAATAGTTCTTTTACTAATTTGTAGAAGTGTATCATTATATTAGTAAAATATAAATCTATGGTAACATAACTTTCAAATTTAAATAGTTCTTTTCCTAATTTGGAGAAGGGTATAATTATATTAGTACAATATAGATCTATTGTAAAACACTTGGATAGTTAATTGAGTCTTCTGATACCCTAAGCAATTGATATTTTATGTAGTCCCCCATATATTCTGTGCTCATAGAGAAGTTTGATATTCTAGAATGTTAATGCAAAACTTTTGTGCTCACAGAGAATACAAAGAACATTAATGCACAGACTGGGCCCTCTTACATCAAAGCAACTGATATTCTATATAGTCCCTTTGATATTTTGTTCTCATAGAGAAGCCCGATACTCTAGAATCTTAATACAAAGTTTTTGTGTTCACAAAGAATATAGAGAAAGTTAATGCATCTTGTGCCCAAAGAGAATTTAAATTCAACTAGTGTGAGCTCAAAGAGAACGTAAATGCATTTAAAAATGAACTCTTTCACTAGATGCCATATTAATAAATATTTTTTACCTTTTAACAATTTTGAATTTGAATTTGACATTTTGCTTATATCTATGGCTTTCCTTTCAAAATTTGGACATTTTTAAGAATTTACAAATTGGTTGTTCTATGGCTTTCAAAGTAATTTGTTATTTGATTGGTTGGAAATTGATTGTTTGGTTTCCAAGAGCAAATTTTGAATTGTGTTGCATTAATTGTTTGATTTGGAGGGATTGTGGAGCTCACACATATCCATGTTTATGATTAATTTTGCTTATCGAAGACTCCAATTTCAACATTTGGGTTGAAAGACTAGTAGAGATACAACAGAGGATAAATATTTATTTATTTATATCTATAATAGCATTGGATGTTGGACAATTGTACAATAGTCATTACTTAGGAATCAAGTAAGGAATTGATGTCTTCTCCATGAGTTTGGACAATTATTTGTAAAAGTGTACAATTTAAGATACAATATTTTACACATATTTCTTTATAATATATAAAGAATAATTTGAATTATGAAAACTAATATTTTATATCATTTTATATGATCTAGAACTTCTATCTATTTTAGTAATCAATAATATATATAACATAAATGTTTAATTTCATATAATTATTGATAAAAATACATAAAAAAAGAAATACCATATTATTCAATCAATAGAATATATTGATTCTATTATTCACCCAACAAAATCTTAACAACCCTCACAACAATTGATACACGTTCAAAGTACTCCATATTTCGAGCAGACGTTAATGAAAAATAGTGTATTTACTACTTCACACAATGTAAGGTCTGCCCCTGCAAAACCAATGCCACATCAACAATCTCCATAAAATGTGGAAAAATCAACAAGGGTCAAACTCATTTGAATATTGACCAATCAACATTAGTTGATTAACTATCATTAACTTTAACAAAAATGTGTTAAATATGCATATATGCTCAAATCTAAAAGAAACCATAATTTTGTTAGCATAATACTGAGATGTATCTATTATGTTGACCATGTTGACAGCAGCTCCAGAACCTGCCTAAGAACACAAGGGCGAGAATACTATAGGAGTGCTTTACCACCCTACCATGAAGCTATTAAGCTTCCCCAGAATCTTTCCTAACATGAAAGATACCCAGCTCGACAACGAGGAAGTCTAAATAGGTAAAACCAAGAGAGAGGTAATGGAAATGTGTGTTTAAAAGAAATCATGTCCATCTCTTAAAGTAACATAAGAAACATTATTTCATTTTCCCAAAGTACATTTCAAATCTTTAAAAAAACACCATATTTCACAATGAAATGCAAGGAACATCTAGCCATTAGGAAATCTGAAATCCAAATGTGCTATCTACACATAGGCATTTCAAAAGTCTCATTTTGAGAATCAATCCCAATAATATCAATTGTTCCTTTTTTATTATCAATTCATAAGTACACAAAATAAAACACTTGCTAGAACATGAAGTGGTTGTAAGATTAAGCATAAATTTTTTTTCCACAAGGTAATTTAGGTTCCATCTAATCACACAATGATCAAAATTTCAAGCCAACTAAGTTTTGACAATTAACCTAGATCTCAAATTGTCCTACTGACTGTTTGTTCTTAAATATTTAGCATTTAGTAGATTGAATCAACTTGATTTATATACAGTATTTAGCTTATACACTAATTTCTTATGCAAAATCATACAAGAAATCATATATTCTCTAAATATTTTATGCTATTGTGGTCAAGCACTAAATATCTCCCTATTCTCTCTGCATTAAATCAATTCAATTTTTACTAGAGTACAAGTAACAATTTCCTTTAAGAAAAAAACATCAATTACAGTGGTAAAATATTGGAATAGTTTTCGAATTTACATCAACTACTCATGAACTAAATTCAAACTATTCTATTTCAATGAATTCTAGATTGTTGATGGTGAAAAATACATCATTATTCAATTATTTTCTCAGTGACAATCAATAGCAAGCCTATCGCTATTGTTTTTGGTTGATTCAAACCATTAAAGAAATCCAGTTTTAATCTTCCTTCTATCATACTGAGTAAGTAAGAGATTTGGGTAATACTACCAACAAACAAAAATACACAATTTCGAAAGTATAACCTCACAAAAATTGAACCTATAGCTCCTTTCCAATAATTTAAATAAGTATGCCACTAGTTTCTATAGCTCAAAGACATTAATATCTAGTTGCTTGACTAAGTTTTATATATCATGATGTCATGAATATACAAGGATAATTTCTTCTAGTTAATCAATCCAAAACTAGTTCTATGCAATCTTAACTCAATCCACATTAATGAGAAAATTCATTGAATAGAGTCTTGCGGCACATTCTAGAGAAGTGGAATTCATTATTTACCCTTTCTCACAAGAGTTTCAAATGAATAGAAACCTTTTTTTATCGAACCACTTATCTTTCCTAATTCAAAGAGTTTGGTAATTATTCATATGAATATATCTGAAAAGATACACATTGAACGCCACAAATTCATATGTAACCTTTACAATTAAGAAAATACTTTAAAGTTTATCATCGAAGGTTATAGCACTATTACCTACTACTATCATTTGAATCCTGGATTCGTAGTGGCATGTTATATAGATTGAGTGTCTATGCTAACTTCAATCTTTCAAAAAATGCTTTTTTCATGTTTTTCATTCACCTCATTTTCATATATAACACATCTCTAATCAATCGTTTTGTCTGCACGTTACATGTCAATTTTAGGGAAGTTCCTAAGAGCACTTGTTAGGTATCAACTCAGGATACCATTTATCTATGATATCCTTCAATGGTATGTTCCATAACTGAAATATTTCCTGTGATATGTTCAAATGAAACATGAGTTAAGCTCATTCACTAATTTGGTGCCAAGGCTAATGGCCACATTAATAGTGGTCCAATATATATCAATGATGGCATTGGTAGAGGAAAATTGAAAGGATTTAAACAAAGAAATTAAATGTCGCAATAAGAAGAAATACACAACACCAGATTTATCCTGGTTCACCACAATAGTGGCTACGTCCAGACTGTAGAGTATTGAATTAATATGAAAAAAGTTGTTTACAAAATGAGCAGGAGCAACATATAAATGGGTTCCAATAATATTACAAATGAAGAGTCTTTGGAAACCAAGAGACTCGATTATTGGAGTGAACAATGACTTGACTGTTGGCCTTCACAATATCAACAAACTTCCACCTGAAGGACAACCAATGCTGCAACTGATCACCCAATACCATGCTCAAAGAATGATCTATCTTTTCTTCACAAGCCCAAGAGAAGTTCTAGCACATTCGAACTTCTCTTTGGCAACAACCTTCGTGAATATATCAGCCGGATTGATCTTGGTGTCAATCTTGACAACATTCAGTTTGCCCTCTTCGACTGCATGACGAACAAAGTGAGCATGTGCATCAACATGCTTGGAGCGACGTTGTGATGACTGATTATGTGCCATGAAGATCGCACTACGACTGTCAAAAAATAGATTATATTCATTTTGATGGACTTTCAAGTCACCAAGTAACCGCTGAAGCCAAATCATTTCCCTTGCACCCTCTAAAAGAGCTAAGTATTCAGCTTTAGCTGAAGAAAGAGTAATGCAATGTTGCAACCGTGAAGCCCAGCTGATCGCAGCTCCAGCAAATGTGAAGGTGTAACCAGTGGTAGACCTTCATTTATCCAAGTGTCCAGCAAGATCAAAATCAGTGTAACCTTGTAGCTGAACTTTGTTTTCACCAAAACATAAAACATAATCTGAAGTTCCTTTTAGATACCTTAGTATCCATTTGACGGCTTCCCAATGAGCTTTTTCGGGATTGCTCATGAACCTGCTCACAACTCCCACCGCATGAGCAATATTGGGGCGAGTAGAAACCATAGCATACATAATTCTACCAATGGATGATTTGTATGGAATTTTCTCCATAAATTCTTTTTCTTCTTGTGTTTGAGGACATAATTCAGAACTTAATCGAAAGCGACCAGCAAGAGGAATAGGAGTTACTTTTGATTCAACCATGCCAAATCTTTCAACAACTTTGTCAATGTATTGTTTTTGAGACAAAGTGATTTCCCTCTTTTTCCTATCCCTTGTGATTGTCATGCGAAGAATCTTTTTGGCCGCCCCTAAGTCTTTCATTGCAAATTTGCTTGCCAATTTTTGCTTCAACTCATTAATGATTCTTTTGTTTGTGCCAACTACTAACATGTCATTGACATAAAGAAGAAGGATGACAAACTCACCACTTGGAAGTTTCTTGAAGTAGACACATGGGTCTGATTCACATCTTGTGAAATTATGCTCAGCCATGAAGCGATCAAATTTTACATACCACTGTCTTGGGGCTTGTTTTAGGCCATACAAGCTCCGATTTAATCTACAATAAAGGTGTTCATGTCCCTTCTTTACGAACCCTTGTGGCTGCTCCATGTACAGTTCTTCTTCTACATCACCATGTAGGAAAGCGGTTTTCACATCAAGTTGTTCTAATTCAAGATCCCATGCTGTTTCTAATCCCAGAATAGTTCGGATAGTTGTCATTTTGACAATTGGTGAGAAGATTTCATTGAAATCTATCCCTTGTTTTTGATCAAATCCCTTTACCACCAATCTGGCTTTGAAGCGTTTATTTCCTTCCGCTTCGTCTTTCACACGATATATCCACTTGTTCCTAAGTGGTCTTCGATTAGGTGGAAGAGAGACCAAATCCCAGGTTTGATTCTTGAGTAAAGAATCCATTTCTTCACGCATTGGTGTTTGCCATTTATCAATATTGACATCATTGAGAGCTGCTTTGAATGTAGATGGTTCTGAAAATTCTGAAACTAGAATTGAAGGCTCTGCTTCTTCAGCATACAATAATTCATAATTAGAGAATTTAGCTGGTATTTTCCTTTCTCTAGTAGACTTTCTCAAGCCTTGAGGATTTTCTTGTTCTCCTCTATTTTTAATAGTAGTCCTTTTAGGATAGACATCACTTTGATTTTTATTAGATTCTGAAATGGTCATATCACATAACTCATGAGGGCTTCCTTTTGAGACAATGTATCATCTTTGTTGTGTATTGGAACTGTGAGATTTGTTTCCAATATCATGAGGGTATGTTTGATCAAACGCTTGAAGATTATTTTGAAGTGTGCCTTCTCCCTGCGATGCTAAATGTCCCTGTAATATATTTGTATTGAGTGCCTCAAAACTGGTATGTAAACTATGTTGGTTTGGAGACATGGTACCTCTACCTACCATATTACCTACACGGTGAAAGGGACTTTTACTGCCATGAAACTGCCGTGAAACTGTCTCCTTTGCATGAAGTTGTTCTCGTGAATTACCAAGATGCTAGTCTGTGCTCCCACCGTGATTACTGTGCACATTAATCTCCTGCAAATCAATTTGCAGACCTTGTGAAACAACTCTAACACATTGCGGATGGAGTTCTGCACCTTGCATATTCACCTCTATTACGTGTGTTTGAACATGGTTTTCATTTGCCCCTTGCGAATTATGTGCAGGCTGCGGATTAGTTGGACCTACACTCTGAAATTGCCCACGTGTATTGCCAAGATTGTGGCTTGAGTTTCCACCGTGCTCAAATGGATATAGTGACATACATTTACTGTGAGTACTCTGTATATAGACGAGATTGCCATGGATATCAATTGGCAGAGCCTGCGAATTACTCTCATCCTCTAGATTGATGTCCTGCGGTTCTATTTGCCCACCCTGCATCTGTGGATGAGCATTATAGTCCTTTGATTGATAGCCCATTGTAGTAAGAGGATCCCTTGTACTTTGGTTTGAAAAACTTTCACAAGCTTGATCGTGATGGAGAGACAAATTCCTGTCATGAGAAGAGATATCAAAAAACTCTTGTGTAGAACTATCATCATGTCCTGTGTTCCCAGGAGTGGAAGAAGATGATAAATTTGGAAATAGTACAGAGGTGAGACTATATGAAATAGTGTTAGAAACTGTTTGTGGATTCAATCCAACATTCCTTTCTGCAGCGATTGGCACAAATTCTTTTTCAGACATTTCCTGAGAATTTAATGTTGGAAATGTTTTCTCATTGAAGACAACGTCTCTGCTTCTAATAATCTTCTTATTAGTTAAGCTCCAAAGCCTGAAGCCAAACTGATCCTCTCCATAGCCAACGAATATGCAAGTCTCGGATTTAGGATCCAGCTTGCTTCTTTTTTCTTTGGGCACATGTACAAAAGCTTGACAACCAAAAAATTTAAGATGAGAATAAGAGAGTCTTCTACCTTGCCATTCCTCTTCTAGAATTCTGAAGTTCAACCTTGAAGAAGGACTTCGATTAATGAGATATACAACTGTATTACATGCCTTAGCCCAAAATTCTTTGCACAATCCTGCATTAGAAAGCATACACCGAGCTTTCTCCATTATTGTCCTATTGAGTCTTTCCACTGCCCCATTTTCTTGAGGGGTGTAGGGTACAACTTTCACCCTATGAATACCATTATCTACACAATAATTGTTGAACTCTAATGAACAAAACTCACCTCCATTATCCATTTTTAAACATTTAATCTTATGACCCCTTTGGTTTTCAACAAGAGCTTTGAAAACTTTAAAATTAGAAAAAACTTCAGATTTATTTGCCATCATGTATATCCATACTTTCCTAGTACAGTCATCAAGGAATGTAACAAAAAAAATTGAACCTCCTAAAGAGCTTACCTCAACCGGACCAAAGACATCCGAGTGTACAAGTTCCAATGGTTTCTCCTTGAGATCATGTCCATCTTTCAAGAAGCTGACCCGCTTTTGTTTTTCATAAAGGCAATGTTCACAAAATTCCAAATTTGCTGATTGGAGACTTGGTAGTTGATCCCTTTTGAGCATTATCTCAAGGCTCTTTTTGCTCATGTGGCCTAATCTTTGATGCCAAAGTGTTGCATCGCTGCCCATGACTATCATAGCAGCCCCTATTTTAGTAGGCTTCTCAAGGAGATAAAGATTGCCAACTTTTTTTCCCTTGGCAATTATTCTTGAACCCTTGGTAACTTTCCAATTATCCGGATATAAGAATGGATAATATCCTTGGGCAAAGAGCTGACTGACCGAAATCAAATTTCGCTTTAACTTGGGAACATGGAAAACATCTTTTAACAACCATTTCCCTCCATCTTCCAGCTGTAACAAAATGTCACCTTTTCCAACTATTTCACAGGATTTATTGTCTCCAAGAAATACCTCTCCAAATTGACCTTCATGGTAGTTTGTGAAACAATCTGTACATGAAGTAGCATGGAAAGACGCTCCAGAATCTATCACCAAGAATCTGATTTTGTGTCACTTGTAGAAAGAACTAAAGCACATTCATCTTTCTCATAGGCTGTATTTGCTTCCATGTTTCTCACATTTTCTTGTGCTTTCTTGTAAGCCCGACAATTTCTCTTTGTGTGGCCAGGCTTACCACAAAACCAGCATTCACCATTCCTACCTCTTGACCTTGAATGATTGGGTGACTTTGATCTTCGCTAATTGTAATTATTATTTCCTCTATGATGGCTTCTTCCTCGTCTCTCAGTGCTGATTATAGTGAGAGCATCATTGGATGAGGAGTCTTTGTTACTCTTTCTCATGTCTTCACTTAATAAAGTGGCAACAACTTCATCATAGGCCAGCTTTGACTTCGTAGAGCTTGAAGTACTTACAGTTGTAACTACGGGATCCCAACTGTCAGGTAAAGAACATAACAAGATGATTGCTTTGGATTCGTCATCTTGAGTCATACCAACCGAGCTTGCTTGACATAATAGGGTGTTCAAATCATTTATATGATTTGACATTGCAATCCCTTCCTTCATTTTGAGTTTGTAGAGTTTCTTCATAATGAAGATTTTGTTTGCAGCCGATGCCATTTGATACATATTCTGAAGTTTGTCCCAAACCTCTTTCGTTGACGTCTCATTTGAGACATTGAACAAGACATTTTTCGCTAGTGAGAGAAAAATGGATGCCATCGCCTTCTCATCCATCTTTTGCCAATCTTCATTAGTCATTGTGGACGGTTTCTTAGACTTTCCTTCGATTGCGAGAGCCAAGTCTTGCTTAACCAGCAAGGAACGCATCTGCACTTTCCACAGACTGTAATTTTTGCCTGTAAATTTCTCTATTTTCAAATCCTCCATCTTTCTGGAAAATTCAACACTGATTTTCCAATCTGCACACCTCGAGCTCTGATACCAATTGTAGGGCCCATTTTCCGTTGCACCAAAAGCCATGACTGTTAGTGAACATGGAACACCACATAATTAACCACCTATGGGCAGGGGAGCGCGTCGCATCACCCAACAATCTCCCCCTCGACGCACATACCAGGTGCTTACGCAGGTCGGGAAGGCACCGGGGAGATTTGAACCCATGGCCAAGCCAAAACCAGGCTCTGATACCAATTGAAAGGATTTAAACAAAGAAATTAAATGTCACAATAAGAAGAAATACACAACACTGAATTTATCCTGGTTCACCACAATAGTGGCTACGTCCAGACTGCAGAGTATTGAATTAATATGAAAAAAGTTGTTTACAAAATGAGCAGGGGCAACATATAAATGGGCTCCAATAATATTACAAATGAAGAGTCTTTGGAAACCAAGAGACTCAATTATTGGAGGGAACAATGACTTGACTGTTGTCCTTCACAATATCAACAAAATTTGGAAGGTTGATTTTAGACCATTTCTTCTCTTTATCGGTGGTATAGACAACATTTGTTATCAACATCTAAGATAATAGCAACTTTATGAATTGGTGGTTGTTAATAGAGTTGGGCTCAGTTGTAGAGAGGCTAAAATGAAACTAATTTCAAACACAGATTCCTTTGCCATTGTTTGTATGGATAACTACCTTATTTGTAGAGCATACTGAATGTAGAGCATCTCCAACTCAATAAAGGATTCAAAAATGTAGTATAGAAACAATTTCTTTCTAAGGTAATGTACTCTAGGTACCACAGTGTTCTAACTTCCTACAAAATGAAGGAAAATAACTTCAATCTATGGTTGTCAATAAAGAAATTATTAATCATAATAGATTTTCCACTAGTTTATTTCATTCACAAGTTTGTGGCATTTTCTAAGAACAAGAAAATTACATTGTTTTAGTATTGAAAAGAGATTAGAGAAGCTAGATTGTAATTGGAGTGCTAATGGAGAGGATTCCCAATCTACCCATGTTTTGGTTCCTCCTTTTGAGCTCCTTTCGCCCTTCCCTTGTTACCACTGTCCAAGATTCACCGTTTCTATAATATTGCATACCACCAAAAGAAGAATGGAGTTTGGCCTTTGGATCCGCTTCCCATAGGAAGGAAGAGGGGAAAATTTTGAAGGACTTCCACCAAATGAATGAGGGAGGAGATGATTTTCATATGGTTGCTAAGAAAGTTGGTGTTACTGGCCCCCTAATCTTCTAAAAAATCGGTAACTTAATAATTTATTTCTCAATAATTCCCACATATAAAGATTTCCTAAAAAAAATCTAGGTGGCAATAACAACATCGATAAAATTTGGGAATAAGATAGTGGGTTGTGACACACAAAGTGCATAATAAGTTACATGACATAAACCAGATGGCAATTTGTAATAGACCACATCCAAGCTCAGGGCATTTGACAGATAGCAGGTGGCATCTGCTCCAAATCCTTGTCATGGCCCAGGTTAAATTCTCTAGTTTGGTGCAGTCAAATGTGAACGCACTTCCAAATACTTCGCATAATCTTAAAGACAATGTATCTAAGATGTGTAGCACTTTCCTCTTTTTTGCAGGTTGGTCACAACCAAAATTTTCCAAGTGAACACCCCTTTGTCAAGGTAACGAAGGTAAGAAATCTGAACCCTCTTATCATAGCCCTTCTTGAAATGTAATTACCACAAGAAATTACAAATTTTGAGGGATTTTAAAAATGGGGAAAGATGGTATTCACTTGTAGCAAAGAGAATCACCAGGGGCCTGTGTCTCTAAAAAAACAATCTTATACCACTCACTTTTCTCCAGTGGACCTCTATGGAAATATTAGGAATAGAATTTAATTAATACATCTTGGATTTGGAATCAATCTCGCTGAAATTGAGTCAGACTTAAGAGAGATGAAGTTAGGAAGAATTAAGGTCTTGTTGGTAAACAGATAGTTCTTTTTCTTTACTCTTTGGATGCCCAATGTTTGTGAACAATAACTAATTACAATAGTTGGAAAGTTGTTACTAAGTGACTAACTTCCCTTTGAATTCTTAGGTACAACTCCCTTTTGTATTTGAAATTTGCAATGAATTATGTTTGTTTATAACTCTAAAATTGGGGTATGTTCTTAACCCAAGAACAAGAAAGGTGAACCAAGTTAGGCCTAAACAGTAACTAACTTAGGTGAAGATTTGAATTTTAGGATTAGTCAAGTTTATGAATTCACACATCTTATGAACCCCCACAAAGTTTAACAATTCTTCGATAAATGCTATCTACAACTAAACTGACATCAGTAGGATTCTAGCTCTAGGAATGGAAAAGACTAATTTGAAAGAAACGCATAAAAAGGGATCTCTCTCGAGCTTCCAATAACAATACTATTATCTTCAATTCGCTGTTTTCAAACAAGGGAATAAAACTTTGTTCATTCCTTCAATTCAATTCAGACCAAAAGAGAAAACATAAAACTAAAACATAAATGAAATGGAACAGAAAATTATTGCACAAAATACCCTCAAATTGTCTCTGCAACATCAAGTATTTCACACCAAAAATTGGTCGACCTTCTATTAATCTTTCAATTAGATACATATAGGATTTCGAGATGACTGTTACAAAATGAAATTTAGATCGGTCCATCTCCACAAAATTGGCAAAAGGCAAGGAGCCAATTGTCGGCTTCAATCATTACATCAAAATGTGAAAAGAGGGAATAAGAATCACTTCACCTTCTTTCCTTTATCTGAATTCGCTCTATAGGCTTTGGTGGCGACAATGATTGGAATCAACTCCTCATGCCTATGAACATGAACGTTATTGTACCTTAAGAGCCACTTGGAATGCTTTCTAGCTAGATCCTTGATGACATTCAATTGCTCTTGTATTTCCTCCATAGCTACGTGTATACATCCGCCAAGTTTTTGGAGCTCGGACACTTTATTCCACTGATTTGAAGATATATCTGTCAAGCCATCTAGATAACTGGAGAAGTTCTTTTGCATGACAACCACTCCAATTATCCTCTTTCCTTGTCCACTAGCTTGGGAATCTATATGCAGGCCCCTTAATAATTCATAGTCTCTGTCTTGATCCTTTTTCACTTTAGCTTCCGTTTCCTTCAATCCTTCCTCTACCGCTAGGATCATTTTAGATTTGAATTACATGCTTTGTAGCCATTCAAATAAGGGCTCATCTCGCCTAGGTAGAATCTTTGCCTCTACAACGTCCTTAGCCTTCATGTGAATAATCATTTTCAATAGGGAAATGCAATCTTCACTCTTGACCTTCTTTGCTACCAAGGTAGCTGGATTAGCTGAGATATTATCTTTCTCTATTTCAAGCCTCAGTATTGCATTACCGATTTGCTTTATGATCGTAAGTCCTTCGAGCTTGAGTTTTCTACTCCACTCCCTACCAATTTGTTCGCAGTGCTTGTCTTCTTGTAATTGGGAGATGAGAGCTTGAACGTCAGTAGCAGTAGGATCACTGGTGATTGACATTCCTAGTATGCTTGCTAACGGGGTGACTATCTGCCTGATGAAGCCATTAAGCTCATGAATATCTCTACCTTCATTATGACTTTAGCTAGCTTAAGGCTTTTGAGTTGTCCCTCTATCACACCATTTGTTGACTTCCATAGGCCCACCTTAGTATCATGTCTTACTTCCCCGAGATTTACAAAATGCAAGGCGAAATCATCCGCAGACATGTCTTCAATCCTCCCTTCTTTAGTGGGCTTGGCAATCTCTATAGTCAGATACCCTATTTCAGGATCTTGTTTGAGAATTGATAGGGTCTTCTGCTTCTTGACTTTACTCAATGTTGATCCAGAGTGAATAGCCAGAGATAAAGTCTGTTTATTGGGAACTCCCTCTTCTTTCCTCTTTCTTTTTCTGTCCAAGGTGTCCTTGAGCCACGATTTTGTGCCGATCACCTTGGATGCAATCCCAAGTGTGTCTATACTGAACATCTTTCTTTTGACCGGGGTCAATGTCTTCGTAGTTGAAGAGAAAGGATTCTTCAAGACCTGTGAAATGAGCTTTGAAGATTCAGGGCCTTTCTCTACTTCTGTAGTCTTCTTTGATGCTTCATCAGACTCAGTAGACTCACTTTCACTACTTCCACCATCTCCAAGATCCACTATTTGTACTTGGGGACTACTTGGTAGGAGTAGTAGAACACTCATAGATGGGATCAGACTGCTATGGAGTGAGAGAGCCACTGTGACTACACCATTTTTCAATTCCTCCATCTTCTTCTCAGCTTCTATTGTAGTTCCGATTCAGAGAACCGTCCTAACAATTTTTGGCAAGAGGAATGCTCTTTTCGAGAGGTGGATCACCTCCATCTGATGGTTGTATTGGTCTTTGAGTAATAGACAAGGTTGCACTTGATGTACCACTCTGGGAAGAGGAAGCCATTGCAACTTTTGGGGAAGCTTGAGTAGATGTGCCTTTTCTCTGACTTCTCTGAGTTGTGGTCCATTCGACTTGTTTTCTGGTCCTCTTGTAGATTCGAGCCATCATTATATCCGGCTCTTCCCCAATGTCTTCATAAGGCTCTGAGCTTATTGGAGTACCTCTGAGCTTGGTCAAGTAAGTGTTGTTATACATATTCTAGCCATCCTCCTCCACCCCTTCTACATCAATGTTAACTTTATACATCTTCACCTAATCAACTGTTAATTTGGTGAAGGCTCGATCACTGCTCTTGAACTCATCCTTGCTGTCGGCCTAATGGTCCTCATTAACAGTGATATGCTTTATTACACTTCCTATCTACAAAACATCCCTAGCATACCCATTCAAGTCAAACATGGGCCTTAGGACTTTGTACATGTCCAGCTTATACTTCATCTCAAACACCTTCAATATATTCTTGGCGTTGGAGCGAGTGTCGCAACTAAAAGCCCCCACCTTCATGGGGAATTCATATCCTTTCTTCTTCAAGCTCTCGCTCAATATGTTCACTTGAATGGCTTGCCACACAATCTCGATCAGCCCGACCATGTCACTGGGATACCTTGGTAGCTTCAAGGGGAATCCATTGAAAGTTGCAAGACACAAATAAGAGAAAGATGAAAATTGAATGAAATAACTCCGAAATTGGCTGATGACGGCCATGGCTTCAGGACTGAATCTCCTTTTTGTACATCCCTGTAGCTGCCTGCAAATCCTCATGGTAAATACATCATTTACTTTCACATACTCTGCATAACTATTCTGTAACTGTAGGCATGGATAAAACTCATACTTGGGAGGCCTGGCCATAATTGCAATGAAGCCAACATATAGATGAGGAAAGAGGATATATAGAATGTATTGTAAAATTTGGTTGCATGGAGAGCATTGGACATAATTTCACTTACCTTGTGAGCACAATCAATGTATTGAGTGTGAGAGCAAATGACTTATCCTAGAAAGAAATATTGCTCAACGAACTTCAAAGCTTCTACCTCACCTTTCAACATATGTAGGAGAACCAAAATATCAATAATCTCTGGTTTGAGGTTGGTCCCAAACAAGGTTTTAGGAACTTTACTCTTAGCACTCTGTGGCTTCCGGAACCATGTCTGCATAATTCCTTTCCTCCAGATCATCTTCTTTGTAGAGAACTTAGAGACGACTCCCCCAAAGGTCAAGTTTGAGAATTCTTCTTGTTTTGGCAAACAGAGGCAATTGACCACAATTTGCATGTCAATTAAAATCGACAATGTCATTAGGTAGCAAAATCTACTGTATCTTCAGGTTGTAATGATGTACGCATTCGTAGATTAGCTCCGAGACCTGAACTGCAATCGAAAAACCAGTGGCTTCGACCAACTCGCATCCTCGGAGTTTCTCAATGATGGGGTGAATTCACTCAGACTTTACTCTCTTTTGAAAATCCTTAACGTCGTAGAAGCGTGTCTGTGAAATTTGGTAATTGAGATTTGATTCCAGTCAATCCCTCGAAACTCGTGAATTTGGTTGCCATGATTTTGAGGACAAGATTCAAATTGAGAAAGTGAAAGGAATGGCTAATGCAACAATCACTAGCCTTTCAAAAAGCTTATGCACATTAACAGAATAACAGTTCAAAGAAAGAGTGGTAGTTCATTCAACTGTTTATGTTTCTATATATGAGAGCCTCAATTCATCTGTTGATCTTCAAGATTCACACCATACAAATGAATTTAAGGAGATACCCATTGAATAGTAAATGTGAGAGTTTAACAGACATCTAGAGGTGTTTTCACTATTTCGTTGAGCTCAATGGTAACTTTCTATGTCTCCATAACTTACTTTCCCATTTTCCTTTAAGTTTCGAGAAGTTACCATTAGGGTACTCCATGAGAGAATGTTTGCCAACTTAGATCTTGATCATTATTTCTTTCCCATAGTGTTGAGGTTTGCTTTATTATCATTCTCATATATTTTAAACATGACTTGCGCATCCAATCTGATCATTAACTTGATTTTCTTTTGAATTCGGGAAACTGTCCTCATGGGTTGAAAACCCACTGAGGAAAAGACAATTTCCGTTTCTCTGTTAATGTTTCCTTTCTTAGTTGAACTTTGGACAATTGCCCTTCTTGAAGTCAGAAATGTCTAAATGAGATGTGAAGACCTTTTAGAGGACCACTTAATGCTCCTTTTCATTCCAAATTGCCTTTTCGGAAAACCAACTTTATGGGTTGAAAACCCGCCAAGGAGAAGTCAATTTTGAGTTTTCTGCCGAGGGCAATTATGAGGGCCAAAACAAATCTGAACCATTTTCCGAAGTCATAATCGCAGATAAAACATTGATTGTCTACATGATGCCTTGTTATTTGCATTTTTTGATGTGCATGTATCATTTAGTGCTCTTCGCGGAAATCATCCTCATGGGTAGAAAATCCGCTGAGGAGATGTTGATTTCCAAATTTCTGCCAACATCAGTTTTTCAAATAGTGATAAGCCGTAAACAAAATATAGCTTGTAGTTGGTCTTTGAATGAGTAAAATGAATTTCTATTGAACTAGTCACTAACCTACCCATAAGATCACTCGACTTTGAATGAGTAAAATGAATTTCTATTGAACTAGTCACTAACCTACCCATAAGATCACTCGACAAAATGAAAAACCACCCAACTAGAAAATAAGGAGAGGGAGAAAAGGGAAAGTCCGATAGAAACTCGCCTAACCTAAAAGGACTTAGACATAGACTCAAACAAAACCAGGACTCCGCTCTTTCATTTAACACAAGTACTCACTTTTGCTAATCAGTTGGAAAACGAAAAGTGGGGCAACAGGTCTAAAATTGTTCAATTGTTTATAAAGACAACATGGATTATTTTCTAGTGCTTAAATTATGCTCGAATCCTGGATTCTCATCCACAAGCACAGATTATGCACATATCCGCCAAAATATACTAATTGGTAGCAATCTGTCTGTGTTCTCTTGTAAGCCAACTGTATAAATTGACACAATTTGAGCATCAAATGGCCTATCCTTCAGCGACTTCCATTTCTTCGGCATAATATTTTCCTACCATGGCATAATTAACCTCTTTCTCTGGAATGCAATGCTTTGGCCTCCAAAATATAAGGCCAAACCTCCCAATACAATGCGCTGAGAAAAGTAGAGCTCAGAAGCATCTGCATAAGAGATTTCTGCTGCGTTCCTAACGAATTCGACCGCCATGATAGGCCAGTTTCAAATAAGTAGCAAAAAGAAAATCAATGTACTAAAAGCTTTTTCATTCTGCTTGCACATGGAATTCAGCAAACATAATATTTTATCAATATCCACCGGGAATACTGTAGGTTCCAAAAAACCACAACATTACATATATAATTTAAGCTATACTGTTCATAAATCAGCTGCTTTCAACTTCTCAAAAAGCTTATTTGACTCCTTTGAGCCCAAAAACATGCATTAACTGCAAAATTCCACAATAAAAAATACAATTGAACAATTATTTTTTCAGCCGGTGTTTTTTAATGATTTTTGTATAATTTCAAAAGAAGCTTTAGCTTCAATCACACCTTATCTTTTCCACTTGATAACTCATTAAGCTATTTGATTCAATTTATAACTTGTACCTCGCTAACTAGATTTACATCTGCATTAGTTGGAGCTGACGCCCGCCCGAAAGCCCAGAAGCCGAAAATCTTCATGGCCCAGCAATGGCAATTTGAGTGGTTTCTGGGGATAGTAGAGCTATCTCTAACTGTGACACGAGTCTTGTACGGTGCCCCTTGAAATAGCTAATTATCCAAATTTACTTTGGATCAGACATCATCTAATATCCCCAGAGTTGATTTAGATTGCCATTGAAGCAGCTTCTGCAGCTGCATAGTTGCATCTTCTACATTCTGAAACTCAGGCCTCTCATTCCAACAATTTTATCCCACATCATCTCTGTAAATCCTTTCACATTTGGAGACTCCGAAAGAGTAATGAAAACATTCGGATAATCATAAAGAGAAGGAAATCTTAGAAACTATAGGACAAAGCATACTTCACTATATCTTATGGTCTACAGTACAATTCGTTTTGGATGAAAAGTTTAGCAGAGACTATCAAACAAAGCTTGAAAAACTTGTTAACAAAAAGAAAGAGAAACCAATAGCCGTACAAGAAAACACACTATGGATAAATTCTGGTACCAACAATCTTTTGACCTAAATATAATTACTTCTTTTCCTTGAAATTCTTGTTTGTTGGTTTATCTCACAATCACATACATAACAATAATGCACAAAATCTTAATACCAGAAATTTGAGATTGACTAACTCTGACAAAGGCTAAACAAACAAACAAGCTTGAGGAGGTCATTTTACCTTCAATATCACCATCATTGCATAGAGCCTGTGCCAAAGTAGTTTTTCCACCACCCCCAATAAACTTCACACCAACGACTGACAACTTGTTTGGGAACAAAAGGCCTCTTCAGGCCCCTTATAGATTTCTACAACCTGACATAAAACTTAATTTTTAACAAGAATAATGTCATGGACAGTGATTAAAACCCTCGTTTATTTCACAATTCTCACACAAATCGTCTAAATGCATTTGTGTAAGCAACATTGTATTACGAGAGGCGTCATTGATAAGCAGGGAAGCTTGTTTGCAGATAGATTCTTTCAGCATAGAACTTGTATCTGCATGTTATAATATTTTGAAAATGGGGCTATCAAAGAAATTCATCCTGGCATTATATAATGCAGGACTAATTTATATACAACTCTTCCATTACCCTGTACAATTATTCCACTCCCCCTATCTGTTACATTCTCACACATAGTTTCCATCTCAGCTCTTAAGACGAGCATCAAATTTACTCAAAAATTTAATTGTTTACCATTGTTGCCAGTGGAGGAAGCCTCTTGGTGTAAATTTAAAAATCGTTAACTGAGTTTATTTGAAACTGTGAGAAGCCTGAAATAGTCTTTGCTCTTTCCCTCTGTTCTTTACTTCTTCATCCTCATCAAGGACGAAAAAGCTGCAAGAGTGTCTGCTCTTCCCCTCTCTTCTTCACTTCTTCGTCCTCATCGAGGAAGTAAGAGCGGCAGTAAGCTTAGAAAAGCCCCAGCAATGTTTTTCTCTTCCCCTCTCACAACCAAACCTTTCTCAACTTTGTCCTCTTCTCCCCACTCTCCATCGTACCCTATTGAGAACTCTTTGTCACCCAACTGTTGAACACTGGAACGTTGTGTGAAGAGACCTGCCCATACCCATCTACCTTCACCCATTTCCACTCCTTCCATATTTAGCCGGAGTAATGAGATTTGTGAAGAAACGCGATTTATAACAAAACAGAGCATAATGGCATCCACATTGGAGGAGTCCATCTTCACCAATTTGGGCTTGGTCTGAATTTTTTGGTTAGAGATGGAGTCAACAACAATAAGATTTGAAGAAAGTAAGGAATTTAGAAGTGAGGCCGCATCAGGAACTGCCCGTGTACATATCCTAACTTCATCTGGCCATTTCTGCAATTTTTTTGCACAACATTCAATCAATTCACTGTAACAGGAAAAATAATTAGATTTTTTAAAATTCATAGAGGCTAGAAATTTTTATTACCTGTATTGTTTGAATACAACCTGCAATTGGTGACCCCTTGTTTGCTCTGATTGACAGCTGCTTCAAATTCTTCAAGCCCTTCAGACTTCTTATACAGGGCAGCTCCCCCAGGGTTTCTATCTCCAAGCTTTCCAATCTTGTGCAGTATTCTAAACCTTCAATTTTCTCAACTCGATTGCAACCTCTCAGGTCAAATGATGTGAGGGATGTCAATTGAGTAAAGCTTGGAAGCTCAACCAACTCTGGGCACCACTTTATTACGAGGCTTTCAAGGTTTACCAGATCACAGATGACCCTTATGTTCTTCAGATTTTCACAGGATGACAAAGTTATTGACTTGACCGTTGTTGGCAATGCTTCAATATCTGTCAAATTATAATTATCAACTAGCATGAGTCTCTCCAGGTGGGGATAACAGTTTTCAGGAATCAAAATCTTGTACACTTCAGTGTCCCATAGTTCTATCCGTTTCAGGTTGCTTGATGTCGAACTAGAAGAAGGTAAGGGTGCCACAGCAAAATCTACTTGGTCAATTAGGCAATCGTATATGTCTAAATGCTCTAACACATTAAGACGCCCCACAGAGAATGGTAAACATTCCAACACAGAACACTGACTAATTTGAAGATCAGTCAAGGATCTCAAATCTCGAAGAGAGTTTGGCAATGATTCCAGTTTGGGACAAACACGGATTGAAAGATTCTTCAAGGAGGACAAATCTCCAAGAGAGTTGGGCAAGCTTGTCAACAAGTCACTACCTATCATCAAGATTTGTAGCCTATTGAGTCGGCCAATGTCAATTGGTAGCTCCCTCAAGTTCTTCATACCATCTAAATAGAGCTCTCTCAAGGATGCCTTATTTGTGATTTGACGAGGCAACTCTTCCACTTGTTTGCACCCAGAAAGCCTCAAAAATTCCAGCTTTGTCATGTTTTCCAAAATATTCAAGTCCTCTGATGTGAACGTGAGTTCTTCACACATCCTCAAATCAAGATGTTCCAAGAGCATCAGGTTCTTGAAAGAAAGTGGTAATTTCCTCAAGTTCGGGCAATTGAACAGATCCAGATACCGAAGATTTCTCAAATAACCGAAACTACTAGGTAGTGATGATAAGTTTTCACAGCCGCATAATTGCAGGTGTTGCAATGATTGCAGTTGACAAAATTCTTCTGGTAAACTTACAAAATTCAAGCCCTCAATGATTACTATCTTTTTCAACATATTGAGACATCCAATTGAGTTTGGAAATCCTTGAAATTTTTCACAATAAGAAATGACCAACTCTCTTAACTGCACAGGAGCCTGCAGTCCATTTGGAGTAAAGAAAAGTAAAACATACAGTAATTATTAAATAAATTTAAATAGAGATTTCATAGAGAAAGATACTTACATCACTGTCATCCTTCCACAACTCTTCTAAGTGATGTTCAGCACCCCACTCTTGCTCATAGAGTTCTAGAATCCACAAATTTTTCAGTGGAAGCCATGAGGGAAGATTTCTCTGCCCAATCTCGAACCAGCGAAGCCAGACCAGCTCCCTTGATACTTCACACACAACTCCATTAAAATAATTTCCTCTAGTCACAAAAATCTTTAGTCCGTGTATAGAGGTTGCCATTGACCAAATACCTCCACTGCTGTTGGCCATGAGTTCCTCATCTGAGCTTCGAGAAGGGATCATTACTTGATAGGTCTTACCGGCCTGAATAGGAATCAGGAAATGCATTATATAATAAGCAGCAATGCATAAAGCTAAAACCTTTAGTGAAACTAGAGAAACAAAGGTTTCAAACAGACCCCATATGGCTGCCACTCTGTTACGCCAGTTGAGACTGCCTTTATCCCTCGGAAGACATTTTTCTTCTGACAAAAAATCAATAAGAAAAAGACTATTATCAATAGTAAATAAATTAATGTAGTAGAGGCATCCAATATCCAGTGTATTGTTGTAGATTTGTTTTATTGGTTCAACTGCAACAACTTTTCCATCAACATTTCAGATCACAACTACTTTATTTTGTGATGATGGATCAACAGTTGAATTGTTGATTAAAAATGTTGTTACACAGTTAAATAAAAATACAGCCATGTATATATTATATTGGCTGCCCAAACACATGGATGGACTGAATGGGTAAGTTTAGATATACTGTCTTCTTAAAGCAGCTGCTTGCCTGGAAAAGACAATAAACTTTTTAATCTCACAAAATATATAGAAAGTATTAACCTCACCTCTGTTTGTTTCACAACATTAACAATCTGTTGTGGCAACCAAAGTCGATAAGGTGAATGTTGATTTGCGATTTCCCTCCCCAAATCTCTCAAGTGATCATGCATTCTTATGTGATCGTCTTTGTCAAGTTCCACCAAGCACTTATTCAACAGCTTTTCCCAACTGTGCAGTCCACTCCACCCTGATCCATTCCATAATTCAATTGCCAAACTGTTCTGTTCTCCAATTAAGAAACATGCAGTGTCAAGGAATATCTCTTTCTCTTCATCATCAAGGGCATCGTAACTTACCCTGAGCTTCTCTTTAATATCATTAGGCAATATTCTCGAGATCTTATGCAATAGAGACTCCCAATATTCTTTGCGCGTCTGTCCATAAAGCTGTCCTCCGAATACCTTGAGCGATAGAGGTAATCCATTGCAAGCTTCTAAGAACCTTTTAACTAGCTCCTCAAACCCATCCAACGGAGACGATTGTAAGAAAGCGTGCCAGCCAAAAAGTTGCTCAGCATAAACTGGATCAAGAGGTTTCATTTTGTACACAGAAGATATTCCCCAAGATCTTAGAACTTCATACTCCCGTGTTGTTACAATAATGAGGCTACCCCATCCAAGGCTGTCATACGCAGGCAAGAGAGCATCCAACTGGTCTACCCCGTCCACATCATCCAGAACAATGAGTACCCTGACATATCTCAAATGCCTTTTGAGAATTGCCTTACCATACTCTGTATTGTCAAATGACACATTTTTAACACCAAGGTCTTTGAGGAGTTGAATCTGTTTCTTATGCAACAGGCCTTTGGCTGCACCATCTCTAACATCAAAAATAAAACTTGATCTCTCCATGAATGAGGATCTTTTGTTGTATAACTCTTTGGCAAGTGTGGTTTTGCCCGAACCACCCATGCCCCAAATTCCCACAATACGTACACTCTCAGTCGATTGGAGCGTTGTTATCTCAAATTCTTGTACTATTTCTCTGAGACCAACTGGGTGTTTTGCAACGTCTAAGGGCACATCATTTATTACTTTCAAAACACACCTCTCAATATTCTTCAGCAGCCTCTTCTCATCACTGAACAAGTTAAAACATAAAAATTTCAAAATACTATCAATTCACTGTACCACACCCTAATATATGGAAAATCCAAAACACTCACAAATAATTATGCCAAAGTTAAGTGCATAGATACGAATGAGAATTTATACTTGTTAAGCTAGGGAGGCATAATGGATGGTTCTTACTCGTCATTTTTGATGATTTCACCAGTGTAAAATGAGACATCATGGAGGGCCTTTTTCCACTCCTCAAGTTTTTCAGGGCTGTATCTGTCTTTCTTTTCATACTGCAGAAATGCATCAACATATATTCCTTTCCCTTGAGCTACCCATCTCAGATCAGTGGGCTCTACATGATAGAAAACAGGAACAATTTTGGCACCAGTTTTAAGCATAAATGCGAGCTCTGCCAAACACCAAGCTGATTTTGCATAATTCTTAGAAAAAATTGCTATATGAAGCAACGCATTGCGCATTGCTACTTCTAATGTTGAAGGCAAGAAATCACCATATTCCAACTCCTCTGAGTCTAAAAAAGCTTCCACCTTCATATTTTTTAAGAGATTATATATGCTGCTAGCTAGCGTTTGCTTGCAATCGGGTCCCCGATGATTGATGAACACATCGTAGCATGGCTTGTGCTTGAGTGTCGAGGCAGAAGTAGATGGGGGTGGTGCGATTCCTTGAAAAGCACCTGTAACCTGATTCTCTCGTACAAGAGCAGGGGTAGAAGTAGATTCAGACGATGCAATTTCAGAAAAAGCAGCCCTAGATTGATCATCTGGTATAAGATCAGGGGTAGAAGTAGATGCAGATGGTGCCATTTCAGGAAAAACGCCCTTAAGTTGATTCTCTGGTACACGATCAGGGGTAGAAGTGGATTTAGATGGTGCCATTCCCTCCGAACCAGCCTTGACCTCGTTCTTTTGTATAATATCAGCGGTAAAATTAGGCACCGATGCACCCATTGCCTCATTTTCTGGTGGACGATCAGTGGTAGCAGCTGATACAAGCATAACCTCATTTTCTGGTATAGGATCAGCAGTAGAAGCAGATGCAACCATAACCTCATTTTCTGGTATAAGATCGGTTGTAGAAGCAGATGCACCCACTACCTCATTTTCTGGTTTAAGATCAGTGGTAGAAGCAGATGCCAAGGGCTTGGATTCTTTCAAACACCCAAAGCAGCATGAGAAAAAGCTTCCAGATGATGATGTAGAACAAGAAGATGAAGACGGTGCCATTCCTTGAGAAGTGTTTGCAGGTTCCTTCTCTGGTCTAGCAGAGCTTGTAGAAGTAGATGCCTTGGCATTGAATTCCATGGAACGCCCAAAGCAGCATGAAAACAAGCTCGGAGATGATGATGTAGACAAAGTAGATGAAGACAGCGCGGTTCCTTGAGAAACGTTTGTGGGCTCACTCTCTAGTCGAGCACCAGTTGTAGAATTCGATGCCATGGAAGTAGATGCAAGGAAAGACACAAACGGTGTAAGGCTGTGAAAGCAGGAGGCTTGGTGTTAGAGGATGTGAAACGCTCAGTAAACAGTAATGATCAAATTTACAGGTCGAGGGAATGTTGTGTATTTGCTAAAGAAACGGCGTGGGAAAAACGCAGATAATGGTGGATAAAGTGGTACTAGTGGCGTGGAAGACAGAACAGCCATCTTGAACAGCACACTAAGGCTTTGACTAAATTTTGAACTGATAGGACGCTCTCTAGGACACGCAGAATAAAAAGAAGTCTTCATTGGTCATATTGCTTAATTAAAAAAAAACCCTACTAGTTGTATGTATGATCAGGACTATGAGTTGTAAATGATTCCCCTCTATTTTATTTTCACATTTAGGTTCTTAGATTTTTTTTAATATTAAAATTTAAAGTGTTTTTATATAAAATATAATACAATAAAATAAATTTTATATTTAAAATATTATAACTTTTTTAAATTATATTTTAATCTAATTATTTAATTAAATAAATATTATAATATTTCAAGATTATATATTAACTTTTCAAGATATAACTTATCATATGATTAGATAAGTAATTTATCAAAATTATTTATAGAAATCATAAATTCTATTAAAAAAACATCTAAACATAATTCTCACTTTATAATTTTTAGAATATTTGCACCATTAATATATCGACAAAATAATCCTTGATATAATTATATAGTAAGATGTATTAAGATATACTTATATTATATTAAATCAATATATAAAACTATTGAAATAGTTATTTTCATTAAAAAATTACTGTTATAATTATAATAAAAAATTAATATCATTTATTATTATTTTATAATTAGATCTATTAAATTTCTACAAGGCATGAAAATGAGTTTTAATTTCTGGATTTGATTGTGTATGGTTTTTTACCATCAACGTTTCAAATCATACTACATGATCCATCATCAAGATGCAATCTTGAACATGAAGAACAAAAAATACACAATCAAAATCCAAAAATTAAAACTCATTATTTTGTAAATTTAATAATTTATATTTTAGTAATATTTAATCGTTTTGAATTAGTATTTTTTAAAAAAATTATTAATTAAATTTATTGAACTAAAATATTAATTAAATCAAATCAAATTATGTAAGTGTTTAAATATTTAAATTAAGTTAAGAAACCAATTAAATTAAAATAACTTATTAATTTATTTGATTTGAGATCTGAATTTATCTAATCTTAATCTTAAGCTAGTGCTAATCCTAATTTAATTCTTAGAATAAACATAATTTAACATCAAATCAAATTAAAACCTAGACTTAAACCATAACTTGGAAATTAATCCTAAATCAAATTAGAACATCCACCAAATTAAATCAAAATATGAATTCAACCTACTTCATTTAATAACATTATATTTACATTGATTCTTTTACATTACATAATCAAATTTGACAACTTAATGTTTATAATGAAAAATTTATTTGTCAAAATTACAAATAAAAAACATATCAAACATTTTATTTAGAAATCATTTATTATAGAGAGGCGCATCACACTTATTTTAAATATAGATAATTAAATGTTTATATAAGTATATTGAAAATATGATGACAAATTGATTTAAAATAATTTTTTTAAAATATAATATAAATATATATATTTTACATTATCTTACAAAAAAATATTTCAACCAAATTATTTTCTATTTGAAAATAATCAAGATATAATTTAAATCTATATTTAGATTATATATATATATATATATATATATGATAATACATTTCACACAAAAGAAGAGAGTGCCTAATTTAATATACTTTAAAACATCTCTGCTACTCTACAAAGACATAAAAAAATGACATTTCTTTGACGAATAAATGTATTGTAATTGTTGTTGGTGATATACATATGTACCATAAAAAATGCATGTCAGCATTGAAGCACAAAGAAACAAACAGAAATGAAATTCGAAGTCCCAAGAAAAATTTATATGTGATTGGACATACTAAGTCAATGCTTAGAGTGTAATGTTTAAGGTTGGCCTTTACAGACATGGTTGATCTTGTATAGCAGGAGAGGTTTTCATATCATGTTTATCCTCATCACCAAGAGGGGATTCAACCCCTTGTTGATCCTAGAAATTTAAAGGAATACCTGAGCCCATCTTATCAATCTCATTTCTTTGCTCCTTCTTTTGTATGTCTTTTCCTTGGGGGTTGAAATCTCTTGCTAGCATCCACATCTTTAGTGCCTGTGTCCATCTCAATATCATCACCATCATAGTCTTCGGAGGAAATGAAAACTTTACCTTTTTTCTTCTAATACTTTTTCTCCTTTTTCTTCCCATTAGGATCCACTGCATCTTCTTCATCAGTTTTCATATCATCTTCCCCCTCCACATATTCATCATCAGAGGAAATATCCATATTGATCTTCTTCTTAGTCAAGGTGATTTTCTTCTCTTTTTTAATAGAATTGATAAGGGTTTTTGAAATTGGACGGGCTTTTCCTTCCCCTTGGATTTAGAAATTTCCTCTTCCTTTGAATGCATGCCCTCATTGTCTTCAGTGTCAGAATAACCTTGAGAATTCTTAGACCTCTCCTCCTCATTACCCACCACACCTCTCTCCTCAATGAATTTCTTGACAGAGTGACCCGTAATATACTCATAGAAGAGTAACATCAGGTCATCATGGAAAGGAGGGTTAATGATCTCCTTATCTCTCAGACCATTAATACTAGCATTCATGGAAGAATGCAAATAAAAAGGATTTGAAATCTTAATGACATGCCTAAAATGGTTCAACAAAGAAAAGTGGTACAAGCAAACCCTAGAAAATGATCATCTAGAGTAACATAGTAAACAATGACACAAAGAACAAACCTCCATAGCTTCTTAATGCATCTGGGTTGAAAGTAGGTTTTACCCTAAGATTTGACAAGGGCTTCATGCTCACTAGACTCCTTAGGGTGTTCTTCAATAGCAGCATCAGAAAATTTATGGTCCCTACAAAATTTCCTTCCCACAATAGGAATGCTTGTGACTTTGGAAATAAGCTCCTCAGTTACATTAACACTCTGACCACCTACATTCAATGCACCTTCATCGCAATTCTTTAGGAATAATTTTGTGACATATGATCTGCCACCATGAAACCTCTCTATGAACGTAATCAAGCCACCTCTATGTAAAATACTCCATACCTTAGTGCAATTTCTCCATTTTTGACAACTAGGTAGTTCCCTCCTATGTTGACCGCCCATCCTTCTCTTATGGTTGAAAACTCTATCACTTGGTAGAGAATTCACACAAAAAACTGAAAGCAAGCAAATGGAAATGAGAAGATGAATGAAAATAAAAGTCTAGGCTCTAAAGAACACCTTGAAGACATGTGGGGTTGAAGTGAAATATTTTTTTTGACCCTCCTTACACTCCAGCTAACATCTTGTAATTACTAGCAAATCCTTTCTAGGTACTTCCATAATCATTAATAATGACCCTTGCCTTACCATTTATTATATCATACTCAATGCTTGACATGACATCTATAGGCAAACTCCTTTCACCCAACCACATCATCTTTGATTCACTCTTCATTGCCACATTAGCAATTGAATCAACAACCATATTAGATTCCATATAAACATGTGATATGTGGACTACATCCATGTTTCTGAGATTGTCTCTCATTTCCTTTTTGATATTGTCTATAGTCTATGAAGGACTAGACAAATCTTTAAGACATTTGATTATATTTATAGAGTCTCCCTCCAACCAATGCCTAATAATACAATGTCTTTAGCCAATTTGGTGACCTAAAGGGTAGTCATCACCCCAACAAGGTGGTTAGTTTGAGTCCCTAAAAGATGTACCACCACCATCATGAAATGACCATAAATGTTGAGTTCTTGATGATTTTTTCGTAGTTATTTGAATTTTGTTAAGTGTAAGATTAAACAAAAATATAAATGTGAATATTATATATATAACATTTTTTTGAGTGTTTTATATGAAATGATTATTTGCAATTTGTGCCCCATTGGTTTATTTATTTATTTATATTTTTTACAAACTTTTTATTAATTTTTTTAGGGCTTTGGTGGTAGTCTTAGCTATTGCATAGGAGAAGAGTGTCAATGAACTAGAGGATTTTAGTAAATTTGAACTCAAAATATATGAAAGGTGTACTTTGTGTGATTTTCATCTTCGAGTATATATAGTCTTCTTAAATAATATTTTTATTAATAACAATGTAATGATAAGGTCTACAAAAATAATATTAATCATAAATTAATTTTCCAATTTTTATATAGTAGAAGAGAAAAATTGAGTTTTATATTTTTGTAAGAATTATGTGTGTAATTGTTTATTTTGATTGAAAATGAAATGAAATGTGTTGATGTAGGTAGGCTTTGAAACTTAATAAACTTAGTAATATAGACATTTTGTAGAATATAATCTAAAGAAGAACACAAAACTAAAAATATTAAATTATACAAAATATGACATTTTTCCTTTAATTAAAGACACATTAGTCTAATAAACTATTTGGCCTTATAATTGAAATGCATTAAGTCAATTGTTAGAATAATAATGAACTCAGTTACATAATATGTTGGATCGTATGAATTGATAGGTTAAAATTTCATGAAACTGTAAATATTACACTTAAATTTGTTAATAAACCATAAAAAAATATTAAAGTCAACATATGTGTTGGTAAATAGATTTTTCACTACGAGTGCTTCTTAAAAAAAAAATAGTATTTGTCTGAGGAGTAGTGACAACCATACCAACAATTGGATAGATTGGAGCTTGATCACTATCAAACCACAACCTTCCTCTGCATTTGAGAGGGGCAACTCCATCATATGATAGGGGTATTTGTATTTATGCATACTTTTCACCTGAAAGTACAAAAATGAGACAAGAAACTAAAGAAAATGGTTTAAATGAACCCCAAAAGAAAATATACAAGTACTAGTTGAGATTCATAATCTAGAATGATTACAAAGGGGTATCAACACAAATGATGTTTGGATATGTAATAATGAACTCAGGATAACAAATCTCAACATAAGAGGAGAGAGGTTATCTTATCACATATAAGCTTAGCTACCCGAGCATTGTTAATCTTCATCATTACATATATCATTTGAATAAGAAACTAATGGATTACATAAATTTGCACAAAGACATTACCGTCTTAATATACAATAAATTAGTAATGAAATCTGAAATATACATCTAAACATATGAATAGATGCATTCTTTATTGTCTCTTTGAATATATATAAATTCAAAGACAATTTTGTAAATAATATAAATCAAAAAATCTCTAAATAAATTTCTCCATAGTATCCCCTTTGTGCCAAACATTCTTGCCCCCTTTTACATTGCAAATGAGCTTATATTTATAGATTGTCTTAGTAACTACTAATTAGGATAACTTTCTAACTACTTGATGTAACTAACTTGAATAACCACTTAAGATAACTACATGGAGTAGCCACTTAGAATAACCACCCAAGTGATCACTTTTTGTAAGTACCTAAGCAACTACTACTAACCACCCCTTTTGAGAACATGTTAGGATGTACCTAACTTTTACAATAATATATCCCAAAACCCAACTTCAATTACAATAAGTAACAAAGTCACTTTTACAAAAGGCAAGATTATAAGATCCATAACATCAAAAAGAAAACTAGGCATTGGCCTTATTGAAGTAGCACTTAGTCTTCTTGGAATGGTGAACAACTCGATCTCAAAGGAAGTCAAATTCACTAGCATATTTTTAAGAAATTTGAGATGATATTTTAAATAATTCCAACATTCCTCTATAAACCATCATGGGTCATAGGTCAATGCAGATGGATTTGATAGTCTTCTTGGAATGGTGAACAACTCAATTTCAAAGTAAGTCAACTTGACCTGCATATTTTTGAGATTTTTGAGACAACATTTTAGATAATGCCAACATTCCTCTGTATATCATAGGTCATACCAATGGAGATGGATTTGATAGTCTTCTTGGAATGGTAAACAATTCAATCTCAAAGGAAGTCAACTTCACCTGCATCTTTTTGAGAATTTAGAGACAATATTTTAAATAACGCCAACATTCCTTTGTGTATCATCATGGATCATACCAATGGAGATGGATTTGAATTGTCCCATATGCATAGTAGATAACATGCAAATGACATCACCATATTAGAAAGTAAGATCATTTATATTAAAATGAAGGACCACCTCATTTCCATAAACTTTCATATTAATTTCACTCCATCCAATTTTTCAAAACTCTTTGTCATCCAGCTTTGAGAAGTACATGATGCAATTCATTTTGGTTTATTGTATTCCCAATGATGACATCCATTGAAGGCATTATGTATTCAACACTTAAGTGGTCTTATGATTCTATCTTTTGCATACAGGTTTGTTAGAGCATTTCTGGCAAAATATTTCTATCAAAACCATTTTATCTATCATATTTGAATAGATGCCAATTCTATGCTTCCTACATTCATCATGTTGATTTCTCTATCCCCATGCATACTTGAAAGAGATCAAGATTGGGTTCATCAAGTATGTCTTCTAACCTTGTTATTGCATTTTTTTGTATGTTTTAGCATTGTTTTGTATAATTTTTAAGTTTTTCTTCAAGTTTGTTTAATTCTTTTAAAATGCAAGTGGTTTCTTATTAGGAAATGTTAATACTCAACCACCAAATATCCATCTTGATCAACAAAATCATCCACAAAATCAAAATGAAAACCCTCCACAAGATCAAAATGAAAACCCTTGTGAGGAAGAGCAAGAACCTCCACCGATTGAAAGACCTCCTCCTAGCACCCAAGACTGTGAGAATTTTCCTTAGGGAAAAATTCACCCGAGAACTAAAAACTCAAACACAAGAACAACTGTAGACCAGAAAGAGAGAGTATGATCTGAATGATGATATATTCATTCAATATGCCATTTGCAAGTACACTACGAGTGCCTGTATATAAAGGCCTCTAGAGAGCTTGTAGAATGCATAGAAGTCAGCAACATGATAAGTCATACAACCAGACACATGTCCACCAGATATGGGTTATCCTCCATTAAGCATGGAATTAAGTGTGATGATGAGAGGATAAGCCTACAAGGGTGTAACACATAAATCAGTGTTGTAGACAACATGTGCTAAAAAGGGAGTGTGAATAACTATGTTTTCTACATGACAACTCCAGTGTTGTAGACATCATGCAAACTCTAGTGTTGTAGACATCATGTGCTGAAATACAGTTTCGTACTTTTGTGTTGTCAACATGACAACTCAAAAAGGTGCACAAACTCCTAAGTGTTTCACAAAATAAAATAATAAAATAATGCATTAACCTAAGTAAACTTAAGTTAGTGTAAATAGTAAATACGTATTTACACCAACAAAGACAATATAATGAATGAAATTAAAAGAGGGAAAAATCAATTAGAATAAATCATTGGTGGGTTAGAATCTTGCGGGAAAACTAATCCTATGAGAGCATAATTAGCATCCTCCCTTGAGTCCATTGTAAGCTAGGTAGCTTCTGTTAGTAGTCAGATGGATATTTGGAATGTTAAGAGAGAAGAAAAAAGAAGATATTATGTGAAAAAATTATCCAATGAGGATGTTAAAAAAAAGGACATAACAAAAGGTCACTTATGTGCATTGTTTACAAATCCAGAAGAATAATAAACTATTAAAACTACAACTAAAAGGTTCCTCATCCACTGGTGCATCCATGATGATATTAGAAATAACTTTTGGGATAGATGGTGGATGGTCTTTGATGCCCCTCCCTGCAATAATCATGAGGTTCCAATATATTTCTTAAAGAAATTGTATTGTGAATTTTGTCCTCAGGAAGATACATAATTCTTTTGACATGTTAGATTCTCAAGGTAGAGACGAGGGTTGTCATTTGAGAGGTCGGAGGCATATCGTGACCCTAATGTAGTTAGGACACCTATTTTCAAGCCATAGGGTGAGCATGTCATTATTCCTTCAATTGTGAAGGAACATGTAAAGACTAGTACTCTAGGGACTATCAATGCTTTGACACAAACCCTCATTCATTGTGCCAGTCCATTAGTTGAGGAGGAGCCTTCTAGTCACATGTGCATGTCATGTGGATCCTTATGCACATTTGACAGTCACATTGGAGACACTATGGATGATGGGCTAGTCACTAATGACTTCCTAAGTGAGACATTTGACATTGATACACAGGTAAATTACAATTATAATAAACTAATTTGATCACATTTCGTATGTACAATGAATGACTAATAAATTATAATGTCTTAATATTATTCAAAATTCAGGGTAAGAGTGTTGATGACCCTAGTACAGATTCCCTAACCCCATTTTAAGTCTCATCGACAGGTATATATTGTTTTAATCATTTCAATTAATACATATATTTATTAAGTAATCATATGAAGGATTGACAAAAATAATTTATCCATGTGCATTAGTTCTCTACTGGACCATCAACATTAACAAGGGACTTTGAGCCTAGGCATGATACAAGTTTCATAGAGGTACATTTGTTTCATGTTAATTTAATTCATTTGATTATATTATATTCTATAAAAAAATTATGTAAATTGTATTATATGATTTGCAATTGTTGACATTAGAGACTCCTCTTCATCTTCACCAGTCCATCGATCGTGGAGTTGCTGCCGCTATGGCTAGTTCAAAGCCATTGACTGAGGTATGAATGAGTTTTCATATTTTTATTTGTTATTTATAATAGTTACTATTTAAATTTCAAATGGTATTTATAAATATGATCAAGTGATTATATTGATTGAATTTTTGTAAGGCCTTGTTATTCCTAATCATCTATGAGCCTTTGAGGTAGATGTACAGACTGACTATTTGATGATGGTAAAAAAATAATTAATTTTGTGTGTACATGTATTTGATTTCAATGTATAATAATTATTAAGTCATATATACTTTTTTTGTATCAGCTCCAGTTAGAGAGGAGCCTAAGCAAGAGGACAAACGAGTGCGTGAGGAAGACCCCATCATCTCCCTCCACGTAACAACTGAAGACCTCTAGGGATTTGTTTCCTTCCCCTTGTGGAAGGAGAAGATATAGGGATGGACACATGTATAGGCATTAGTGGACATATATCTTGGATTTTATGTTAGTGGACATATTCAACATACATTTGATGTATACATGACATTATATATTTGATGCATGACATTATTAGATTTACAACTTTGATGCATCAGTTTGTTCATGTATGACATTATTGGTTATCATAATATGTATATTGGTTTATTTGTTTACATTTTAAGTATTTCATGTATTTTATTTTAATGTAATTTGCATCCAAAATAAGGGTAGGAATCATTATAATAAGCTTTGATAGTATCTTTTGACATGTGAATAAGGCTATGATATTCGTTTGTATTTAGATTGTACAAGTTATGAGTACTTTTGTTTATGAGTAACTTATTTTGATTTTTTGTTGGGATGAGAATAGTCAAACTTGAATTCTCATTACTGTTATACAATTAACATTAAAATCTGAATCTTGAGTTGGCTGCATTATGTAAATGTCTAAGCTTGAATCTTAGTGTCATCATAAACATGTCAAGAGTTTATATATGTTTTATCTTCACAACATGAGAAGACTTGAAATAAAGTTTTTAATTTATTCATTGAATTTGATATCAAAATTGCTTTCTTATCTATCCCTTTGAGGGCTTCCTTCATCGAAACACATTATAAATGCTCTTCTTATGATTGTTGTAGCTATAATTGTTACAATATTTCTTGCATATCTATTATCTATCATTATCCACTATGCATTGACTACAATATATTTGAACTCCTTTGTATGGTGATGGATTTAATACCCCTAGGATGTCATCTTTAACTTCGTGTATCTTTTTCATTCTTGTATGTATCAACACACAATATTTAGTGAATCTTAGGATCAATTCTGTCTGGCGTGCCCAAGAATGTTTTAGTGATCAATGGGATGAGACCAACTTGGGACTAGAGTTTACGTGACCATTCAGAGCTAACAAAGTAGACAGTTTGATCCTATGATGATGGGTTAGAGAGATTCACTAGTTGGCGACTTTGTACAAGCCAACACTACAAGTTTTAGTATCGCCTGAGATGGAGCCATAAAATCAAAATGAAATCAAGTCTCCATAAAAAGAGAGAGGTTATTATAGGTGTCAATAACATGATCCTATAAGACTTGCATAAGCACCAAGATATGCCCTGTCAAAGTTTGCTACCCTATGACATTTAGTGACTCTAAGGGTCTATTCAGTTCGGCATGCCTAAGAACATTCGAATAGTCAACAAGATGAGATGAGATTGGGACTAAGGTTTACTTGATCACTTGGAGCTAATGAAGTAGATAGTTCAATCCCATGATGAATGTTTTGAGAGATTCACCTATTGGTGACTTTTATACTAGCCAACATTATAAGTTTCAACATCACTCGAGACAGGGCCGCAAAATCAAAATGGAATCGAATCTCCAAAAAGTGAGAGAGCTTATTATAGCTATGGACACATGATCTTGTAGCCCGAGAACATTTGAGTGGTCAACGGGATGAGACGAGTGTGGTACTAGAGTTCAACCAGACACTTGGAGCTAACGGAGTAGACAATTTGATCGCACAACAAATGGTTAGAGAGATTCACTTGTTGGCGACTTTGTACTGGCCAACACGACAATTTCAGCATCACCCAAGATGGGGCTACAAAATTAAAATGCAATCAAATATCCAAAAAGTGAGAGAGGTTATTGTCATATAGACTCGTTATATTCTTTACAATACTTTTTTTGTTTGAATCATCTATCCTTATTAGCCGAAGAATCTTCATGATGGGCCTATATTTCAAATTCCTCAACATTTCAACAAATAATTGGCATTGATTTGTCACATTTAATTCTTCAAAGAACAATCTCCACATACGATTAACTTTTCTTTGACAAGTACACTTGCTAATCTAGTTAGGCATTGATTTAAAAATGTTAGTATCAATATCAATCAAATATTTTGATCTTATAAAATGAATTCTAGAAAGTGTTATAATCTCTTCCATTCCGTCAACATTTTGAACATCAACATAAGATTGAGTAATTTGTGTACCTTGAATCGAAGATTATGTGCCTTGGCAATAAGATGCAAAAGATGAAATATCACCTACTTGATATGTTGATGTTGTGCCTTCAACATGACATGATGGAGTGTGTACATCATCGGACATAGAAATTAACGTCTCTTCAACATGAGATGATAATATGAATCCAACATTGGAAGATGGTGTTGCTTCACAATTCAATTGTCTTCTTGAGCATAAGAGTATCATTCATTCTCTTTGTCTTTCCAATTCTTTCTCTTTGTTTCTTTGTATTGGTGGTTTGTGTTCCTCTTTGAAAGACAATTCTTCATTATTGAATTGCAAATTTCTTTGTTCACGTAGTAGTTTCATTTTATCTCTTTTAATTGCCAAATTTTTTGCCATCTCTTCCATTGTTTGAGCTTTTGGTTTCTTCCTTGGCATGATGATGATTTCTATATGTCAAATTATTCAAACACCCAAATTACTTACAATTTTTAAATAATAATTTATTCTAATACATACACAATATATATTAAACAACTTGTAAAATTATAATCAATTAAATTCACAGATTAAAATTTCTTACCATTTTCAAATAACAATTCATTCAAACATACAAATTTCAAAGAAATCACTATATATTAAACAACTTGTCAAAATATAATGAAATTTGTCTCTATAGTAACAAAGAATATTTAAAAAGGACTGCACTAACCTTTTCTATACCAAAAATGCTCAAAAACCCTTTAAATAGTGTATCCAATGATTGAATTTGGTGTTTGTGTAATGCTACACTAAGCATAAGCAATAATTTTGAAACAAAGAACAAGTACAATGAATGTAATAATATATATATATATTTATACAACTTAATACAAGTACAAGTACAACGATTGAGCCACTCTCAATCCGAAAACCTCAAAATAAAAGAAGATATCATCCAAATACATTTCCAGTAAGATACTAATTCATATTGAATTCAATACAATAATGAAGTACGATATCATTCTTAAATGCCTATATCCAACCTATGGATCCTATAAGTAACAAATTATGTTTCTAGAAGTAACTTCAACAGTCATCCTTAGCTACTTGTTAATCAACTTGAAGCACCTAAAAACACACAGAAAATTCAACACAACACAAAGAGGGCTTAGTACACACTGAGTTGAAAAGCATAATCCACCTGCATACATGTTAGAATAAACATACACATATTCATAATGCAGATATCTAATCCACTTAATATAGTGCAATTCTAAAATTAATATGCAAGAAGTATAAATCTACTTAACAATGCAAAATTAAACTCGCACTAAGAATATCCAATAAATGAATCATATTTATACTGAGGTGTCATTGTTATGGCACTAATATTTTGCATCCATGTATGGTATGCTCATAGTCAACACATAATGAAATTCTATAGTATACTCGTCAATGACAGAATAGAGGTTTTCCTTGTTCTCCATACTTAACCCTTTAGGTTTAAGTCATAGGTAAAGCCAATTATCTTTTAATATGTAATTAACCCACCTAGTTCATTTTAACATTTTCACTGAATTAAATAACTAAATAGGATTAACCAAATTCAGCCACCCCGATATATGTTCATCACAGTTATTCTCAAGATACACATCAAACATATTTACAAAAGAATGTACATGCAATAGATATAAAATCAGTATACAGCGTGATACTGCATTCTTCATCTATTTGCAACTTATCTTCTGCTACCAATTTTGAAAGTAACTTAGGTTATTATAACAACAAGAGCCAAACTATAATATTTAAATCACATATAATTAAACTGACATATCACTTTAATGATATTTCCAATAATATAGTTAAACTGACATATCACTTTAATGATATTTACCAATCTTAACACTATACCATTGAACCCTGTTGTTGTAATAAACTAAATTAATCTTTCAAAATGACTAAGATAATAGAATTAAAGTAAATATGATATTCTTGTTCAATATAAAATTCTTATCAAACATATATCATTAGTCCATCTTTTCCATTGAAAACAAATTTCCAATTCGATAATGGATAGAAAAACATCATAAGAAAAATAATTCCAATTCACATACATATGATTTCCATATGATTGATATCTCAATCCCATTCAGTTCCAGAATATAATGGTATTCATTTCAACCTCTACTAACTATATTTCACTATTTAAAATATCACATACTGTACCATATAACAGTTTCCTATAGCATTCAATTGAACAACTGTTGAATCATTATCAATGTTTTCATACAAATAAAACTTGATCAATAATGCTAAATATTCATTTATCTTACTTCCAAATTCCAAAATAGCATAAGATAACTAAAATCTCAACAACATACGAAACTCCAAAATGTAATCAAATCATCATACCCGTTCACACAGGTTATCGGCTATTCCACTAGTATCTTTCAATCTGTCAATAATTATAATAAACTATGTTGACAAAAAGGAAATTCAACTATGTTAAAGGTTGTAAGCAAACTGTTCAACATAATGTCCATATTGATATTAAGTAATCATCAGCTATCTAATTTTTCAACAATCACATAATACTTATACAATTGTGAATGAATCCAGATCACATGCACAATTCAATAAAACATCAACTAATATAACTTGATACCTTTCTACAATTTCCATAACATATTAAGGAATTTATGCTGTCGCAATGATATTTCTACTTGTTTCAAGCTCCCTCTTAACTGTTTGACATAATGTCATTACCATCAGTTGTCATATACTGTTCACTATGTTATCTACGTCTTCATTTAACAACGGTTCAGTACCTTAGCTGAATCCTTAGGTTTCAACAAAGTGTTTTTAATATAATGACCGAGCCTTAGTTTTCAAATGCACTATTCAATATAATGACTTAACCCTTGGTCATGAGAAATGTTTAACAGAGTGACTGTGCCCTTGATTAGTCATGAGTTTGCAATCCAATGCGAGCTCGTGTCTTGTGGTCAAGCCACGCAAACCCATGGACGCTGAGATATGGGTTCTCTCAGAGCTCGGCTCTGAGGAAGCTGAATACCCATATGTTGTATACAATCACATGCATGCTTACTGTCGCAAGCATGTGTTTCTGACCGGGTTCAACTTGGTGGGAACCACATGTTTGGGGAAAAGCCCAAAATATATGCATACAACAAATCCCAAAATATTTCACCATACTTCACATTCAAGTATGGATATGTGCAGGCCTACACCATACACAGTGCCCAACTTTGCATATATCCATGCTTGAGTGTCAAATATTCATCATTTAAAACTGATACATGCATATCGAAATACAAATGCAAATATAAATAGAGAGAGAGATAGAATAGGGTAAGAAATTTCCCCTACTTGAAATTAGTAGAGGGTAAATGCTCAGCATGAAATACTTCAGCAACCCACCGTCAGAGCCAAAAACCCAACTCAAATCCACGCTTCCAAAATGCCAAAACAAATAAACTTGGTTGAAACAGAGGATAAATTATTCAACAGAAGAAATCGAATAAAATGCAAGAGAATGATTGGTAGTGAGAAACTCAACAATGCTCGGCCTCATAAGAATGAATGTTCTTTCAACAAATTCCTCCATGATGCTGATTCCTTAGCAATAAGCATCATAGGTGTTTAACAAAATAGAGCACTGTGGCCAAGTTTCTTGCTCGATCTCAGCAAGAAACCAACTTACGAAAATAAATGGTCAACCAAAACCAAAATGCAATAATACCCTCATTAACTTGCATTAATTCAACTGCAACACTTCACAATGCCGTGCATATGGCAGTCTCAAAGCCACTACCATGTTTGGCTTTCAAAAACAATGAATATATTACCTTTTACATAACATTCGAAACCCATTTAGGGTTACATATTACATAAGAGGTAATTAAACCTTTTTTTTTAAATCATAAAATCCTAAGTAACCTTCAATGCTAATAAAATAGTTCTAAACAGAAAATACGTTCAGCATAAGTCTCGTGTTCCAAAGGACAATAATATAACCAAATTCTACAGAAATAAAAACATAACATTTGAAAGGAACTTATAACAACAAAGTCCTAATATGTAGAAAAACTGAAGTAGTGGTTAGGCATGACAGTTTGCTAGCTTCCAATACCATGAAACATGTGTTTTCTATCAAAATAGCAGAGCAAACAACAAACAAAAAAGACAATGTGGGTCAGTAGGGACCCAAACTTTCCTTGTAACCATTTTTTGGTGTTTTCATATAGTGCATACACATTGTGTGAAAACTCTCCCCCTCTCTCTCTTTTTTGCCCTATCACTATCCCTCTCTCTCTACCTCTCTCCCTCCCTATCCCACCCCCTCTCTCTCTCTCTTAGGGGATTAGAGAGGGTAGGATAGGGAGAGAGGGAGGGAGAGATGGAGAGAGAGAAGGGAATCAGAGAGGGTGGGATAGGGAGAGAGTAAGGGAGAAATGGAGAGAGAGTAGGGGATGGGAGAGGACGAGAGAGAGAGAGAGAGAGAGAGAGAGAGAGAGAGAGAGAGAGAGAGAGAGAGAGAGAGAGAGAGAGAGAGAGAGAGAGAGGTTGGGATAGGGATAGAGGGAGGGAGAAATGGAGAGAGAGTAGGGGATGGGAGAGGATGATATATATATATATATATATATATATATATATATATATATATATAGAGAGAGAGAGAGAGAGAGAGAGAGAGAGAGAGAGAGAGAGAGAGAGAGAGAGAGAGAGTAGGGGATAGGAGAGGGTGGGTTAGGGAGAGAGGGAGGAAGAAATAGAGAGAGAAAGTAGGAAATGAGAGAGGGTGGGATAGGGAGAGAGGGAGGGAGAAATGGAAAGAGAGAGAGAGACTAGTAAATTTGGACCTATTTTTCGACACGTGGGTGGTCAAAATTTAACACTAAATGTCAAAAGTCAATGTCACTAGAATTGTGTTGAAAGTTTGATACACTCCATGGTTGTCGATTTATCAACATGCCACTATGTCAAAAATATCCTCATCTATGTCACATGGAAATGTCGGATAACTAATTTGAAATGTCGAACTATCAACACCATCCATAGATGATTCAATAGGTTTTTATACCATTGACGACAAACCATGTCAAACTATCAACTCCAACTAGAGATGATTCGATGGATTTGTCATACCATCAATGACAGGCCATGTAAAAATATCAATGACAACCAGAGTTTTCAAAAAATAATAATGAAATAGTCTCACTATATATTAGGCTAATAAAAGGCTAACTAGTGCTTTCCCCAAGAACAGGTGCAAGGCATAACCGATAGAAGTCAACCATTTTAGAAATGTGATAGAATATGCATCAAAATTGATGTACGAGACATTTGCAAAAATTCTAGTGCAAAATTTGTGTGTGTTGACAATAATTACATTATTGTTTCTATCTCCTATTCTTGCTAAAATTCTTGTCTATCATGCCCTCTTTTCCCACACCCAGTACAAATTCAAGCTTCTGCTTAGGTGGTTGGATTTCCCAATTGGCACCTTACCCATGTCATATATCACAAGCTCTCAAAGACATTGATTTCACTCGACTTTGTTTTTCCTATCATGTTCACATTTTCATTGCCTGATAGGGCAACAATATTTGACTCACTAACTTCTATCTATGTAGGGGAGAAGACCAAGATTGGTCTAGTTATGGTAGTGATTGAAAAATTGAGTTGTGAATTTGTGTAGAGGTTTCTTATGTATGGAATGTTGAGAGGTGGTGATGGTAACATTAGATGGGAAACCCCACTGTTGTTTTTGACATATTCCATGGTAGCTTTAGTTGATACTTTGATGACCTCAGATTGGATATTCTTCGTATACTTTGACAAAGTCATTTTTGGTACCACTTACTTTGCCTACATTATTCAGAAAGGTGAAGATCATGACCGTGCAAAAGAAATACCTGATGCATTCTTATTTGCATGTTGTTTCATTGATTGGGTTTATGTTTTCATAAGCATTCCCTAGCCTGATTCTAGCCTAACGTGGCTTGATTCTAGCACTTTGCATTTGTTCAAAAAGTTGGATTACCTCCTTGTCGAACCCATGTAGAGCACAATCCATTATAAAACATTCTTGAACTTGATCATTTTTTCAAAAACCATACAGACATCTACCATACTATGCAACTACATTGGGCATACTTTGTAATAAGAGCACTACTTATAGAGATATCCAACTCCAATCCCTTTTAATTGCTTGAGAATAAAATTATCTACCTTGATTAACAATTGCTAGGTGTATGCACACCCCTAACACACTGATGAAACAAAATTTATTTGGGTCAGTACATGACCACAAGTCTAATTTTTTTTAGAGAATCCTCACGATGTCCAGTACAGGCATAGCTTGCAACCATTAAAATCATAGTTACCATATCAAGCTCTAGAATTTGATTGAACAAATTGTGTGCACTCTCCATGGCATCACATTTTGCATACATACTCACAAGAGTGCTTTCTAAAAGAATATTTGATTCATAGTCCATTTTAATGATGTAAGAGTGGACTTGCTTTGCTTATTAGATTCAACCCCTTCCAATTGCATTTGCAAGAAGAGATTTTGGGCTTCAGTTCCATGTCCATTTTGAATTTTTAACTCTATCATTTCTTAAGTTTGAAGTGATTGGAAGATAGTTTTATTAAGTGACTCACAAATTTGATGATCTAAAAACATTAACGATCTTCAGGTGTCAATGCTTAATACAACTAACAAAGATTTTGTATGCACCATTTTCTAATTTTTGAGTTGCTCATATGGTGAACTTGGAAGTCGATTCATGAAATATGAAAAACTAAGAAATTTTCATATAAGCCACTAAACTTAGAAATTTCAACTAATATCATCCATAGGAGGAGAGAAATCTCCACAAACCAGGTTCCTTCCTTGTCGTCATTAAATAAATGATAATGTGGAATAGATTGTTTAAGATGATTAAAAAGGAAAGATAGAAAGCTTGAAGCTTGTTTATATGTCACTCGATATAGGAATTAAAATAAAAATTACCCTTTTGCTCGCCAAGATCAGTCAATATCAAATTTCTTTAAAATAGCTAAGAGGAAGCCAAATAAATGTGTTTATTGCATAAAAATGTAATTAAGGGAATAAACATTAAGCAACTAACATTTATTCCTACATGATTATGCAAACCTCAAAATATGGAAGATAAACATGTAAATAATCAACATGAAACAAAAAAGAACATAAAACCATTCAAAATATCACTATGCAAACCTCATGAAATCATCAAGTGTAGATGATTTCATTGTTGTGGGATGTGGTTGCTCACAAATCCTGTAGTATAACAATAGGCTAGATGGTGCTTCATGAAAATGAGGAGAGGGCTCTCCTTTTATAGGAAAAGAGATGCAATGGACGGCTAAGATTGAATGCAAGATCGAGGGCTAGGATCTCTCAGGATCAATGAGGTGTCTATGAGGTGGAGGCCAAGTAGACTCGAAGTGGATTAGGGTTTTTGACCATTCAAAGTGGGCAAGATGCTCACACATGTGTGAACAACCTTTGATGTGACATGTCTATGACATGTGTAAGAGGGTTGGAGGCTCAAAGTTTCTCACACATATGTGAGACACCTTGGAAAATGATGGGTCAATGACATGTGAAAGAGGGTTGGAGGCTCAAGGTTTCTCACACATGTGTGAGACACCTTTGGAAAGTGATGGGTCAATGACATGTGAAAGAGGGTTGGAGGCTCAAGGTTTCTCACACATGTGTGAGACACCTTTGGTTCACATGTGAAAGGGGACAAAGGTGTAAGTGTGTAAGAGTCACATGTCACATGTGACTAGGGTTTGCTAATCATTTGATTAGGATTGTACAAATGATTAAGGATGTGATTAGATGAGGAACTACGATTAATTAGTGGATAAGTAGATTGATCTAGGTTAGAAGGATGGGTTAGGTTAGGAAAGTGAGGTTAGGTGAGGGTTAAAGTTAGGAGCCATGTGCTCAAATAGGATTAAATGTAATATTTAATTCCAAGAGGGATTAGGCAAGGATTAATCAAGTAAATGAAGTACTTAATTAAAGTGGGTGAGTTAGGATTTAAATAAACCTTAGTTCATTTAAATCAAGGAAAGGCAAATATAATTAAATAAATGTAAATTTATTTAATAAAAGGTAGGGTAATTAAATAAATAATAAATATCTATTTAATTGGTCAAGAAAAGGGGTTTTGGACAATTTTAGGTGTCTACAATGTGCTTACTTAAAGTTAACTTAAATCTTATTGATTTTGTCATAATCCATCCCAATGAATTAATCAAAAACAAATTAGCTACTGAATACAAGAATATAATATATTATTATGTTCAGAAAGTATTCCAAACAAGTATTGAAACATCCCAAAGAGAGCACTTGAATCCTTTCCTTTGGATGCTCCAAAGTTGTAGATTTTCCCAAATATTGGATATGAGTGGTGCCAATATCATCATGTTTGAAACCAAAAATTGTCTTGTGGTCTAGGCCCCAAATACCTTTGGCAGACACTCAATTGAACCTAATAAATGCTATGGTCACCATGGTAATCTGGTTGATGAACTACTTTTCACATTTTTTGGCAAGGTTTCCCTCTTCCTAGCATAAGACAATATAGGATAATGAGAATAGTTTGGTAGATCTGTAAGCCAAAATAGGCCTATCAACTTAAAAATGTGAGAAAAAATAATGATAAATTAAAGATATAAAAGCATAAATATGTAGATTTTTCAAACAATTAGGTTTACCTAATTTCAACGGTTTATATATAAATGCAATTTTTGTTCTATGGGTCCATTTATTTGTGTAATACCTCAAAGTGCTTATCTAATGTGACCAAATTTGAAGTTATGGGACTGAAAAATTAGAGAAAATGATAACTAATTGGACTTGTTCTCACACTAACAAGATAAATGATTGGAAAATATTTCTATTTTTTAGCTTATGGGAATTTGAAGATAGAATTTACCAATTTAGACTAATACGTCTAATTTATGGGATCTTAAGAATAATACTTTCTAAATATCTGAAAAAGGAACCACCCATCAATTTTTTAATGTAAAGTTATTGATTGAGGCTTCAAAGGGGGGGAAATTCATATGCTCAGGACCTAATTCTTATATCCAAAAGAAAGACAAACTAGCCCATTGACAACATCTTGCTATAAGTATCTAGAGTAAATGAAACTTTTAGTTCCACTTGAGAACTTCTATTCATCACACAAGGTCTTTCACTTGGTGTACTCATTCATTGAGTTAAGCACCCAAGTTTTCATTTCAAATCATGATTTATCTATTTTGGGCTTAAGAACTGGTGCAACAACCTAGAACATTCATCCTTTAACATTCATTAACAGTAGCACACAAACACATAACATTCAATAACATGTGAAATAAGGTATTTAAACATGCCTCAACCAATCATGATTTAATTTTGGATCAACTACCTAATTAGTTTGGAATTTTGTTCTCACCAAAAATCATAAAATATAAGAACAACTGTGCCAAAAAGAGCATAAAAAGATGATTACTGTGCACTAATCATGTTTTTTTTAGCTCTTTTGGCATAATTGTTCTTACAATTTTTTGGCTCAGTCTCCAACTAGTTAGTATGTGTTTTGAAAAATTATTCTTGGACTGTGACTCAAGAAAAAGAGAAATATCAAACTTGATTAAGATGTACATAAATGCAATTAATTTTTAAACTTCAATTTTATAAACTTACAAAGAGAACCATAGAATTATAAGAAACTATTGTGGTTTGTACTATTTGAAAATTATAGTTACAAGTGATAAAGTTATATACCATTGATTTAGAGAGTGCAAAAAATGGAAATGAAGTATTACAAAAGGTGCAAGCTCAACTGCACCCCCCCCCCCCCCCCCCCCCCCACCCCCCATGTGGATGGCACTGTTAAGTAAAGAATAGTTACATACATACATGGATGCATACATACATATATACATACATGGTTAAGTTCTACCTAACTATTTCCAAGGCTACCAAACTATGTCTAAGGTGTCTACACACTGGAGGCATACTCTGCCTACTAGGTTGCCTACATACTTGTATCTACAAGATCAAGTCCCTTGAACTACTCACTCTAACAAATATGTAGTTCTGGTTTCTAATTGTTTTGATGTAGCTATATTCCTATAATCACTAGTGAGATTTACTTACCTAATACAACTCTTTTCCATCATATACCCACTTGGGTGAAATAGGCGGTTTTCTATAATTACGATTCTGTAATACCCTAGTGCAACCTTTGTATTGTAGTTTACAATTAATGTAAGGTTAACATATATACATCCTAACTCACTCCTTATATAGTAATGTTTAAAATCTTGTGACAATAATCAATGGGTCTAAATAGACCCATCAAGTTAATGCTAGCTGGGAACAATTGATTGTCCATTTTATTATACCTAATTTGATAATAGTTCTACATGAATTTGTAATCAACCCAACTAATCAAAAACTAAACCAATTGAACTAGGTTATGGCTTGTCACTTAGTACGAGTTGAGTGAGCTTTATTGTTTTATTATTTAGATTAGAGGTAATGCCATTGTTTTATTATTTGGAACCACTTCAACATCCTTTGCATGGTTTAGAGGTAATGTCATTGTTTTATTATTTGGAACACTTCAATCATTCCTAATTTTATGTTCACAACTCAAATGCTCTCCAATGGTCTGAGCTAAAACGCTCATTACTGCATCCAAAATTAAGGAATACAATACGATTATATCCCCAATGGAGAATTAAAATGCATTTTTTTTGGATTCCACTTAGTACATATTTAGAATGAACATAGATATTGGCAACAATGAAGAAACATATAATCCTCTTATACATAATCATAATTATGTCAGAGATGAACTTAAGAAATTGAGCAATATAGGATGTGCTCAACCAGATATTCTAGCCATCTCAGGTGATTTGGCGAGAGGCTTCTACAAGGGAATAAGCCTCATGAGTTAACATATAATGTCTTGAAATAGTTAAGTGCTACCTAACTATGTCCAAGGCGTCTGCACACTGGATGCATACAATACTACATGTAATATCCTGGTGCAACCTTTTTGTTGTTGTTTACAATAAATGTAAGATTAAACTATATACCTCCTAACTCACTCTTTATATAGTTATGTTTAAAAGCTTGTGTCAATACTCATGGCCATGCTACATGTTAAGTGAGTTTTATTGTTTTTATGTTGTGCCAAGATCTTTGTGTTTACACACACACACACACACACACACACACACACACACACACACACACACACACACACACACACACACACACACACACACACACACACACATGTATACATGTTAGAAATGCTTTATAATAACTGAGAGGGGGGGTTAATCAATTATTCAAGGTCCAAATGTCCTGATAAAACTTTTTCACAAAGTATAATGTGCCCATTTAAACTAACTGTGGATCCAAGCTAAACATTCATTCTAGCAAGTTACTGAAAAATCAACATGCAAGAATAAGACATGAGAGATCAACACATAACACAGTGATTTACGTGGAAACCCAATTTGGGAAAAATCACCAATAACATGCTACTCCTTTCTCATTCTTCTGAAGTGATGCCCTATGAAAGGCTTACCCTGTTAAAGGCTACAACACACTGTTAAGTTTAACGTAGTTAAAGGATTTCAACCACCCTGTTAGAAGTGGGCTTGGCTAAAGGACTTTAGAACATTCACGTGAAATGTCACCCTATTAGTGGATTTACACAATGGTTGTGAAACCAACCTAAGTCCATAGGATTTTTCCCTAATTGATACAATTGCTAGAGAGTAACAATAATGGCTTTTGATCAGATACAACTCACAACATAACTTGCAGATTTCATATCTCAATTCAGCTCACAAAATTGCCTAGCTTTCAATCTTTGTAGCTCTTATAGCTTGTCCTCCTTTCAAGCTTTGTCTCCTTGAGTCTCCATGCTCATTGTGCCAATGCAATCACCTCTGTGGTCACCTATCAAAGCAAGGTCTCTATACTCTATTCCTCCCTCTCGATGTCTTCTCCTTGACACCACACACTATATCCAACCAACCACACTTGCTTCTTGACCTATAACTCCTTAAATAGAAGTCTTTTTCCGCTCTAATCTTCTCGCTCTTACTTTTGGTTTGACTAGATTAGGTAAGATACAATGTATCTACCCCTTATTTTGTTTAGTCTAGAAACATCATGTAGACTCCACCTGTATTCACCCAAAAATGGTTTACCTAAAATTTTGTGCCACCATTTCATCATTCTTATCTTCCATCTGGTTCACAAAATTCAAGGTAACAAATTGGTTGACTCAAATGTAGCGAATCTTTGACTTTTCAAATAATGCAACAGCTCGGCACTATTGACTTTCTAATGCTTGACACATGTTGTGTTACTCAACATCAACTATGTTTTACTGATGCTCGACACCTATTGTGGATTCACTCGGCATTAACTAAATTTTACTGATGCTTAACACCTATTGTGTTTCTATCTAGCTTGGCACTTGAACTTGCTTGACACCTTCTGTTTCACTTGGCACACACTAGATTTTGCATTTGCTTGGCACTTATTGATAATCTTCTTGGCATGAACTAACTTGCTTCACACACACTGATGAATTTAGTCAAGCTTTGTAGACAAATTTGTTACAACTTATTCTTCTAGAGTTTCTAAGTGTATCCAACCTTTGCATCTTCAAGTGTATTATTAATACATCATTTTACCATTGTCTTAATTGATCCTTGTACTTTATTACAAAACCATAACTCAACCTTTCCCTTAGGTATTTTTGTTACATCTTATTGATTAAATCCTCTTCATCAATCAACTAAGTGATAGTACTTGGATCTTATAAGCAATTGTCATTCCACTAAATAATAGGTTTGACATCAGTGACAAAATAATGATTGAAAACATACTTTATCAACAATCTCCCTTCTTCTTCAACAATCTCCCTTCTTGAATAGTGATCTTTTCAATCAGATTTCAACAATACATATGTACATACATACATACATATATACATATGTATGTACCTACACATCGATCACAAGGGCACAACAACGAAATCCTAGATCTCCACTAATCTCCATAATCCACAAGATCTCTCTCTCTCTCTCTCTCTCTATGCATACATACATACATACATACATACATACACATACACATACACATACACACATACACACACATACATACATACATACATAAATACATTTGCATATGCAATTTTATCACCTTCGAAGGCATTTGATTAGAAATATGGAAAAGTTGCAAAAATTGACAAAAAAGTTGTGATGCAACAAATATTGTTGCTGAGCAACTTTTTTTGCAAATTTGGAATGTTAGCAATCAGAGTTCTGTTTTGATCAGATAGGTAGGAATTGATATCTAAGGTCAAAAGATATAGCCTATAAATGAATGTTCTTCAACCTAGGAAAGGGTTGGAGTTGATATGTACAGATTTGAATCAATAAGAAAACAATTTTGGTGGGAAAATATGTGCAGACATTAAGTAAAATTTTAAGATCTCCTTGTAGTTTTACAGCAGGTACATGCTTATATTATGAAAAGTTGTGTTTTTGCTTCCTATAAAAGGTGCTAAAAATTGTGTGAATGAAAGCATGTCTTGTATCTTGTGAGGAAGAAATTGATACTTATCATAACTAGCCACAATTTCTTTATTTGTTGGTAAGGCTACAAGGATTAGCTATTTTTGTAGATGGAGACGAAGCTTTAGTGTGACTAATTTTCATTTTAGAGTTTTACTATCTATTATCCTATATTTACTAGAAGATATAACTTTATAAACCATTTTAATTTTTTGGCTCATAGCATTAGATTGTCATCCTTCAATACTATTTTGTGGTTGAATTTGTTTATTCAGTGCATACTATGGTTAATTTTGTTTACATAGCTAGAATCTTTATAAATATTTGTACAACCATGATCAAGTCCTATGGAACATGGGACAAAACCACCGTGAACAAACCACCATACCATATCCCTATACATGTAACCAAACCCATATAAGGACTGATAACTTTGCTAGAAGATCTTTCATTCATATTTAGGTGGTGGGTATTCTGACACAACATACATTGAACTTGTTTAGAGAAACCTTTGTCTTCTAAAATAACTCCAAATTTGCATAATTCCATAAAATCATGTGCTATTCTTAATTTTTTATTATCTAGCCACCTACTGGTCTAGTAGACCATATTAAGTAATTGTCATTTTACTAGCCACCTACTAGTCTAGTAGACCATATTCATTTAGTAAGATGGAGTTATGACATGTTATCAAGCCCTAGACAAATAGTTAAAGAACTTCATGGCCTTAACAATGTTCTAAGCTTGCTACTGCACTTCCAATAGTTTGGGCTTTAGCAATATATTCAATTTTATTGTTTAAAATTTTGAGGATGGAAAGGTTTACTTAATATTAATTTAATAGTGTGTGTTTGTTGTGACTAACCATTAAACAATTGTGGTTGAAAGCTTTTATAAGCTTAATAGTTAGTTGTGACAGTCATGATTAATTGACTTGCCGATTCATTGAGGGTGTGCAATTTTGTCAATTTACTAAATAAAAGATATTCATGGGTGTGACAGTCTACCAACTAACTAAATGAAAGAAAATAGTGAATCACAAGGGTTGTCAAGAAACTATTTAAAAATAATTTTGGTTATGAATGATTATCAATTTATGGATATAATATTAACTCTTATACATTATAGAAGATAGAAGCATAGAAATCTCATAAATACCTTATTATCAAGTAACTGTCCCATTAATAAACGTCTCTAAATCGTAAGTTGAGGATAATGAGAACCTCCGGTAATGGAAAAAGGGTATGGACATTAGGCTCTTTGCCCACACTTTTATTAACTTTCTTGCTTAGTACATTCCAAAGAGAATGCACTTGCAAAGCCCATTTTGTTACCTCTTGGTTATGCCTATTAAAAATCTATTCAGGCTTGTGAAAAAATCTAATGGAGAATGAACATCTGCATCATCTCTCGCCTCTCCAAAATACTTGTCGAGATCCAATGAAGAATGAACACCTGCATCATCTCTTGCCTCTCCAAAATACTTGGCAAGAAAGTTAGAGAGGGTTTTTTTGGTATAGGCTAAGGCAAGGCTAAGAAAGCTTGTGTAGCAATGGACAAATTATAGCGGAGAGGAAAATCAACATAGAGCTTTGGGTCAAAACTAGAGGAGCCTAATGTCTACAATGCAGATTGGTGCACTTATTGTAAAAAAGTACTAGGCCATTTTTAGCTGGGCAACTACCCTTTCCTCTCGTCAAACTAAAAGAAAGTGCGAAAACAACGATTATGGTAATGTATCTGGCAAAAATTTAAGCCTCTTTTTCTATGTAATGCTCAATTTCTTCTTCCATTGGGATTTGAACTTTTTTTTACTAGTTGCAGGTAACATTTGTAAGCAACTCTGTGTTTTTATAGTGTTCTTATTCTTGCTTTGAATCATTGCAAGCAACAGATTGTGGAAAAGGGTTATTAATCATATCACCATCTTGTCAGCATCAAAGGAAAGTCTAAAGGGAGGGTTCCAAATAGAAGAGGACAAGAATGAAAGTTAATCCATATACCCTTACCTTGAACGATGCTGAAAAGATCTTTGTCATGCCTCTAAAGCCTCCTGTCCACACTTTTCCCCGTGAATAAAGTAAGTTTCACTTTTCTTTTTTTTGTTTATATCCTTAACAACATAAAATTTTTGACAATAAACTTAATTGTCATTGAAATTTTGATGTTATAAATTTAATCATATTTTTTTAAAAAGAAATTGACAAGCCAAATTGGCTTGGCATAAAAAAATTAGGTAAAAAATGGAACCCAAATGTACTAGTAAGAGTAGGGGATGGGGGGGGGGGGGGGGGAGGAGAGAGAGAGAGGAGTAGGGAGAGAGAGAGAGAGAGGTTCTATATGAAAACACCAAGTTACAAGGAAAGTTTAATAGATAACACAAGTTTCATGGTATTGGAAGCTAGCAAACACCAAATTTATTGGATACACTATTTGAAGGGTTTTTAAGCATGCTTTGTATAGAAAAGGTTAGTGTATTCCTTTTTAAATATTCTTTGTTACTATAGAGACAAATTTCATTATATTGCGACAAGTTGTTTAATATCTAATGAATTCTTTGAAATTTCTATGTTTGAATGAATTGTTATTTTGAAATGGTTAGAAATTTTAATGTTAATTCGTTATAATTTTAAAAGTTGTTTAATATATATTGTGTATTAATTAAAATAATTGTAATTTATATATGTATTTGAATGATTTATTATTTACAAATTGTAAGTAATTTGGATGTTTGAATACATATAGAAATCATCATCATGCCAAGAAAGAAACCAAAAACTCAAACAATGGAAGAGAGGGAGAGAGATTTGGCAATTAAAAAAGACAAAATGAAACTACCATAAGAACAAAGAAAATTACAATGCAATAATGAATAATTGTCTTTCAAAGAGGAACACAAACCACCAATATAAAGAAACAAAGAGGAAGATTTGGAAAGACAAAGAATGAATGAGACTCCTACGCTCAAGAAGACAATTAAATTTTGAAGCTACACCACCTTTCGATGTTGGTGTCATATCATCATCTCATGTTGAAGAGATATCTATTTCTACGTCTGATGATGTACACATTCCATCTTTTACATCTTATTTCCAAGGTACACCATCTTCAATTCAAGGTACACAAATCACTCAACCTTATGTTGATGTCCAAAATGTTGAGGGAATGGAAGAGATTATAACACCTTTGAGAATTCATTTTAGAAGACCAAAATATTTGATTGATATTGATACTAACATTTTTGAAATCAATTCCTAACAATATTAGCAAGTGTACTTGTCAAAGAAAAGTTAATCGTATGTGGAGATTATTCTTTGAAGAATTAAATGTGACAGATCAATGCCAATTATTTGTTGAAATGATGAGGAATTTGGAATTTAGGCCCATCATGAAGATTCTTGGGCTAATAAGAATGGATGATTCAAATAAAAAACTACATTGTAAAGAATCTAATAAGTGTATATAACAATAACCTCTCTCACTTTTTGGATATTCGATTCCATTTTGATTTTGCAGCCTCATCTTGGGTGATGCTAAAATTATAGTGTTGGCAAGTACAAAGTTAGCAACAGGTGAATCTCTCTGACCGTTCATTGTGGGATCAAAATGTCTACTCCATTAGCTCCAAGTGTTCGGGTAAACCCTTATACCAAACTCATCTCATCCCATTGACCACTCAAACATTCTCGGGCACATTGAACATAATTGACACTCATAGTCATTAAATGCCATAGGGCAACAATATTTGATGGGGAATATCTCAGAGCTCGTGTGAGATATGAATACAATGTCAGGTGATCTAGGATTGTGTTGTCAATAGCTACATTTACCTTTCTCTCCTTTTGGAGATTCAATTCCTTTTTGATTTTGTGGCCCCATCTCAAGTGATACTAAAACTTGTAGTGTTGGTCAGTGCAAAGTCGCCAGTTAGTGAATCTTTCTAAATGGTCATCTTGGGATCAAACTATTTTCTTTGTTAGCTCTAAGTGGCTAGGTAAACCTTAGTCCCAATCTCATCTTGTCCCATTGACCACTTGAATGTTCTCAAGCACACTGAACGGAATTAACCTTGAGAGTCACTAAATACCATAGGGAAACGAACTCTGACATGTCATATCTCAGTGTTTGTGCAAGGTATGGATGCAATGTTGGGTACTATAGGATCATCTTATCGACACCTATAATAACCTCACTCTCTTTTTGGAGATTCAATTTCATTTTGATTTTGCATCCCCATCTCGGGTGATGCTAAAACTTGTAGTGTTGGCTAGTAAAAAGTTGCCAATTGGTGAATCTCTATAACTGTTCATCATAGGATCAAACTATCTACTTCGTTAGCTCCAAGAGGCCATGTAAACTCTAGTCCCAAGCTGGTCCCATCCCATTGATCACTAAAACATTTTTTGGGCACACCAGATGAAATTGATCTAAAGATTCACTAAATATTTTCTGTTGATATTTGAAATAATGAAAAAGATACACAAAGTTGAAGATGACATCCTAGGGGTATTAAATACATCAACATACAAAGGAGGTCAAAGATAGTGTAGTCAATGCATAGTGGATAATGACAAAAAAAAGATATGAAAGATAAAATGCAACAACTATAGCTATAGGAATCATAAAAGAGCATTTATAATGTATTTTCATGAATGAAGCTCTCAAAGAGATGGATAAGAAAGCAATTTTGATATCAAATTCCATGAATAAATTAAAAAATTTATTTTAAGTCTTGTCATGTTGTGAAGATAAAGCATATATAAACTCTCAACATGTTTATGATGACACTAAGATTCAAACTTAGACATTTACATAATGCAACCAACTCAAGATTCATATTACAATGTTAATTGTATAATAGTAATAAGAATTCAAGTTTCATTGTTCTCGTCCCAACAAAAAATCCAAATAAGTTACTCATAATCAAAAGTACTCATAACTTGTACAATATAAATACAAATTAATATCATAGCCTTATTCACATGTCAAAAGATACTATCAAAGTTTATTATAATGATTCCTACCCTTATTTTAGATGCAAATTACATTAAAATGAAATACATGAAATACTTAAAACTAAACAAATAAAAAAAGATATTTATTATGATAACCAATAATGTCATACATGAACAAACTGATGTATCAAAGTTGCAAGTCTAATAATGTCATGCATCAAATATATGTCATACATCAAATATATAATTTCATGTTTATATCAAATGTATGTCGAATATGTCCACTAACATAAAATTCAAGATTTATGTCCACTAATGCCTATATGTGTGTCCATCCCTATATCTTCTCTTTCCCATGAGGGGAAGGAAACAAATCCCTAGAGGTCTTCGATCGTTATGTGGAGGGAGACAATGGGGATGATGGGGTCTTCCTCACACACTCGTTCGTCCTCTTGTTTAGGCTCCTCTCTAACTGAAGCTAATAAAAACAAAGTATATATGAATCAATAATTATTATACATTGTGTAACACCCTACCAGGGAACTCAAATGAAATTAACCTAAAGTTTCACAAAGTTAGTCAAACATTTTTTTCGAAAGATAATAAACAACAACAGTTAATATAGTGGAAGCAATAACAATAAGAATAAAATATAGTAGAAGCATTAACTCACATACATAAAAACCATCATAAAATATATTACATCTCTTAGGGTTTTGTGACGTTGAATCACATTTAAGTTTAATCTAACACATAACCAAAATCTAGATTAAGGAATAATAACAAGTGCAAATCCAATTCAATAATATAAAATTACATAGGATGCCACTTGGCATAATCAAAATCCACAATCATCCACTGTATAGGTTACAGGGTATGAAAGGCTGAAATAATATACATCATGAAATAGATAACATCTTCTTTTAAGATCTATGAAATCAAATACAATACACTAAGAGTATAACCATCCATCATAGAAATGCAATATCAGATAAAAAGGAACATCTACACAAACACATTCAACAATGGCATCTGATAGTTAGATCTCAATGGTATAAGAAAATTCACTACCACTTGACCTCATGGAACCAAAAAAGGCCCACTCCCACCATGCTAAGGAGATAAACTCAAATCCCAAACATGGTAACAAACTCAAAATTCAAAACCAACATATAGGCTCAAGGAATCACCTAAAAGAAACTATCACAAAGGGTACCAAGACACAAGTATCAACTAAACCCACAGGCAACATAGACATGTAGGGAATCTACTATGCAAGTGGGAAAGTGTCATTGTATGAGCCAACTCTAGGGTTACCTAGTCTAGAATTTTAATACTATGCCCCCTAGTGACTCTATACAACACTAGTATCCTTTCGTACTGACAAGGCATACTAACAAAGCAAGGTCACAACCAAGCATCCTCTTTACTTGCATCCTAGGTTCTACTAGCACTTGAGGCATGGGTGAGGAAAAATAATAACTCTTATTAATTCATTTTAAACCCATTTAATGAAATGTTATCACTTATTAAACAACCTACAATGGGTTACCCGCACAACCTCTTTAGGGCTCTGACCTCCATTGCAAGCCACTTCCCAACATGACATATAGATAACCTACCCTAAGCACATAAAAAGAAAAAGGTCTCATACAACAATAAATCACACATTAGTTCTTAAATAAGCAACTAGAATGCATTAAAATATCCCTGATCATAATCACAGATTTTACCAATACTATCATCCTAACAGGAATAATCGAGTACACATAGACCAATTTGATGTCATAACATGACATCATAAAAAAAAATTCATTTAATCATCTCATTCCTATTCAAGAAATTGGAAAGTAATCCAAAGATAATTGATTGAAGACTCAAAGCTTATATCAGAAAAGACACACTGTTCACCTTAGTTCTACATAAGAACACTAGAAAGCACATCAAACTATCTGATCAAACTCAACATAGCACACACATGACACATCATCACGATCAGGTATAAAATATTGTAATAAAAAAACATCATGACATCACAGACAAAACTCCCAAGCCTCCAGTAAATAACTTGATTGGCCAAAGCTAAGTCAAACCCAAAAACCCCATCACCAGTAACTCACACATCACATAAAGTACATACAATATAAATTTTCATAATTCATTAGGTTTGAAAACAAAATAGTTCAATTTCACTATGGTTTCAAGTTTACATTTTCATCTATAAGAATTACAATTGATAAGGTTTTCAATTAAAATCCAAGGTTCGCTGGTACAGGAGCACCTAGGAAATATGCCAAGTTTCCTAAATCGTTTTTGGCTTGTAGTGGTCTTGGCTAGACCACATGAATAAGGGCTATGGGATAAATCCCCAAGTGTGTGAGTTGTGTTTGTAAATAGGTTTTTGTTGTGTTTGAGTTTCCAAGTTGCTTCTATGTTGGCAAAATTGCTTAAATTGCTTGTTAGAGCCTAGAATGGTCAAACACTGACCAAGACCCCAGGAGGATGGGAAACATGGAAAATATGTTAAAAGTTGTAATTACATGGAAATAGGTTCATTTAACCATGTTTGAGGTCATGGAGCCATTAAATGCACAATAGTGCAAAAGTTGCACTTGGCAACTTTGCAACTTTGCAAAGTTGCTTGACAACATTGACAAAAAGTGCTAAAACTTTATAAGGGCTTCAAGAATCAGTTGGAAACCTATGGGATCTGTTGATTCACGTGGGTAAGAGGTATTTAAGACCAATCCAAGTTATTTTGAGGGCTGGCATATGCTTTTGTACGAATTTTGGCATTGGAATGAAGAGCAAACTGAGCATTTTGATGACAGTTTTCTGATTTCACTCTTCATCCACACCTTTAATGGATTGATAGGGTTGCTGTTTTCATGTGATTTTATAGTGTATGGAATGTAGATGCTTTGGTAAAGATTAGGAGTTTTTTTGATCAGTTTCATTACTAGTTTGAAAAATCTTTTTAAAGTTGCCAGTTCGCTGGTCTGTACACAGCAATCAGCAAAGAAATCTCTATAGCTTGAATTCCAATGGTGGAACCATGATGGCCTTTTGGAATCAAGTACTAGACTGTATAAAAAATGTAAATATGTATTTTTGTCTTGTTTTGTAGAGGTTTGTTATTTTTTCCAAGAGGCCTTAGGCGAGTTTGCATACCCGGCTAGGCAATGAAATCAGCAAATAAGTGTTTGAAAGGGGCATAGAATGGGGTGTTGGGTGCAATAAAAATTCATGGAAGGAAAGAGTGGTGAGTGAAGGAAGTTAATTCCAGGAGTTCAGTCATTTAGAGTCCATTTGAGTGGTGGAAGGAAGAACTCTCTATATTCTTGTTCATACAAACAAGAAACCCTTGTAAATAGACATATTTTTGGAAATCCCTTGTACGGATGACCTGGGTGTTGCAGACCTGAAAAATCTTCAAGGGGAGCCAAAAGGGTATCCAAATCATAAATTTGTTTGAGTACTTCTTAAGGGTTTGAGGAGATATAAGCCAAAAATCAGTTTTGGAGGCCTAATTTTGTTATTAGTCTTGGTAGCCCTCTTAACCATGCAATCTTCAAATATATTGGAAACCCAATACTCCAATTCACTTAGTGATCCTAAAAAATATTGAATGAGACCTAATACAAGCCTTGGAATTCAATATAGCCAAGAATGCACTCCTGGAAGCCAGTTGTCAAGAACGGTGCAATGAGAGCACTAGGGAGACCCCATGGTGAAATAGAGTTTTGAGTTGATTGGTGAGGATTAGTGTAATAAGGGAATAGAGAGAATATTCTCTTGGAGTAGGGTATAGGATAAATACCCTAAGAGGCTAGGAGAAAGCCTAAAGTGAGTTCTAGTAGTTGAGGCTAGAACCTTGTTCAAGATCCTCCCCATCATTCGCGTTATTCGTTTCCAAAGTTTCAAGACTACTAATGTTCTCAAATAATCAAAAGATAACTAATCAATTGCCAAAATAATAGAATTTTTTTTCACATAACATAAAATTCATCGAGAAAAAACCCAAGTTTACTACAATAATCATTTCCAAATTTCAATTATCAAATTACTTTCCAAATTTGTTTTAATAATCAGAAATCCTTAATTTAAATATTAAAATCCAACAATAATCAATTAAACTATTAATGATAGTAATTATTGATTCTTAATAAATAATTAGAGTAATTTATTAATAAAACAATATCTTATCTAACAACCAAATAATAATTATTAACAATAATAATATTTATATTATTTTAATGATTAATAATAAAATTTTGTTATATAATATTTAATAATGATAATAAATATCAAGAACAACTAATATTAAAATATTATTAAAAATTATTACTAACAATAATATTTAATAAAGTATTTAACATTAATTAAAAAACTATATATAAAAATAAAATAATAATTAAAAATTTAATCTTAAAAAAACATAACTTACCTTACATAATTTTAAAGCCCGAAGGCTAGGAAGGTATTGCCGCGGCAACCCTGCTGCTGTCACAACAAGTTTGCATCAATGCCACATTTCCGCAATGGAAAGAAAGGGGAGGAGGGAGGAAAGGTGGATGGGGAGTGGTGGCCCCCACCCACCACAATTTAATTAATTTTATTTTGTTTTATTAAATATAAAACAACACAAACAAAAAGACCCCAACTCATTTTTTTAATATATAATAATGTGATTACATAGTAATTACAATATATATATATATATATATATATATATATATATATATATTCACAAAATAAGCCCTTTATACAAACCCAAATTAAACAGTCAAAATAAAAAATTGCAAAACCCACATTCCAATTTTCAATCAATCAAACAAAGGTTTCAAATTAAATCCATACATAGATGTTCTCAAGAAATGAAGAGGAGTAATCAATACTAGGATCTCTAATTTCCAATTTGTATGTAGATAATCTCAAAACAAAGAACAAATGAAATTTATGACAAGGGTTTCATCCAAATCTAGGAATTTGTAAGACAGATTTATCTAGACACAAAGAAGACAGGAATTTGAAGAACAAAAAACCACTATACAAATAAACCATGAGATCTATACCTAGATTTGATGCTAAAACAACAATTGCACGAAGCACATAAACAATCCCCTTTTTTTGAAATCCCTCTTCTCTAAGATTGCTCTACCAAAACCTGGATAATCAAGAAATGAATTGTAGATCTCTGATAAAGAGTTCTCCCCTAAATTTAGGGCTTTGATTGTGCAATCCTGTGAGAAAACTCACTGATCAATATTCTTTTAATATTTAATTATCTTTTACATTTTTATGCATGCTTTTTGCAATTTAAAATATCTTTATTAAATTAATTAGCTTTCTCTCTTTAATTTAATTTATTATATTTTAATTTCATGCATAAGCTTTATGCAATTTAATTAAAATAAACTTTATTAAATCAAAGCTTAATTTCTCTCATTAATTTGTGAGGCATTATTAATATAATATTTATTAATTTAACTAATAATGTTTTTGATTAGATAAACAGGTTTTACAGGGAACCTGAAACCCAATAGTTAAAACAATAAAAGGCTGATAATAAGAGTGAAAGTCCAGCCAAAAAAGTTTAAGTTCATAGGCTGATAATAAGCATTAAGCCTAGCCAAAGGAAAGAGTTCTGAGAACAGACCAGGAAAAAAAGACAAGCAAAGCCACGGCCTAAAGCCAGAACAAAAAGCCAAAAGACAATGATAAACAAAAGAACAGGTGAGAGTTATTCCTCGTTCTTTTGCTCCAGATCATGCATAACCTGAGCAACCTCAAAGGCCAGTTGATTCTCCTCCACTTCCATATGTTGCACCCTTTGGTTCCCCTAGTCCTAATCAGGAATGGAGTTGTCCTTTGTAGAGTCATCCTCTGTTCCAGCCTCATCCCTATCTTTTCCATCCTCATCTTTGTGCATTTCTCTGTCTATGATCCAGCCCATGAGAGAGATGATGTTGTTGTTAATGGAGCTTAACAAGGAGAAAATTTGATTCACAAGGTTGTGATTGTAGTTTCCAGGTTGTGTATCCTTTTTTCTGCCAGACTGAGCCTATCATCTGAATCCATCCTCCTATTGACATCCATCCCTTTCCTTGTTGCCTCAATATGTTTCACCTGATCTTTGACCTCCTCGAGCTTGTGGAAAAGTCATTTGATTGATCTAAAATTATCAATCATATTGTTACGAGCATTATTCAAGAGGTCCATCCTTGTCTCCCTGGCTTTGTCTGAAATAGCCACAATCACCAGATCAACGATTTCTTCCAGCCACTATTCTTCTTGATTATCCACGAGGATTTAAGGATTCATGGCCTCCCTGAAGATGCTCATCTTGGAAGTCTTGACATTGAAGTTGATCCACGCTTTCCTCTTGTCATTAGTCTACACTTCCCCTTTCTCATACCCAGCTTTCTCCTCTTTCTGCTCCTCAGGATGGATATGGACAAGAGAAAGGGGTAGCACAAATGCCTCCTCAAATTGAGAGCGCTCTTCCTCCAAACTCTCCCTCTTGTGTTTCTTCCTTCCACTTTCCTCCTTAATTTCCTCCTGCGTCTCCTTAACCACCTCCTCAAACTTTGGTTCCTCCTCATCATCGCTGTCTCCCTCCTCAGCCTTCTCTGAAGGCTTCTGCCTGAGATCCCTAGGGCTTTTTTCTGCTAGGGGTAATGGGAGAAGGTGATTTTTTAGCAAGGTAAGTTGCTGCTTTCCCCTAAGAAGAGATCCCTCCTTTCTCAGAGTTGAGGCTCTGAATTTCATTTGAGCGAGAGGAGTAACTGGAACTACCAAACTCCACATTCTCTGTCTGAGGGGGGGCGATGCTTATAGTCTGAGCTTTGAAGTGCTGGTGGATAAGCAGTAGCAGCCCCTCGTGTAGAGCCGAGTTTGCAATGGGCTTCTTTTTGAAGCTATCCACCGCCTTGCTCATTGAGGTTAACAGATAAAAAGGAAAGGAAATTTTTGCCTTATTTTGAAAATGATTCAAAATGACAAAGTGGTGGGTTCGGGCTCTATCAAACCTAGGGTCCAAAGTAATGTACTCGATAACAACTTTCAGAACATACCTCCACCACTTCTTCATGGAGTCGGGGACATAGTAGGTGTCAATCTTTTTCAACACCTTCAATTCCTTCTCACTCTCCACAAAATCCCTAACTACATTGACTGAGAGCTTCTTATCCCTGAAGAATTTAAAACCCTTGATAGGGATTTTGGTGACAGTGACAATCACCTCCTCCATTATCCGGAAGTAGATACCATTCACCTTCACCCTGCCATCCTTCCAGGATCCCACCATGCTTTTGGTCACCTCCTGATTGAATCCATGCAGCTTCATGATATAATTAGTAACCCCACCCTCTATAAGCTTTTCCTACACGTTTGGCCTGCTTCTCCATTTCTCAAAATCCCCCACCGGCTCCTTTCTACATCTCTCACCAACCATTTCCGCACACTGCAAACCCACTTTACTCATGTGCTCTTCACTCTGTGACTAAACTGGACCTCTGAGAGTAAGCAAAAAATAGAGAAAAATAACCCTGCTATTGCCCCTGAAGCAATTGCAATAAACAACCCACAAAGCATGTCGATTAATCAATAATGGATTATTGCATTTACGATTTCCAATGCTTCTATTATGAAAAGTACCCTTATTTCTTAACCCCTTCATATTCATAATTAAAGCTTGATTTTCTCTGTACTTCCTTGGATTTTATCCAAGTCGATCAGACTTTTAACGTCTGTCGACAAACAAGTTCCGGGAAGCCAAGTCATTTTTTGGTCTGTTTCGACCCCTATATTCGCAAACCTATTGGTAACCGGGTTTGCTTCCCAGAAAGTATGGGTGATGTGGATTCTATTAAATTTGGCAAGGGTCTCTCTAGTCTCATCAATAAGATTTGCAATCATCCAAGATGGATACGAATTGTCATTGATGCACTTTATAATGTTATTCGAGTCCCCTTAGAGCCATAAATTGGTGACCGCAATTTCAAAAGCCAGTTTTACAACATTGCACACTACGTTGGCTTTCGCAAAATGATTTATTTGGAAACCCAACGGGAGAGAAAAAGTCACAATACTATCTCCATTTTCATTCCTTATCACACCTCCACTACTTGAGGATCCAGGGTTGCCCTTGGAGGCTTCATCAAAGTTGGCTTTGTGCCAGCCTTTAGGGGGGAGGAGCCACTTGGCTTCCTGTCTTTTCCTCGCTTTGTCTTTTACCTTCTCCTTTTTCCTACCTCCTATCTCAAAAACTCCCCCCTTCCTCACTAAAAAATTATCCTTTATGTTACCAAAGATCTTCCTTCCAACAACTAAAGCCAGCTCCTCCCTATCTCTGAAAATCTGATTGTTTCTCTCCTTCCATATGCTCCAACAAAAATGGGGCAAGAGCTAGGAGCTAATTTCTTGCAAGGTAGACCCATTGAACATGCCATGCCATTGACATAAAAAGTGCAAAAGGTTGGAAGGAAGCACTAGCTGTGGCCTAGGTCTTAGGTGAGGAAGCCCCAAACTGTCCTAGAGTAAGAGCAGTGAACGAACAAATGATTACCTATCTCCGACTCTTCTTTGCACAAAACACATCTGCTAGGCATGATATGACCTCTTTTGATGATATTTTCCTGGGTGAGAGTTTTTTCCTAAAGATCCAACCAAAAAAACATGTTGACTTTTGGCATGAGGCCCGGTAACCAAGCCCTCAATCAAGGGGGAGACTCTTTTAAGCTCCTTAAAGTAGAGTACCCAGAGGTAACCGAATAGAGCCCATTGGCAGTATCCCTCCAAACCAGTTCATCTTTATTATTGCTAAGGGATAAAGAATTAAGCATGATCATGATTGGTTTGAGGTCCTCTAAGATAATGGAAAGGTCCTTCCATCCCTGTTCGGTCCTATAGTTGTTGACTTTGTGCCCAAAAAGGTTGATGCAATCATTAGGCCATGATCCATAGTTGGGGTTATTCATAAGGGGGACCTGAGAAAGCCAACAGTCAGACCAGAACAAAATATTCTCCCCATTACCCTGCTTCTAGGAGACTTTAGAGTTTGCCAAGTCCCTGGCTTTTAAGAAACCATTCCAAACAACTGAGCCTCTTGGGATATCCTCACTGAATAAAGGGCCTTTTTATATACTTATTTACCATAGTGTCTCTCCATTCCCCCGTGCTACTAAAGATGTGCCAGATTTGCTTTGCTAGGAGGGCCTTATTGAGGTGAGTGAGCTTCCTAATTCCCAGACCTCCTTTCTTCTTAGGGAGGAAAAATTTATCCCAAGCAACAAGGGGGTATCTTTTATTCCTTTCAGTTCCCATCCATAAAAAATCCCTTTCGATTTTCTCCATCCTCTTGGCATATTTCACCGGTATGGTAAAAAGGCTCAGAGAATATATCGGCAAGTTTTGGAGGATGAATTTAACTAGTTGACATTTTCCAGCTTGGCTAAGAATGGCTCCTTTCCATCAAGCTAGCTTCTTATTGAACCTATCCATGATTCCATTCTAGAAGGATTTAGATGGGGTCATTCCCAAGGGGAGACCAAGGTAGGTAGAAGGAATCTTCTCCACTTGACATCCCAGGATTCTGGAGATTCTCTTCTGTCTTTCCTCTAGAGTATTGATGAAGAAAATAGAGCTTTTGTCCCAATTGATGAGTTGCCTTGACCCTCTAGAATAGGTGTCTAAAGTGTCTTTCATAGCCTTGGCCTCCTTGACCGAGGCCTCTCCACCCATAATAGTATCATCAACAAATTGCTGATGTGTAAAGGGGGTGCATTTGGAAGAAGGTTTAAAACCTTTGATCCTCCCTTCTTTATTTTTCTTCTCCATGAGTCTGCCAATACATTCTGCCAAGATAATAAAGAATATAGGTGATAGCGGATCCCCCTGACGTAGGCCTCTTGTAGGTTTGAAGAAATCAGAGGGGGATCCATTCACTAAAACAACTAGAGAGGGGGTGGTGACTAGCTGGGAGATTAGCTTGCATGATTTGACATCAAAGCCAAAAGCCTTCAACACCAAATCCAAAAAGGACCTATCCACCCAATTGTAAGCTTTGGACATGTCTAGTTTGAGTAACATCCCTTCTCTCTTTCCAACTTCCATAGAGTGAATCACTTCATGCACCATGATAATCGAATCTAAAATCTGTCTGCTCAGAAAAAAACTAGATTTTTGCTAAGAAATAATCAGGGGGAGAATCTTAAGCAGCCTCAAAGTGAGCACCTTTGAGATGATCTTATAAAATGAGTTGCATAAGTTGATGGGTTTGAACTTATCCAGAGTGTCAGCTCCTAGCACTTTGGGAATAAGAACTAAGAATGTGGAGTTAATTTCCTTTAGAATACTTCTGGCTCCAAAGAACTTCTGAACCACCTTAACGACATCCTTCATAATGACAGGCCAGTACACTTGGAAAAAAATGGTGGGAAAACCATCAGGTCTGGGCGATTTATCTATCGAAAGATAAAAATGAGCTTCTCTTACTTCATAATTAGAAGGAATGGCTCGAAGCAGATTATTAAGGTGCGGTTGGAGGATCTGAGGGATACAAGAGATAATGTCATCCTGGTCCACTTTAGAGAGTAAAGGATACCAAGATAGAAGGGAGGAGAAAAAAGAAACAGCTTCAAATGAAATTTCTTCTTCCTTAGTCAGCACACCCTGATCTTTCTTCAGGCCAAAAATCCTGTTATTAGCTCTATCCTTGAGAGTGGATAAATGGAAGAACTTTGTGTTCTGGTCTCCTTCCTTGAGCCAATTGATTCTAGATCTTTGCCTCCAGAACTTTTCCTCTTTGCTAATAATGTCATGTAAATCAGATAGGATGGATAGCTCTACATCCCTATTCAAGGCATCATACCCATTTTCCTGAATGGAGGCTTGGATAGAAGAGAGTTTAGTAGAGAGATCCTCCTTAAGAGAGAATAAATGACTGGAATCTAACTTATTCCAAGATTTTACCATCTTTTTAACATTACTGAGTTTTCTAGCCACCCTGAACATTGTAGTGCCTTCCACATCTATGCTCCACCAAACCTTAATTATTTCTAAAAGTTCAGGGTGGGAGGTCCACATTTTCTCAAAACGGAAGGGAGGAGGTATACAGGGATCTAAAGGAACAATCAAGAAAGAGATGGGGGAGTGGTTGGACCCAATTCTAGGCAAAAGAGATAACTTGCAAGAGGAGGACTACAACGAATCAAGAGAAATGAGGGCTCTATCCAATCTAACCTGAATACACTCCTTGCCTAAGCATCTATTAGACCAAGTAAAGTCACCTCCCATTAGGTCCATATCCAAAAAAGCCAATCCATTGATGAAGTTAGAGAGGTCATGCTTGCTATCCCATTCCTGAGGCAGACCGCCCTTCTTCTCCTTGTCTAGAAGAGGGGTGTTGAAGTCTCCCATAATGATTCCTTTTTTTTATGTTACTATTCTATACCAGCCCTTCTACTCTAGACCAGTAGAACTTTCTATCTCTCTTATTATTGGGAGCATAAATATTGAGCAAGAACCAAAATTCATTGGAAAGGATATGGAACACTTTACAAAAAAGAATATTACCTTCATTGAATATTGATTCCACCCTGAAAAGTTTAGTCTTGTATAAAATTAGCAGGCCCCTAGAGGCTCCATCAGAGTCTGAAGCCTCCCTTCTCATCAGGTTACTGAACTTTATATTTCTCAAAGAATCCTTTTTCATTTTTGTTTCTTGGATCATCAAAATGTCTGGTCTCTAGTCTCTAATCAGATTCCTAATAATTTCCTATTTATGGGCGCCATTTAGGCCTTTAATATTCCATGAGATGATCTTCATTTTTTACTCTTAGAAAAATCCTTCAGAGTGCTTTGGTACCCATTCACCAAGCATCTTTTGGTCTCCTCTTCTCTGGACTCCCTCTCTGATTTTCTACCTACTTTGGTTGTAGAGCCCACATCTGGTTTGCAACTACTCCTAGTTGCCATAGGAGAAGCCTTGGATAGATCTCTGATTTGATTCTTCCTAGGTATCTCTCCCTTCTTTTCAAACTTCAAGGATCTAGAAGCCTTATTACCATTCCTTGGGGTGCTAAGAAGATATACCCTTTGGTCGAAATCTTTCAACAAGTCCTCCTTTTTTCCTGTTCTCGTCGTTGCTTCTCTGGTGGAAACCAAGTTTTCCTCTAGGTCCTATAAGACGACAGTTTCCTTATTTTCTCTTTCCTTGACCTCTTTTGTGGAGCCCAGAACCGACTCTTCCTCACTGGGGAAAAGGTCCAAACCAAACTCTTGAAAACCTTTCTGCGAGACAACCTTACCTTCCTCTTCTCCAGGCATGAGGGTCCTTTCCTTGACTTGGTCATCCTCAATCTATTGGGAAGTGTATAAAGGTAGAGAGGAACTCAGTCCCGACTTGAGTGACTCTCCTTCTTTGCTTGTCCTGCCCTGAGGCTCTTGGTTTTTCATCTTAGGAGCATCTACTGCATTATGGGTCTCCATAGAAAGGCTCTTCTAGCCTTGATCAGTGGTCTTCTTTTTCCAAACTTTCTTCATCCTCGATTGAGAAGAAGAAGGAGGATTATTCTTCTTAGTAGTCTTAGCTTTCAGGCACTAAAAAGCCTTGTGACCTATTTTTAGACAGTGAAAACACCCAAAAGGGACACTCTTAAAGTCCAACTACTGGATATGAGTGCCAAGTTTGGACTGAAAACATACCACTTCAGGCATATCATCCCCTTCCCTCACACCTACGTAAATCCTTGCATAAGTCAGCCTACTCTTAGAAGTTGTAATAGGGTCGATGGAGACAAGCTCTCTGAAAGAGCTGGCCACTCCCTTAAGGACATCCTCATTCCAGAACTCCAATGGCAGCTCAGGGAGTTTGACCCATACTGGAGCTTGCTAAAGGAATGATTCATTTAAGTCCAGTTGAGACGACCATTTTTGAAGCATCAGGGTGGCCCTCCCAAAGCTCTAGGGGCTTTCAAGCTCCATTTTTTCAAAGTTTAGGCCCGAACCACATCAATATTTGGTCTCGGGCCAATAAATTTCTCGACGAGCATTGAGGCCATAGAGGCAATGTTGTGGTCAACAATCTCGTCTAGAATAGCAATCGTGCAAGATCCATTTTCCAGTCCTGACACAACCTTAATTAGAGGAAAAGAGGACTTACTAGATGGCTTGACACCAAAGAGTGAGGCCCATCTCTTTGGGAGATTCCTTGGAATGTCCTCATATGGGTCCCCATCTCTTGACTCCTCTCTGCTGCCTGCCTGGATCCCCTCTTGCATGCCTGGTGATTGAGGTCCGCCTCCCTGTGACTTCCCGCCCGTCTCTAGATTTGAATTTTGAACATGCGCTCCCATCCCACTCGTTTGACATTATGGGTTGCTTGATGTTATAGTAATTTAACTAATAATGTTATTTAGAGTTTATTATTAAAATAAACTCCTAAATAAATTATGATTAAATTAAATAAATATAAAATGCCAAAAAAGATCTTTAACTAAAATATTTAAAATTAATTCCTTTAATTAATTAATTTCTTAGTTAATTAAATATTGAATTTCCTTAATAAGATTTTCATTAAATGAATTATAACAAAGAATCATCATAGAACCATAAGATTGAATACAAAAACTCAACTGAAGACAAAGAATAGATTCAAACTCTAGGGTCCAAGTCACGAATTCATATTACTTGATGAATTTAGATCGGTGAAACTAACTCAGATACTTGCCATACTTTCTAGGACAATTAGCTTAAGTTAGGATTTGGACTCAAGAGTTATCCTCCCACTTATACCATTGAAATATTGTGATAGGGTATGCTCATCCTGGCAATTCAGGGAAGTTGATACCTGGTACCTGTAATCTGCATAAAATCCATGCATGTACATAATCATATATTCTAGACTAAACATACAATAGGAAGTCATACATTATGTAGATCACAACTAGCAGGTGACTTCAACACCCTTCCTCAACCACATCAGGAACATCATACATAAAGTAAAACAGATAGGTACACCATACACATGCAAGTATGGGGTAAGTAATCATAGAAATGCATATAAATAACCTATCTACTAATCATCATGAGATAACTGAAATTGATGTATGAACATACATATATCATCATAGAAATAATCCTGAACACTTGAAATAACTTAGTAACTCATCACATATATAAATTGAGTGTGAAGTACATTTAATCTAATCTAGTAACCAAATACTGATAATCATAAACATAAACATAAAACATGCCTAAAAGAATCTGATAATATGATAGGAAAAGTCAAGTAGGGGTAGGAATTACATATTGAAATCAAATATATGTACATACGAAATTAATTATTTTCTTACCGTCATCAAATAGTCACTCTGTACATCCACCTCAAAGGCTCGCGAATGATCGAGAGTAATAACGCCCTACAAAATTCAATCAATATAATCACTTGATCATATTTATAAACACCATTTGAAATTTCAATACTAACCCTTATAAATAACAAATAACAATATGAAAATGCTTCCATAATGGCTTTGAACTAGCCATCGTGGCAACAACTCCACGATTGATGGACTGGTGAAGATGAGGAGTCTTTGATGTCAACAACTACAAATCATATAATACAACTTACATGTTTTATTAGTAGAATATAATATAATCAAATAATTTAAATTAACATGAAACAAATGTACCTCTATGAAACTCATATCATGCATAGGCTTAGAGGCCCTTGTTAATGTCAATGGTCCAGTAGAGAACTTATGCACATGGATAAATTGTTTTCATCAATCCTTCATATGATTACTTAATAAATATATGTATTACTTTAAATGATTAAATTGATAAATACCAATCAATGAGACATAAAATGAGGCTGAGAATCTATACTAGGGCCATCAACACTCATATCCTAAATTTTGAACAATGTTAAGACATGATAATTTATTAGTCATTCATTGTACATATGAAATGTGATCAAATTAGTTTATTATAATTGTAATTTACCTATGTGTCAATGCCAAATGTCTCACTCAGGAAGCCATCAATGACTGGCCCATCATCCATAGTGTCTCTAATGTGATTTCCAAATGTGCATAAGGATCTACATGACATGTATATGTTACTTCGGTGCAAAGAAGGATCCTCCTCAACTAATGGACTGGTGTAATGAATGAGGTTCTGTGTCAAAGCATTGATAGTCCCTAGAGTACTTGTCTCTACATGTTCCTTCAGAACTAAAGGAATAATGACATGCTCACCCTATGGCTTGAAAATAGGCTTCCTAATTGCATTAGGGTCACAATGTGCCCCCCAACCTCTCAAATGACAACCCCCACATCTACCTTCAAAATCTAACATGTCAAAAGAATTTGGGATCTCCCCGAGGATAAATTCACAATACAATTTCTTTAAGAAATATATTGGAACCTCATGATTATTGTAGGGAGGGGCATCAAAGACCATCCACCACCTATCCCAAAAGTTATTTCTAATATCATCATGGATGCACCAGTTGATGGGAAACCTTTTAGTTGTATTTTTAACAGTTTCTCATTCTCATGGCTTTTTAAACAGTGCACATATGTTACCTTTTGTTATGTCCTTCTTTTTACATTTTCATAGGATATTTTTTTTTACTTAAATTTCTTCTTTTTTCTTCTTGCTTAACATGCCAAATATCCATTTGACCACTAACAAAAGCTACCTGGCTCACAATGGACTCAAGGGAGGATTCTAATTGTGCTCTAATAGGATTATTTTTCCCGCAAGATTTTAACCCACCAATGATTTCTTCTAATTAAATTTTCCCTCTTTCTATTTCATTCATTATATTGGCTTGGGTGCTAGGAGGAGATCTTTCAATCGGTGGAGGTTCTTGCTCTTCCTCATGAGGGTTTTCATTTTGATCTTGTGAAGGATTTTGGTGATCAGGGTGGGGATTTGGTGGTTGATTATTCACATTTCTTGATAAGAAACCGATTGCATTTTAAAAATTTAAACAAACTTGAAGAAAAACTAAAAAAACATACAAAACAATGCTACAACATACAAAAAATATAATAGCAAGGTTAGAAGACATACTTGATGAACTTGATCTTGATCTCAAGTGATGAGGAGGCATTTTTAGGAGGAAAGTTAGAAAAGATTTCACCTTCTAGAAAATGTGTGCATGCTATTGGGGGTAGAGAAGGCAACCATCAAAAGAACTGGAAGAAATGGCATGGGTTGTGGGTTGCAACCCATTAAATTTTTTTTGACATATCACGCACACGCTATGTGAATCCACAAAGTGTGTGTTTGCTATATAAAATTTTCAACAATGAATATGGGCATCATATTTTTGGCACCACAACTTGGTGCATGTGCCCATTATACTTATGTTTTTGGATGAGATTGTGTTTTTGTTTTTGGTGATGAATGTTTTCAATGATATTCAATGATTCTTAAGCTCTTTTATTCATAGAATATTATCTGAAAGATTGATAATACAAAACACACAATATTATCCAAAAACATAAGAATATGGAACATACAAATTTACTATGATTAACCATATGTATTTTAAAACTAAATTCATAATTTCCCCATTGTTCAAAACTTCATTTTTTATGGGCTGAATTTAAAAATAATTTAGTGTGACAATCTAGCTTTTTTGGTTCAAAATTCCATTGTGACAAAATCATTTTGTTTATGCTCAACATTGGTAAGAAAATAATTCATGTCTTCTACAATGTTGATCCCAAGGATATCCACTAGATTTGTGAGGGAAAAGGAATCTACACTGATGCATTTTCCAAACCTAAAATCAAAGCAAGGTATATTTCAGAAATGCTTCAGGATTGGAAAAGGGCAGTGCAAAAGGTTTCATATCTTTCTGGCTACACCCTGAAGGATGATGAGCACGTATCACTTAAATCTCTTTCCAAAAGATGTTATGATATGTTATATCTCTTTATAACATAGTTAGTCTACTATGGAATCAAAATTCTATACAATGCTTTTCTCTCTACTTTACTGTTGGTCTTTAATACTACAACATTCCCAATTTTATTTAATTTAAAAGTTTGAAGTTATTTTTAATCTTTATTTCTATTTATAAACAAAAAAATAACACATATAATCTTATTTTACTTTTATGTATGATTAGTTAAAATAAAACTTTAGCAAAACATAGAAAAAAATTACAATAACAATAATAGAATGGAGAACGGATTGACAGGTTTCCTAGCTGCATTTTTGCCTTTTCAAGATTTAGGTACTACATCTAAATGAATATATCTTGAAATCAAGAGTTGAAGCAATCAATAGAAAAAGTAGACCTGGTGAAGACATTGTAAAAATATGCAGGATGATTTAAAACTTCACAACAAAGATAACAATCATTTGAATAGACAAGTACATGTATTGTGTTGGAATTATTTATAATAACTGAGAGTGATGGGTGAATCAATTATCCAAGGTCCAGATGTAAAATTACAAGTTTTCACAGATCCATAAAACATTTTATCATGCATGCATGCATTAGATTGTGCAATTACTTAAACTTGTAGGTTGCTGTCAAATCAACTTTGTAGAAACGTAAATATGACACATAACAAATTCAATAACACATTTGACACAATGATTTAATGTGGAAACCCAATTTGGAAAAAAACCACTAGTAACATGCTACTCATTCTCACTCTTTGAAGTAATGCCCTGTGAAAGGCTAACCTTGTTAAAGGTTACAATGCACACTGTTAAATGTGACTTGGTTAAAGGATTTCAATCACCCTATTAGGAGTGAGCCTTGTTAGAGGACATTAGATCATTCACTTGGAATGTCACCTAGTTAAAGGATTTACAAATGATCGTTAGGTCAACCTTAATCCAAATGATTTACCCTAGATTGGTACAATGATTAGAAAGTAACAGTAAGACTTGATTTGCTAACAACTTACAACACTTGCAAAATACAAATTTTTGTTTTAGTCCTCCATTCTACTTGGCTTTCACACACTTCAGCTCCAATAGCTTGTTCACCATTCAAGCATCCATATCCTTAAGCTTTCTTGCTTTGCTTGCCAATGCAGTCTCTTTTCTTAGGTTACTAAATGGAGCAATACCCTAGACTCCTTGTCTTCTCTACGTTCTCACACATGACAACCTTTGCTTCTAACCAACCATCTCTATAAATAGAAAATTAAGATCTTTTATTGTTCATTCTCTTTCATCCATTTTAGGGTTAGGTTGGATTAGGTAGGATTCATTAAATCTACCCTTCTTTTCATTTCATCCCCTTCTAGAAGCTTCTTCAATTCTCTTTGAATTTGCCTCAAAATAGTTTACCATGAATTTTGTGTCACCAGCTCATCAATAGGTTATCTTCCACACAATACACACAATACACACAATACAAGAAATCAAACTTATCAGCCCAGATTCATCAACTTCTTGATCTTTCTCATAATGCTGTGACTTGACATTGATTGGCTTCTGGTGCTCGACAAATACTACATTGCTTAGCATCAACTAACAAATCACTCAACACAAACTAGAGTTTAATGGTGCTCGACATTAACTAAACTTTACTTGGCTTACACTATTTCACTCAGCTTACACTAAAAATTGACTTTTCTCAACTCCAACTGATTTTCTTCTTAGCTTGAACTAACTTTTCTCAGCACTTACTATATAGATTGTTAAGCTTGGCAGACATACTTTGTTTAAATTTTTCTAAACTTAATCAATGTAACCATCCTTTGCAACCTTAAGTAGATTATCAATGCACTATAATATCATTGTCTTAACTAATCCTTGTACTCCTTTTCCATATCATAACTCAACCTTTCCTCTAGATGTTGTTGTTACCTCATTTGATCAAATCCTCTTTATCAATCAAATAAATTATAATACTAAAATCATATAAGCAATTATCTTACCAAAAAGTAGCAGGTTTGACATCGGTGACAAAACAATGATTGAAATACATTTACCATACTTGTATCAATCTATTTTCAACAATCTCCCTCTTTGGCATTGATGGCAAACCAAGCTGACAAAACTTAATCAATATTACCAACAAAATACCAAAAAGAAAATAATTCTTTGTATTGAAATCTCTCCATCTATCAACAATTTTCATCTTTTGAATAGGTTACAAAATTTTATTATGATCAATAGAAAATCAATCAACTCATCTTTATGAATCCCTCTTGATCACTTCTTATATCTCCCTTGATAGAATCGGGAGAATCAAGATTTCTCCTTCATCTCCCTCAACAATGTCTCCCTTTGGTAAACTATCTCCCTCTTTGACAATAATGTGAAAGAATTGTCATCTTTAATATGTAGATAGGAATATTCTTAGTTCCTCCCTCTATCACCTAGCTTGGGATTGATTTGTAGTTCCAACTCTTTGATTACTCTAGGCAGATCCTAAAGTAAGATCCACTGCATCAATGTGTAACATATGTCAATCAACTTGTTTGATGTAGGGCACTCCTCGTGCTTCTTAGATAGCCTCTGATAGGGGTATCACCCTTAGTTTACCTCTTAGATACTCATGAGCATCCTTAGGAAATGCTTTTGTGAAGATATTAGCTATTTGCTCTTTTGTGTTAACATATTCCATCTTCACCTCTTTATCTTGAACTATTCTCTAAAGTAATGATACTTGATTGTAATGTCCTTAGTCTTTGTATGCATCACAAGATTATTTGATATATTTATAGCACTTGTATTATCACAATAAAGTATCACAAATTTAGTGATTTCCTCCTTCATATCTTTGAGTAGCTATTTGATCCATACAATGTTTGTACAATTTATTGCAGCAATGACATATTCAGCTTTAGTAGTAGATTGAGAGATACAATTTTGTTTCTTGCTAGTCCACGTAACTAGCCTTTTGCCTAAGAAAAATGCTCCTCAATTGGTGCTCTTTATGTCATCAATATTTTCAGCCCAATCAGCATTAGTGTAGGCTTTGAATTCAAATTTCTCATTTTTCTTGTAGTATAGACCATAGTCCTCTGTTTCTTTTAGATATCTCATTATTCTCTTAACAACCATCAAATGATTCTCTTTAGGATTAGAAGAGAATCTTGCAACTATCTCTACATATAATATAATATCAGGTCTGTTGTATACTAATATTGTAGTTTTCCAATCATAGATGGTATAATGTTTGATTCACCTCAGTTGAATCATCATTCTTTGACAATTTATGTCTTGTCACCATAGGTGTGCTTACTGGCTTGGAATCCTCAAATATGAAAGTTTTTAGTATCTCCTTAACATACTTTGACTGACTGATATATATATACCATATTTCATCTGATGTAATTGCAAACCTACAAAGAACTTGATCTCTCCAAACATAGACATCTCAAATTCTTTCTTCATTTCATTTGCAAAAGCCTTACATAAATTATCTTGACCTCCAAATATGATATCATCAAAAAAAAATTAGATAGTAAAATACCTTTTCGTTTCTCTATCTTCAAGTATAGATTGATGTTATCATCAGTCCTCTTAGATCCAATATTCACAAGATAAGTATGACACCTTTTCATACTATGCTCTTAGTGCTTGCTTCAAACCATATAAAGCTTTGTGTAATCTACATACCATGTTTTTGTTGTAATCATCAAAAAATCCTTTTGGTTGTTCTATATAAACTTCTTCCTCTAATATACCATTCAAAAATACAGATTTGGCATCCATTTGATAAACTTTGAAACCTTTGTATGTAGAACTTAAGCAAGCAGAGTTCTTAATCCTTCTAGTCTTGCAATAGGGGAAAATGTTTCTCCATAGTTAATCCCTTATTCCCATGCATATCCTTTACAAACTAATCTTGCCTTGTTCCTTGTGACTTCACCATTTTCATCTAACTTATTTCTGTATACCCACTTGGTACCAATCACATTTTTGCCTTCTGCTCTAGGAACTAGACTCCATGTTTTATTCTTCTCAATTTATTTAATCTCTTCTTTCATGGCTTTACTCCAATCCATATCTTCTAAGCCATCTTTCACTATTTTAGGTTCTTGCATGCTCAAAAATTTTGTATCATTTCTCAACTCGTTTCTTGTCATTGGTCTAACATCTTTATCTCCAATAATTTGTGCAACAAGATGATGTCCCTTGACATACTTAGACAATCTTGGTTCAACTTTATTTTCTTCATTTGGTCTCTCAACTTATGATTTACTATGTACATCTCTGTTAGGTAGTTCAACATCTCTTTCGTGTACACTAATCGTAGAATCAAAGTGTGCCTAAACTTCATTCTGTAACTCGACACGTGAGTGTAACTTGGTTGTTGAATGCAACTCAACATTCATAGTATGTGACTTGGCAATCACTAAAACTTGTTGTTGGTTTGCAACTTGATTTAAAACATCTTCATCTGCAGGCATATCTTCATAAAAGTATACAAATTATTTGTATTCTTCTAGTTCCTTCATAGGTTCAACCTTATACACTTTTGTATATTCATCAAATTTTACATTTTCACTTTCCACAGCTTTGTTAGTGTTAGTATTTAAACACTTATAAACTTTACTTCTTGTGGAATAACTAAGAAATATACCTTCTTCACTTTTTGCATTTAGTTTACCATTCTTGAAATCTTTGAGAATATAACACTTGCTTCCAAATACCTTAAAATATTTTATATTGGGTGAGTATCCATACCATAGTTCAAAAGGTGTTGAATAAGTACCTTTCTTGACTTGCACATGGTTCAAGGTATGGAAAAATGTACTTATAGCTTCTCTCTAGTATTTCAAAGCAATATTTTTTCTCATCATGAGTATCCTAGCACAGTGCATTATAGATTTGTTCCTCCTTTTAGCAATTCCATTTTGTGGTGGGGTACTAGGACAAGATGTTTGTCTTTTGATTCCTCTATCATTACAAAACATCTCAAACTCATTTGATGTAAATTATCATCCATTGTTAGATCTCAAACATTTTAGACTTTTACCTATTTCCTTCTCAACCCTTGTTGAGTACCATTTAAACATTTGGAAAGCATCAAATTTCTATTTTAGAAACATAACAGTCATCATTCTAGAATAATCATCAAGAAGTAGCATAATGTAATTTTCTCCTTCATAGGTTTGCACTTCATTTGGTCCACACAAGTCAATATGAACAATCTCTAGTATTCATTTAGAGGTATGAGTCTTACTCCTAAAACTTGACTTTGTCATTTTGCGTAACTGACATTGTTTGCAAATTATATTGTCAGGTTTTTTCAACTTAGGCAAACCTCTGACTCTTCTCATGTTACTAATACTATAATGCCTTGCCGTGTGACCCAAAACAAGTTAACCTAAAGTTTTACTAAGTTTGTCAAACATTTTTAAAAATAAGTTAAAGATAATAACATAACAACAATAGTTGTAACTTAGCGGAAATAATTAACATTCACATAGACGCATACCATAAAAAAAATTACAATTCTCAAGGGTCCCATGACATTGAATCAAATTTAAGTTTAATTAATAATAAATCTAATATATAATAAATCCACATCAAATAATAATATACCAATATGAATCCATTTAAATAATATACAATTATATATGATGCCACTTGACAATAAACTAAATGCACAATGTCCACTGTATAGGTCACAGGGTATGAAAGGCTAAAATAATATACATCATGAAATAAATTACATCATCTCTTATGATCTTATGAAATCAAATACAATATAATAGTACAACTATCCATCATAGAAATATAAGAATACATAGAAAGGAACATCTATACAAACACATCCAATAGTGGCATTTGATAGTCGGATCTCAATGGTATAAGAAAAAGTACTACCAGTTGACCTCATGGAATCCAATAAGGTCCACTCCCACTACGCTAAGGAGATAAACTCAAGTCCCAAATAGGATAATAGGCTCAATAATTAAATCCAACATCTAGGTTCAAGGAGTCACCTGGAAGCAATCTAACTCAAAGGCACCAAGACACAAGTATCAACTAATCCTAGAGGCAACACAGACACATAGGAAGTCTACTATGCCAATGGGAAAGTGTCATCACACGAACCAACTCTAAGGTTTCCTGGCTAGTCTTTAATCCTCTTGCCCCCTAGTGACTCTATGCGATACTAGTATCCTTTCGCACTGACAAGGCATACTAACGAGTCAACTCTAAGGTTACTCGGCTAGTTTTTTAATCCTCTAACCCCTTAGTGACTTTCTGTGCTACCAATATCTTGTTAATTCATTTTAAACCCATTTAATGAAATGTTATCACTTATTAAACAACTTACAACAAGTTACCCTAGTAGCTACTTTGGGCCCCGACCTCCATTGCATGCCACTTACTGACATGACATATAGATAACCTACCCTAAGCTCAATAAAATCAAAAGATCACAAAAGACCACATACCATACATCTATTCTTAAACAAGCAGTTGAGAAGTATTGAAAAACACTGATCATAATCATGGATTCCACCAATACGATCATCCTAATAGGACTGATCCCAAAATCAAGTATACATAAACCAATCCATGTCATAACATGACATCACCAAGAACAAATCATACAAACACCTTAGTCCTATAAAAATGATTGGAAAGCAATCCAAATACAACTGATCGAAGGCTCAAAGGTTATATCAGATAGGTCACTCCATTCACCTTAGTTTCACACAAGAACACTAGAAATCAATAACAATCAATGCATCAAAACATCTCACAGAGTATATCGGACACATTACCATGGTTGAGTATAAAAGATCAAGAACAAAACATCATCATGACATCAAAAAACAAAACTCCTGAGCCTCTAGTAAACATCTTGGCTAGCCAAAGCTAAGTCAAACTCAAAAAACTCAACACCAATAAATCACACGTTACATAAAGTGCATACAAGAGTGTATTTTATAATTCATTAGGTTTTGAAAACCCTAAAGTTCAATATTTACTAAAATTTTCAGATTAAATCACAGACAATTCTATAATGGAAATGAATTTTCTCAAACAAGAGTTTCAAAGATAGGAATTCAAAAAATGAACAACTACTACACAAACCCACAAGATCCTACCTGGATATGATGCTAAAACAATGAATGCACAAACACGCAAGAATCTTCTTTTTTCCTTCGAAAACACTCTTTTTAAAAATTGGCTCCTCCAAACCTGTCTATCTAGAAATGAGCTATAATTTCCTTAAAAAAGAGTTTTTCCCACAAATCAAGGCTTTGATCATGTAATCATGCGAAAACCCTTTGTCTTTAAATACTATATTTTAATTTTCATGCACACACTTTATGCAATTTATTTAAAATAAACTTTATTAAATTAAAGCTTTCTCTCCCTTATTAAATCATGCAACATTTTTAATATAATATTTATTACTTTAATTAATAATACTATTTAGAGTTTATTAAAATTAAAACTCCTAAATAAATTATTATTAAATTAAATAAATATAAATACGCCTAAATAGAACTTTAATCAAATCTTTTAAATTTAATTCTTTCATGCACATCTAAAGAACTTTTTAATTAAAATATTCTTTTATATTTTCTTTTCCTCCATTGATTAATTAGTGTAAGCATTGTTTAAAGCATAGTTTATTATTTAAATTAATAAAAATAATTAAAAATTATTATTTAAATGCAACTCTAATTTAATAATTATTAATTGATTAAATATAATAAAACAATATTAAATCTTTAATCTTTTAATATTTTAATTCTATTTTTATCCAACTTCTTAAATTAGACTTGTAAAATAAATATTTTAAATTATGGTACATATTTAATTAATTAAATAACATCATATTCTAATCTTTATTTAACCAATTTTCTAATTTTAGATCTCTAATTTTAGACTTTTATTCAAAGCATAAATTTAATTAGTTTTTAAATTAAATTAAATACTAACATATTTTAATATTTTCTTTTTAATCAAATAATATTTATTACTCAACTAATAATATTGTTTAGAGTTTATTATTAAAATAAAACTCTTAAATAATAATTATTAAAATAAATAAATATAAGTATACTAAAATAGAACTTTAATTTAATCTTTTAAATTTAATTCTTTTATTTAATTAATTTTTCAATTAATTAAATATTTAATTTTCATGCAACATCTTTAAGCAATTTAAACTAAAATATCTTTATTAAATTAATTTTCTTTCTCACTTTAATTAATTGTGAGATGTCTTTAATATCATATTTATTAATTTAATTAATAATATTATTTAGAGTTTATTAATTAAAATTAAACTCATAAATAAATTATTATTAAATTAAATAATTATAAATATACTAAAATTAGAACTATAACTTTATCTTTAAATTTTATTATTTTATTTAATTAATTCATGAGACATTTTTTATAATATATTAATTAACTTAATTAATAACATTATTTAGAGTTTATTAAAATAAAACTCCTAAATAATTATCATTAAATTAAATAAATATAAATACGTCAAAAATAGAACTTTAATAAATTTTTAAAATTTAATTCTTTTATTTAATTATTTTCTCAATTAATTAAATACAATTAAATATCAATTTTCTTTATAAAATTTCCACTAAATTAAATCATTAAATTATCTTTTAATTTGATTTAATTATAACAAAAAATCACCACATACCCACAAAACCAAAAATGACAACTCAACTGAAGGCAAAGAACATAATCAAACTCCAAGGTCAAAATCACGAATTCACGTCACTTGACGAATTTAGATGGGTAAACTAAATCAAATACTTGTCCTATTTTCTAGGACAATTGGCTTAGGGTTTAGGATTTGGACTCAAGAGTTATCTCCCCACTTGTACCATTGAAATACTGTGATAGGGTACGTTCATCCTGGCAATTCAGGGAAGTTGATACTCGGTACTAGCAAATATGCATAAAATCTATGCATGTACAAACACAATATTCTAAACTAAACATACAATGGCAGGAAGTGGTTCATCGTGTAGATCCTGACTAGTAGGTCACCACGACTCCCTTCCTCAACCACATCATAAATGTCAAACATAAAGAAAACATACACACACAATACATATGCAAGTATGGGGTAAGTATCCCTAGAAATCTCATAAAAATCATTCGTCTAACTAACATTCAATAACTAAAATAATTGGCACTAAATACCTCAACATATATATATATATATATATATATATATATATATATATATCAATTGAATATGAAATACAACTAATCAATTCTGATAATCCAACACCGCTAATCATAAAACATAATAATAGAACAAGCCTAAAAGAATCCAGTTAGAACAAATTAGAAAAGTCAAGTAGGGGTAGACATTACAGATACTAACCAAATTATCAAAATTAACATGACATAACCTCTTGTGTCATAGCCACACATCATTAAATTCTAGAATTAAATAAGTAACATCCTCTATATCAAGATAGAATAGATTACCTCTAGTTTGATCACCTTTTCCAATTATTTTTCCATCAGTATCATATATCTAAGAAATCTTATTTTCAAACTCAATCTTACAACCTAAATTATTTAGTTGTGACACACTTAAAAAATTATAGTTAAGTCCTTCAACATAATAAGCATTGTCACATAAAATATTTTTTGTGAGTTTGATAGAACCATTTCCTTTTATCAGACACAATGCATGATTACCAAACCTTACATTATTTCCATCATAATAATTCAAGGTAACAAACTTACTTTTATCTTTAGTCATGTGATGCGAACACCCACTATCAATTATCCATTTGTCATTCTTGTTCACACAAGACACTAGTGCAATTTCCTCATCCTCATTAGATTTATCCTTCATTGCAACACACACCACTTCATTGATCGTAAGAACCATCTTTAGTTTCTTCTTTAACAATGTAGTAAGGCTTCTTTCCTTTGTCTCTGTAATCTTTGTTGTCTTCATCTCTTTTTCATTTGTACTTGTCAACACCTTTGTATTTTTTATTCTCTAGACATCTAGCAGCAATATGACCAACCTCATTGCAATTGAAACACATGATAGGTAACTTACCTTTGAACTTGCCTTTACCTCTATGAAATCTCCTTGCTAGTAGTGCTTCAAATTGATCTACATCTTCCTCATCTTTATCACTACCACTCGACACATATTTTACCTTTTTCTTCTTCTTCTCATTAGATTCCTTCAATGATAGCTTAGCTTTGAAAGTAGATTCAACATTTTTAGGTTTGTAATTGTCAAAATTAGATAGCTCAAAAGCAATGAGCCTACCTACTAGACCTTCAAGATTTAGATCATTTCGTAGCATACAGCTCGGTTCTTGTATTGCATAAACTCTAATGGCATGGATGGGCACCCATGTTCTCAAAAGTTTTCTTAGTACAATATCATCATCTATTTTACCAGTACCTCCTCTTATTGCATTAACATCTTTTATCCTAGAGCAATATTGAGCAATATTCTCACCTTCTTGCATTCTCATATCATCGAAATTACCTCTAAGACTTTCAACTTTGGCTCTTAGAACATTTTTGTCACCTCCATAGATAGTGTGTAGAGCATCCTACATTTTATTTGTACGGTCATATCCCTTGATATCATCAAACTTGACATAACTCAGAGAAGAGGCAATCTCTAACATTGCTTGGTTGTGTTCTTTCTTCTTTTTCAAATCTTCAATAGTTAAGACTCTAGCAGGATCAACATGCTCAACATCAATGGTAGATTGTGCATGATCTCCAAGACCTCCTAGGTGTAGCTTCATTAGACTTTTCCATGTAGAAAATTTATCTCTAATAAGCTTGGGTACTTATCTTTTTGACATCTTGATCTTTTTTTCTTCTAGTACCTTCAAACTAGTCCTCTTAAGAAAATGACTCTGATACCAATTGTTGGAATTCTGTAGAATAACTAAGAGGGGAGTCAAATTTGTTATCCAAGGTCCAGATGTACAATTAAAAAATTTCACAGCTTAGTGAACCCATATCCATAAAACATTTTATCATGCATGCATCCATTAGATTATGTAATCACTTAAACTTGTAGGTTACTATCAAATCAACTTTGTAGAAATGCAAACATGAAATATAATAGATTCAATAACACATTTGACACAATGATTTAATGTGGAAACCCAATTTGGGAAAAACCACTAGTAACATGCTACTCATTCTCACTCTTTTGAAGTGATGCCCTGTGAAAGACCAACCTTGTTAAAGGTTACAGTGCACACTGTTAAATGTGACCTAGTTAAAGGATTTTAATCATCCTGTTAGGAGTGGGCCTTGTTAGAGGAATTTAGGTTATTCACTTGGAATGCCACCTGGTTAAAGGATTTACAAATGACTATTAGGTCAACCTTAATCCAAAGGATTTACCCTTATCTAGTACAATAATTAAAAAGTAACACTAAGGCTTGATCTAATAACAACTTACAACACACTTGCAGATTAAAGATCTCTATTTCAATCCTCCATTCTTCTTGTCTTTCACACACTTTAGCTCTAATAGCTTGTTCACCATTCAAACATCCATATTCTTAAGCCTTCTTGATTTTCTTGCCAATGCAGTCTCTTCTCTTAGGTCACTAAATGAAGCAATACCCTAGACTCCTTATCTTCCTTAGGTTTTTGCACATGACAACCTTTGCTTCTAACTAGCCATCTCTATAAATAGAAAATTAAGATCTTTTTCTATTCATTCTCCTTTGTCCATTTTAGGTTTAGGTTGGATTAGGTAGGATTCATTAAATCTACCCTTCTTTTTATTCTATCCCCTTCTATAAACTTCTCCTTCAATTCTCTTTGAATTCACCTCAAAATAGTTTACCATAAAATAATTTACCATGAATTCTGTGCCACCAACTCATCAACCTTATCTTCCACATGATTTACACAATCCAAGAAATCAAACTTGTCAACTCAAATTCATCAAATTCTTGATCTTTCTCATAATGCTGTGACCCAACATTAACTGGCTTTCGGTGCTTGGAACATACTTAGCACAAACTAAAGTTTACTGGTGCTTGACATCAACTAAACTTTACTTAGCTTACACTATTTCACTTGACTTGCACTAAAAATTGACTTTGCTCAACTCCAACTGATTTTCTTCTTAGCTTGCACTAACTTTTCTTTGCACCTACTGTGCAGATTGTTAAGCTTGGTAGACATACTTTGTTTAACTTGTTCTTCTGAACTTAATCAATGTAAGCATACTTTGCAACCTTAAGTAGATTATCAATGCACTATAATATCATTCTCTTAACTAATCCTTGCACTCCTTTTCCATATCACAACTCAACCTTTCCTCTAGGTTCTATTGTTACCTCATTTGATCAAATCCTCTTCATCAATCAAATAAATGATAGTACTAAAATCACATAAGCAATTGTCTTACCAGAAAGTAGCAGGTTCAACAAAGTAACAAAACAATGATTGAAACACATTTACCATACTTGTATCAATCTATTTTCAACATATTGGTGATAGGAAATTTAAATTCAAAACAAATGTCCATTTCAAATACATTTTACCTCTATGTGTTTCATGATTGTAACCTGCATATCCTTCCTTCAATCTAGAAATTATTCATAGAAGAGAATGAGAGGAAGGAAATATATATATATTTACATAATTATGGAAAGGATTGATATTCAATTGGCTTACAATTACAAAGTAATGTCAATGTGTATAAAGTTGATAATAAATTCCTTAATAAAATATTGTAGTTGTCACGTGGATTTATATATTTGAAGCATTAAAACACATATGGAAATAAAATATTGGAGTTTGTATATTGTGCTTTTGTTGGATTTCAAAAAGTACTTTTATGAAATTAATTCCATTAATGAAAAAATATTGAAAAAAGTATACTCTAGAACATGTAATTTGTAACTCAAGTCTTTCATTGAAGTGGGCTATCTCAATTATCTAGGGACTGCAAGATAATCAATGGAAAAAATACACTTATCTAAACCTAAAATTTGGAGGAAACAATGTTATTAAATGATATGTGTGATAAAATATTCATATTATGTGGATACGTGTGACAAAACATAACAAAAAAAGGTTTTAGACTTGCAAAGTGACATCATTTTCCCATATTTAGGTGCATGTCATTTTTTCCTCGCATCCAAAATTAGATTCTTCCACTCTGAATCAATAATGCAAGTGCAAATGCATTCTATATGCATGGACAATAGGTGGAGCTAAAAAAATGCACCACATTTAAATTTATTTAATATGTCTATTAAGTTTTTAAAATTATAGACCATCGTGAATGTTAGAACTCTAACTGCTATTCCCGAGAGAATGTCCTCAACAAGCAAGCACATAAAACATCTTGATTTGCTTACATGCTGAGGACATTACCCTCACCTATAAGAGTCAAAGTTACAATGTTTAGAATGGTCTATAACTTAAAATGCCTAATTAAAGACCTCTAACAAAAATGCAAACCTGATACATTTTTTAGCTCCACCTAATGTCCTATGCATATGAATTTAGATTGGATATTGAACTATGACCTCCTTCCACATTTCTTGAAACCAAGAGATTGACATAGTTAGTTTTCATGCAACCATAGATTAATTTTGAGCTTTACTTGGTTTTTAGAATAGTTTAATATTCTCTACTTATTAGGGCCAACCATGTGCAAGTGGAAGCTCATTTGGCCCCACCCCACCCCACTCCCTCCAAACATTTAAATTCCTGATTAACATCTAAAATTCAATCATTCATTCATCTATTAATAAAATATAAAATTTATGAACTATCACATGATAAAATTTATTAACACATAAGATTCATTAGAACATTCATATGAACATTAAAACATAAGATTCATTTGAACATTCACATGAACATTCAATAACACATAATTAAAACATCAAGACATAAACATCAGTCATTATCAAATAAGTTGCATAAATGTGCTATTCACAAATCCACTAGGAATTATTACAATTAAGAGCCCATTCTCATTCCCCCCTTTGTTGTTTGTTTTGTGCAAGAGAGTTGATGTCATCATAAAATTGAGCCCAATTCCTTGGGTTCTTATGCATCACTGGAGGGGTAATCCTACCTCCTTTATTCAATTTATGGACATAAAACTAGTAAAATGACAACATACCTCCTTTGTCGATTCTCTCACCTCCTAAAGATTTTTTTTTTCTTTCTTCCTATCGCACCTTCTCTATAGCTTAGAAGGCTATCATAAATTGTTCTCACCTCCTATGCATGGTGGAGGAGCTTTTGTTGGTGGCAATTCTACTACAGCCTCCTGAGGCCTTCTATGAACTTTGAGTGGGTCTCCCTATGACATCCACATTTAATATTAAACATAACATACATAGGAATTGGATGATTAAATTGAAATTAGCAAAGTTTACAAAACCAACTTTGTATGCAAGAATGTTGGCACAACATGGTATTGTAATATAGTCAAATAGGAAGCAACATTCATGTTTTGTAGTGCCATTACAATATACCTAGTATTCCTCTATTCTTGCACCTTTCAGATTGATTTTTTTCCTCCTTTCCAATAACCTCTTTGTCCTATTAGAAGAGTACATTGGATACTTCTCTTGCAAACTTTTTCTCAAATGAGGACCTTGTTTACCAACTCAACCAATCCCTTCAAGCTCCCACCAGGAGATATGTCATAAACATCCTACCACAAAAGTAGTGTGCGGTCCCATCATTAAAAAAATCATGGCAAGGATTAGTCAACCTTATAACCCTAGATGGTGACCTAAATTAGCTTTGCAAGTGTACACATCATTGGTCACCAAAAAATTGTGCATTACCTTTATTGTTGATGAATCTTTATCATGCATGCTAACTTTTTTCCTCCTTTCAATATCCCTCCTCTAATTACTTTTCAAAGACAATGGATTTCCTCTATGATCTGCTGCAATAGAAGCCTATCATAAAAAAATTGTTGCTTCACAATGCTTATCATGCACATAAATATCATGTTGCACTTGCAAAGACAACTACTGACTACCTTTATGTGTAGTTTCTTGAATTCAAACAAAAACAAAATACTCTTTTTTTTTCCTCCTTCATTAGAGAATCATTGTAGACAAGCATTTCATCATCAATCTCTTTCTTGCCTTCCTTAGGGAGATCATTATAAGATTGTACACCATATTCTATACATACTCATTCATGCATGCATTTTTCTTGCATACTATGCCTCGCTCTCATTTGGTAGTCAATGTCCATCTCCCTCTTCTTGTGGTATTTCACTAAGCTCTCAAGGAAACCTCCTCTTTGTGAGTGTTGTTTTCCCCTAGAATGCTCACACATTTGCACTGGAATGAAATTTAGGTTGTACTTTACTAGCCTATGCATGTTCAGCCTACTCAAATCCTAGAACCTATGACCTCCTAAACTTCCACATTCTCCATACATATAGAAAGAGAATAGTCTAGCCCCTAGATGTTCGGTTCAATGATTCATGTATCCCTGCACAAAATATTTTGGTTTGAATAGTGAAGCACCATACTAACCTTAAAAAACTCCATTTATAGTATTGTCCAAAATATGTGCATTTGTTTTCCTTTCTAACATTAATCAATGCCACTTCATTTAGAGTATTGTACAAAATACATGTATGAAAAATTTTCTACTTCTAGAGAAGATGAGAACAAAACTTCAACAAATACTTAACACTTTTGTTGTTGCACCTATAACAACATCCCCAACATTCAAAGTCTCCATCCCTCCTATATATAACAATTGCACATCCCATTAAACATTGTCTTTGGGTTGGGACAACAGCTAAAATAAATATATGTTTTCATCCTCCAATCCGATATTATCAGTACACTCTTTTCATGCCCTAGTTTTGGCTAATTAAACATAATGTAGTCGGATACATCAGGTTGGGAACCCTCTTGAATAAATGTCATCCATTTTGTAGACTTCTCCTTCAACTAACTAATCACATCCATTGACATACAATTAATAAATTGATTACCCATATTGGTGTTGCAACCTATTGGAGTGCATGAAAGAAGACACCCACTACTAAATGTGCATTATAAAAATTAGAAGCAAGAAAGAAGATTAAAAAATAAGGGTGTATAGCATGCTTGTTACAAAGTGGCAATGGAAATAATGTCAATTAAACAAAAGGATGAATGACAAATGGTCTTGTACTATCAATTGACTTATACATTCAACTTTTTAATACCACCAAAACCAACAATTCAAAAATATTGGTAGTTATGCTAGTGATAAATATGACCAACAATATTTGTCAATTTTCCATGACACTACAATTGTGGATAAGAGGATGTTCATTCCAATCTAATGAATTACACAAGTCAAGTTTATTTGTGAAAAAATATATACTAGTTTGACTTCCAAATCTATCCATCATATGAAATGTGCCTTCTCTACATTGCGTGCATGCACACACACGCGCACACTTATTTATATATATTTGTATATGTATGTTCATATAATGTGTATTTATTCCCATGATTTCTTGTCCATAATTTAATGCAAATTCTTTAAAGGGTCCATTATTATTTTTCACCCCCTTTCTTTAGATTCTAGGATTTCTCTTTTGTGTTTGGTGACTCACTTGTCTAACTTGTCCAATAGTCCTATTGGTTTTGACAACATTGTGCACCTTTCTCCCCCAAAGTTTGATGCAAATCCTTGGATAGTTCTTTGTAGAAAAAAGAAGAAGTTAATATATTTCAACCTAGTAATCATAAATTGTTCTATTGCTCCTAATTCTCAATCCTAAATCTAATCCTTGTTAAATGCTCCAAGTTTGACTAACCCTAGCCATGCATATAGGCCTTATGACAAACACAAACAAAAATTCTTGCTATTAACATATTTGATGCTTGAAACTAAACACTCTTTATGGACACTATCTAACCAACTTATTGACACCCTAACACACCAAAATTGCTTGCTTGAATTGATTGATCAGGACCTTCAACCCTTGCACCACTAAGACTACAACATTAGGTGCTTGTCATTTCATATTGTTGGCTCATTTTTTCATTGTGTTATGGACTATAAAATATTCAAAAATTCCTCAAGTATTGATATGCTCTACAATTAATGAATTTTACATCAAAAACCTTCATGAATTTCTGAGGAGAATTTTATGACTAAACTTGAATTATAGAAGTAAAACAAAGGGATGCATTCTAATTGCAAATTTAGACATATGTGAGTAGAATCATGATGAGTTGGACTTTGAGTTCCTTGGGAATAGTAGGGACAAAGACTAACATGTTAAAAAAAATGTGTATAGCAACATAAACATTGCCTTTGGGAGGGAGGAGAGATATGAGCTTTGGTTCGACCTTATAGAAGCCTTTCACCAATACACCATCCTCTAGAGAGACACATGTATTATGAATGTACAGTTACATTTACTCCTAATTAGATCCATTATCCATTGATGAAGAATTTTTTTTTTTATGAAAATTTTCAAAAAGTAAAGAGAGGCTTTTTGATACAAGTTAATCTACATGACCTATGAGACCTATATTTGGATTTATTTATTTTTTTTCACCTCATCATCTCAAACTTCAATTGGACATATCTTTCACATACGAGCTTCATTTTTGACAAAACAAATGCTGCTGGAAAGCTCTTGATGAGATCTTCAATTTGAAATCCATTATTGACCACTTTTGAGATATTTTTTCACCTTTTGACGACCTCTGTACCTAGTTTGACCAAATTTTGGTTGGCTATAACTTTTGCATACGAACTCCTTTTCCACTCGTTCAAGTTGCATTAGGTTCAAAATTTCAAGAACTTTAAACTAACATTGTTTGTTGGAGTTTTGGAGATACTTCAATTTTTGGTGAAAATATCCCCTAGATCAAGCCTCCCCATTGAGAAGCTTTCAGACCACTAAAAGTTTGGATTACTTAGAAAGAAGGTGAGGGTATTTTTCCCTCACTTTACCAATCTCCATCCATCTTGCCTTGCTTGGATGCATCCCCTTCAATCCCACTTGGAGGTATTCAACTGCTCTTCTTCATGAAGTTTTGACATTCCTATCTAGGATAACATCTTTTGGCAATTCTGTCATATACTTTGGTGAAAGATCATCAACTGATGAAACTTGAACACTGATGTCTTCATCCAAGATCATTGGAGGCTCATACAACTTCAGATTCTCAACATTGACAACTGAGTAAATTTGCATGTATGGAGGGAGATTAAGGCGAAAGACATTGGTACCAATCTTTTCCAAGATTTTAAAAGGACCATACCTAATAGGCTTGAGCTTCCTTCCTTCACCTTGCATTCTTTCCTTATTGATATGTAACCAAACTCTATCACCAACTTGGAACTGACGATCAAGGTGATGCTTATCATGGCGAGCCTTGTATTTTGCTTGGCTTTGCTCCAACTGTGCTTCTACTACCTGATGGATTGTTTGGATCTTCTGGATGAACTTCAAAGTCCTTTCTGCATCATGGCATCCATTGATTGTGTCATCCTTTCCAAAAGTAAAATCCATTGGTGTTTTTAGCAAGTAACCAAAGCAAGTCTCAAAAGGAGACCTCTTTCTAGAAGAGTGTGCCACATGGTTGTAAGCGTGTTGCACATAGTGAAGACTTTCATCCCACAACTTAGGATGCTTGTTGCAATAACCTCTAGGCAAATGCACAACTATCCTGTTCACTCCCTCTGTCTATCCATCGATCTGTAGATGAAAGGCTATACTTTTCTTTAACTTGGTGTCCATGAGTCCCCACAAAGATGACCAAAATTCCCCTAAGAATCAAGAATATCGATCCAATACAATAGAAGTAGGTAACCCAAAATGAACCCATACATTTTCAAAGTACAAATGAGCAGTTAGCTTAGCAATGACCTGCTTTTTACAAGGCATTAAAATACACATTTTGTTGAACCAATCAACTACTACATAAAAATAATCATGACCCTTCCTAGACATAGGTAAACCCCCCACAAAGTCCATAGACACAATTTCCCATGGATGGGATGGTACTAGTAATGGTGTGCACAAACCAAATTTCCTATTAGTTGGTTTGCTGGTTGCACACATTACACATTCTTTTATATACATGGTGACAGTTTCCTGCATACAAGGCCAGTAACAATATTTCTGCAATTGAGCTAATGTCTTACTTACCCCAAAATGTCTTGCAATCAAAGAGGTGTGTGATTCATGGATTACATGTGCCTGCTTATCTTTAGGAATGCATAGTTTTCCCAAGTGGTACAATAAGTTATCCTGCACATAGTAATCTTTCTCTTCCACATGTTTACCCTATATTAAAGCTGCATAAATATCCTTAAATTTCTCATCGTTAGCATATTTTTCCTGAAAACTTTCATGAACCATAGAACTATTCTGAAGGATTATCAAGGCATTCTGAATAGGAGGTCTAGAGAGCATATCTGCTACTTTGTTATGGGAACCCTTCTTATACTTAATTACCAAATGAACCTATTGTAGAAAACCCATCCACCTAAAGTGCCTACTTTGTTGCAACTTAGATTGTGAGTGCAAATATTGTAGTGGCTGGTGATCAGTGTGGATTACAGCTTCCTTTCCCATTAAGTAGTGCTTCCATTTTTTAACACTTTGAACTAAAGCATAAAGTTCCTTATCATAAGTAGGATAGTTACTTACTACTCTTGAAAAAGTTTTAGAGTGGTAGTAGACTAGTTTACCTCCTTGCATGAGTACAACTCCCATGGCAAATCCACTTGCATCTGTCTCAATCTCAAATGGTTGATGTAAATCAGGTAGAGTCAGAATTGGTGCAGTACTCAACTTTTCTTTTAAAGTGTCAAAAGCCTTCTATTGCGGACCTCCCCACTGAAAAGTTGCCTTTGTACTAGTTAACGCATGTAATGGTGAAGGAATGTAAGAGAATTTTGCAATGAACTTCCTCCAATATTGAACTGCACCTTAAAAGCTCCTGACTTCTGTAACTGTACTTGGCTTAGGCCATTTTACAATACATTCGACCTTCACAGGCTCTACTTTTGTAAGGTCCATACTAGTACCCTATTATAGATCTTGATGAAATAAATATGATTATGAGATAATTAGGTTATGATTGACATTTTTGTTACTAATAATGATTTATGAGAACCTATTAAAGACTAAAGCAGATTTTGGTTATTATAAGTGTAATACTTGTTCAATAACATTAAGTTGAATAGATAAGTTCACATGAAAATGAAACTCTTTACGTTCAAGCTAAGGACTCGATCAAGGATTTTATAGAATGATTCACTAGCCAAAATTAATAAAGATGAATTAACATGTTCTCTCCTAATAAATAACAATGGATGTAGCTTATAACATTAACAAAACATAAATGGTTGCATTCGTATATTGTTTTTAAATCACAATGGCATAAATTTGGAACATTCTAATGGCTTGAGGGATTAACCCTAGAACACACACACACACACACACACACACCCTCGTAATATAATAAAGGGTATTGCTAGGAGTGTTGTTAAGTTTAACTTGACTAAAAAGATACTAGTCACTTGTTCCCATATTAGAGATCTCCATTTAAGACATATGATAGGATCCATTTATTTGTTTTAATAATGTATTAGATATGACCTCAGTGTTCATGGTTATGATAGACAAGTATTGTAATAGTGTTAGAAAAATAATTTTGTTATGTTGAGAAAGATAATTGTAGATACACATATTTTGATAATTCAATGTTTTGAATATTTAATGGAAAATATTAGATGAAAGATAACTGAAATATGTTAATGCAATTAAGTGATATTGGATTATTCTACACTTATCTGCCTGTATTTCTATATTATTTCATTGGGCTACTGACATTAAGTTGAGTGTGCAGGAAACTTGAACCATAAAAATTATTCGGAAAAACAAGGTTCAAACCTATGTGAACACGATAAAGCCAAGGTGAATCTTTGGAAGATACAAAACCTCATTGTATTGTGTTTATTTTGTAATGTGATTGAGCATTGGTGTTATAAGTTTAAAGATCATGACTAATTAGAGACATGTCATCGTGATATGTAAAGTGTTTTAATGTGTGTTTGTGTCATTTGAAACTTGTGTTGTCTGTGTAAATGACGTGTCATATAGAGTTTTTGGGCATGAAGTCACTTAACCTAAATTTAATCCCCATTATGAAATTAAGATTAACCCATCTTGGAGAGTGTTAGGATGAGTCACCTTCATGATAGAATTCAATTAAAATTTGATAGGAACTCTAGAGAGCCTAAAAGTGGTTCCCAAGTGTTATTTTGGTAAAAATAAGTCACCCACATGGCAGTAGTATAGGTTAGGGAACTAAATATAACCATAAGTTGACCTAGGGGACTTATGAGACCTTCTAAACTAGTCATTTTCAAGACAATTCAAAAATAGTGTCACATGACTTCTTTCCTCACCCCTCCACTTGGTTAAGTTCTTATTGGTAGAAAGGTACAAGGGTGTAAGAGGGGTAGGTGGGGTTGGAAGTAGAGATATTTTTAGAGAGTTTGAGCCAAACTTAGTGGTTGTTCACCCACTCTCTAATTGTAGAGACAAATAGGGTTTTGGGGAGGAAGCTTGGAAGCAAGGAAGGGAAAGATCTTCATCACCATTTCATAACCATAGCTTGGAAGGAGGTTAGTGCTTCATGCCATGCTTTCTTTCATTTCATGGGAGTTGATGTTGGAAATTGTAAGAGTGTTTCTTGTAAGATCTAAGTGTTTGTATATGGTGCATGTTGTAAAAGTTTGTCTACGTGAGTGAGCATGTTGAATCTATTTGTATTTGGTTTTTGGTTTTCTTGGATTGTGGTTGTGGATTGAATGTTGTGTTGGGTGTGAAGGCTTCACTCACCCTTGGGAGGGAAGAGAAGCCTTGGGTAAAGGGGTTAGTTGGGCTTGACATTGGAGTTGAGGGATCCTTCTCTTGGAGAGGGGATAGTTTTCATAGAGTATGGGCTCCATTGAAGCCATATGCCTTTCTATTGTTCTATGGGAGGTATAAGTGAGGGTATGTGAAGAGGAGTAAGTGTTGATAGCCTTGTTGAGGCATGTGTTATTGATAGCATTATTATGGCATGCTTCTTGGAAGCCTTATTGGAATATTGCAATTGCAAGATTGGTTGTTTTCACAAGGATATGGCATTCTCCTCCTTCAAGAGCCCAGCTTCACCCAATGTTTATGATTCCGTCTGTGAATCATTGTGAAAGCCTTGGTTGGGATTGGTAAATGTGTTGTTAAATTGTGGTATTCATGATGGCTCTTGTTATTGTGATGTTGTTTTGAGCATAACCCGGTTGAGCCTTGTTTCCCCTAGCACGGGGGTGGCCTCCTTGAGGCCTAGGTTGGGAGGTGAGCCTCCATGGTTCTCCATTTTAAATTCTCATTTGCAGGTTCTCAAATGGATGATCTTGGAAACTTGGGTTCTTATGGTCTTTCCATGTGCATAGGAGATGAAGACACTTTTGTGTTTGAGTTGAGACAGTGAGCAAAGTTCACCTCGCTGTGAGCATTTAATGTATTGCATGAGTAGTGCCATTGCTTATCATTGGCAAGGAGATTTTGAGAAACATCTATATTTAGTATTTCCATTGTGCTATCATATTATGAAGATGTCACCACCTTTTGTGTATCTTAAGTATTATTGAAGAAGCATGTAATGTGTGCAGGAGGATAAGCTATCTTGGTTCTTAAGGTTATTGTGGTTCTTTATTTCTATGTAGATTGTAGGCATGGATTCAATTATCATGGAAAAAAATTGTAACGCTGGAAGATTAGGTTCATGGAAAGTTATTATCATTTCAATTCTAACGTATAATAGATGTGTATGCATGTTGAACTGAATCTTGCATGAGAAAACATTATTAGTTCTTAACAATTTGTTCCAAATTTCATCATCCATAATTAAGATTAATCAGTTAGCTTCATGCATGTTCTTTAGTGAAATGTATGTATGCATCTTTGTATTGAGTAAATGTTTATACGTTAAATGAATTTATTTAGACTATACACATTATGTTAATAATTCCCAAGATCATAGCAATAACACATAAGAAAATACCGTAGAATATAGAAGTTGAAAAAAAAGAGAGAGAGAGCAAATAGTAGACATAGAAAATATAAGATTTAGGATACAAACTTGCTGTAGGTGCTCATTTTACTTTCTAAAAATTGTATGGAGGAAGTGGAAAAACAATATACCCAAATCCAGAGCATTAAAATATTCAGCAGAATGTACCTCATGACCAACTACCTCAAATATCAATTAGCAACATAACATATATCTAAAAATAAAGGAAAGACATATGTATATAGAACTATACCTACATATATAAGCTGACCCTATGACAAGGCTAGGTTAGTACGCAAAGAAATTAACTCATATGTACAAGTTTGTTTATAGCATCGGTTTCTATGCCCAATCTAGGTGTTAGCTTTTGCTTCAAATCAACATATTTAATTTGTGATGAGTTGTGATTTACTCCCCATCTGGTGTACTTTCTGACACATGCAAATTTGTTTGGAGAACAACTTTATTTTAAAACACAAACCTATCTCCTTTTTGGGCGCCTAAGCTTAGAAGCCTATAAATATACTTTTTGTTGGTCACCTTTACTACCCATGCCTAGGAAAGGGGGACCCACGTGTTGGAAGAAGGAAAGGATGGGTTATGTTGGAAAGAAAGCCCATGCCATGCGATCTTCAGGGTCAACCATTATCCTCGAGACTTAAATGAGAGGAAGATAATCAGGCTAATAAGTTAGGGCCCGTTTGGTTGTGGGAATATAAAAATGGGAATAGGAATACCTATTTTGGAATACTTATTCTCGAATAGAGAATGGGGTTACGTATTCTTATTTTTGTTTGGTTCATCCATAATTTGATGCAGAATACACGGATTCAAAAACTTATGTTTTCTAAAATTAAAAAAATTGGAACAGGAATACGTATTCCTATTCCATCTGTTTAGGTGGATTACCAAATCTTCATTTTTGGGCCAAAATTGGAATACATATTCAAATTTTTTTCCTATTCCTATTCTGATTTGGTGCATCCAAACAGAGAATTAATTTTTTTTGGAATATACATATGCCTATTCTAGTTGTATTCCCGTTGCCAAATGGGCCCTTAAAGAAGAACTTGGAATCTTAAAAATTGAGCAGCATTCAAATTGCATAATTAAGGGTTAAACAAAGTCATGAGTCAAGCCTCTCTAAGTGCGGACTACAACTTGGCCTAAGTACAGGAGAAATGTTTCATTGGTAACATGTGTTTCCTTGGCCCAAATTCGAATTTAGGGGGAGGGGGTCAGAATTTGAGTCATCATGATTAAGGGGGTGGGGTCATGTGAAATTAATGGCTTGGGGTAGATGTCAAAGGTTATGGGTATTAAAGGATGTAGGAAAGTGGAGGCTTGGGTATGTTAGTAAAGGATAATTTAGTTAATGCTAATAATTTTAGACACGATGTGGTTTGGTGTTAGAGGTATTGAATATATATTTTTAAATGTAAGTAAGTAGAGTTAGAAACTATGTACGGAGAAGATGTTTATGGGTAGGGTAAATGATGTTAAAGTTAGATAGTTTAGGATTGTTAGTAATACATGTTGTGAGTAGCAAGTAAATGGTTAATAATTAGAATAATCAAATTTATCTAATGATTGTCGTTAGCAAGTAACATTAATTAATAAATTATCTAGTCAATTCATTAATTGCTTAAATTATGGATGTTGAAAATAAATTAGTCAGTAACTAGGTTCAATGGGTATCTAGTGTTTACTTATATTAGGGTATTTAAGTTTAGAATTGCCAAGGAAGATAACTAGATAAGATATATATATATATATATATATGAAAATTTAATAAATAAATAAAGTCTATATATAATGATGTGGAATTGGTCCACAACATAATGAATTAAGGGTTAAAACTAGTAGTATTATTGGGTAGAGGTGTAATACTTAGTTAATAGTAAAGTGTAATTTACTGTTGTTAAAAATAAAATAAAATTTGATTAGTTAGTAATTCACATAGATTTCTAGTTAGTGAGTATTCACTAACATGTATTAGTAGTGTGTTAATGTAGAATGGTTAGGAAATAAGTGGTATAAATGGAACAAACTAGTTAGTAATAAATCACTTGTGGGTTTGTATGTATTAATGGAGGCAAGTATAATAATTTGCAAATAGACATAGATAAGTCGATAATAACTATGATAGCATATAAATGTTCAATTGAGGAGTAATTAGCATTTGTTAGTGAGTGTAGTATGGTTCAAGGTTAATAGAGAAAATTGGTTATTTATTGAAATATTACTAATAACATCCTCATCAATGTTTTAAGATAAATGCAAAATCAACTTACTACCAATGTTAATGGCCACATATAGGTTAGGTGAAACATTCTAAAGGTGGATATGACCAGTGATGTGAACATACCATGTTAGATGATATGGAAGGATGAAGGTAGTGACATATGAACTACACATGGGAATACAATCCTAATGTGAAACTAAGTCTAAAGGGTCTAACATGATTACTAAAGTCTTGTTTAAAATACTCTTGACTATATTGAGCCCTTGTCTAAAGAGATCTTCCCCTATAAGTAAAAGTAGTAGGAATCAATATCCAACATATCCTATTGAACATAACCATCACTTGTGACCCTAAGAAGATATAGGAGGAATGTCTAACAAATCAAAAAATCTAGTTATAATATACACATATCTATTGGAGGCTCCTTAAGATTTTTTTAAACATAAACAAAAAAAAAATAAAAAAAATAGTGGTTGTGTTTTTGCCTTGTAAAAAAATTAGGGCATGACAACTTTCAATTGACCATTTCCTATGACATAGCCTACGTACACTAAGGATGTCTTTGCAAATTCACATTTTGACATCTTTACATAGATTTTTTCTTTTCTCAGTACATCAAGAACTTTCTTTACATGAATTACATGATCATCCCAAGACTTACTAAATATAAGAATATCATCTAAATAGACTATGACAAAATCATCAATAAAAGGACAAAAAACATCATTCATGACTGTTATGAATGTAGCTGGTGCATTATAAAGCTTGAATGACATAACCAACCACTCATAAAGTCCATGCTTTGTCTTAAAAGTAGTTTTCCAAATATCACTTTTTGGAATTCTTATTTGATGATATCCGCTACTTAAGCCTAGCTTAGTGAAATAAATTGCATGTTTCAACTGATCAAGTAAATCATCAATTCTAGGAAGAGGGTACCTATTCTTTACCATTATTTTGTTCAAAGCTCTATAGTCAATGCACATTCTCCAAGTCTCATCTTTCTTTGGAACCAACACAATAGGAGAACCACATGGAGAAGTACTAGGACGGATAACTCCTTTCTCCACAAGCTCTTGAACTTACTTCTTGATTTCTTCATTGTACAAGACTGATAAATGGTACATGTCGATATTAGGAAGTGGTACTTCTGGCTGCAACTGAATTTCATGTTGTATCTCTCTTTTAGGAGGCAATCCCTTCAGTTCCTGAAACAAGTCATCATAGGCAGAAACAACTTTGACCATTTCATCTTTATGTTTTGGATCACATCCCTTAAATGCCTTAGATGTTTCATCTTCTTTGGCTTTTACAAGCATCAACACAAAATTCTTACTAGAGTTGAGTAACCTTTTCATTTGACTAGCATTAACAAGTGCCAGATTAGTCTTAACCTTATGTGCCCGTACAGTGTATTCAATTTTATCTTTAAACAAATGATACTTATCCACCCCCTCCATAGAAGATAGCTTGTCGATCATATAGATAGGGACCACTAAGTACAAGAGAAAAAACATCTAGAGGGACTACATTAGCTTCTACCTCATCTACAAAATTTGCAGTGATAACAAATCTTAACTTACATTGCTTGGTTACCTGTAATTGCACATCATTGAAAACCCATCCAAGAGGATATGGCTTTGGATGAGCTATTTCTGAACAATTTCCTCAGTTATCAAATTAACTTGAGAACCTATATCAAATAATGTATCAATCTTATTTTTCTTGATGACAACTCGAATGTGAAATAATTCATTCCTTTTCTTATCATTCCTAGGAGAAGAATCTTCACTTGTACTTGCACTTATGCTAGAAGAATTGGTAGCTGATGAAAGAGAAATACCTTTTCCTTTACCTTGGATTCTGGTGGCAACAATCTTTGTTTCATCTCCAGAATCAAATCCAAGATCTTGTTGTTCTATAGCAACAGTCTTCTGTTTGCTTTTATTTCCACCAAATTGCTTCGACCTCTTTTCAGGATGCAACTTCCAACACTTAGAATCATCATGCCTTTCTTTCTTGCAATGTGAGCATGTGGGTTTCTCACCCTCTTTCTTTACTGTGGCTATCTTTTTACCCTTCCCTTTGCCTTTGGATTTTTCCTCAGACTTAGATAGCTTTTTATCAGACTTATAAATGAAAGTACCCTTACCTCTTAACTCTAAATGTGTTGCTTGGACACCTACTTCATCCAAATTACAAGGATTCAAGATGAGAATAGAATGACTTAGGTAAGAATGAAGACCACCTATGTACTTGAGTAAAGTTTCTTGGGTATATAATGGGGCATTTAATGAAATGGCCCTTTTACAGAACTCATGGGTGTACTCCTAGACAATTTGACCTTTCCCTTGCCTAAAATGTTGCCAGCTCATCATTAACTACTGCATATGGCCTAAGGGGTAGAATTGCTTCTTTAAGGCACTAACAAATTCTAACCCAGACATATTGAACTTACCATGTTGTGAAGTTTCATGCTAAGTCCTACTCTCCCACCAAGTTAGCACTACACTGCCTAACTGAAGAGTGGCTAACTAAATTCTATCAACATCATCTACAAGGTTTTGGACTCTATAGTAGACTTCTACTTGCTGAATCCAGTCATCTAATTTCTTGGCATTTAACTCCCCACAATATTTTGGCAAGTCAAACTTTACATCCAACTTAATTCGAGGCTTATGTCTGCCTTTAAAAATATTAGAAGACTCAAAATGTGTAGAAGAAGGAGAAGAAAGAGGAGATGGAGAAGAGGGAGAAGAGGGAGGAGATGGAGGCTCACGATTAGGATCACGATCAGCGCCTTTCTTTTTCCCTTCACCATCACGAGCTGCACACCTTTGCATCTTCTCTTCTCTTTCTCATAACAAGACTTCTACCATTGATTGCAAATTCTAGAGAGTCTTCTGGATATTTTGATCTTCTGAACCTTGTCCACCACCTTTATCTTCCATCTGAAATGGTGGATTAGTTCTTCATTTTTTGATCTCAGGATTATACTCTTCAAGATCACCTTCGCCTTGATTCAACATGGATCTTGTTAACATTCAAATCTATAATACTAGTCCAACAAAAAGCTTTGATACCAAATTTGATCTGATTACTAGGATCTAGGATTATTACAGAGAATGTTAACCAATTACATAAAGTTAATTTTAAAGCTTTAATAAAGAAAATTAATGTAATTGCAAATAAGAGAACAACACAAAATAAAATGATAGAAGGAGAAAAGAGAAATAGAGAGACAACACATTTGATTTCAGAGTTTTTCCAGTATGGACTATGTCTCTGGGTGCTCCAATAGGGGGACCGATCTGATTAACTCCAAGAAATCAATTACAAGTGATATGAAATAATTCTCTTCAAGCACACACAACAAAATTTCTCTATGTGTAGGAAAAATCACTAAGTCTTCAGATACACAAACTCTCTCTCACAATCTGCATAATTTCTCCCTTAATTTCCATGCCTTGAAAAGGCCCCTAACCCCTCTTTTTATACAAAATATTTTCCTAAAATAGGGAAAAACAAAAAAAATCTAATAATAGGCCTTCACAATAGTCCTCCTTTCAAATCAGGCCTTAGTCATATTAGAAATTTGTCATTATCCCCTTTTGGAGGGTTATTTTCTAACAAATCCCCTTAATCAGGCAAGGAAGAATCGGCTTTGTTTTGACTTTAAATAAAATCCATGATAATTATTGTTACAGCACCGACCTTTAGCCTTTAACTCAAATTAGCAACGTTAAAACCATAAATAAAACATTTGTTAAATATGTTCCAAAGGCCATCGACGGTGTAACGACCACTGGCCGGACTTTAGGGGTTGGTGGTCACGGGTTCAAAATGTAGCACCGCTAACAATATTATTTTTTTCCATTTTAAAAATTTTTATTTAAATTTATCATTTCTTTTTTTCACCTCATCATCTCAAACTTCAATTGGACATATCTTTCACATATGAGATCCGTTTTTGACGAAACAAACACTGTTGGAAAGGTCTCGACAAGATCTTCAATTTGAAATCTATTATTGACCATTTTTGAGATGATTTTTTTCACCTTTTGATGACCTCTATACCTAGTTTGACCAAACTTTGACTAGCTATAACTTTTGCATACAAACTCCTTTTCCGCCCATTCAAGTTGCATTAGGTTTAGAATTTCAAGAACTTTAAATTGACATTGTTTGTTGGAGTTTTGGAGATACTTCAATTTTTGGTGAAAATATCCCCTGGATCAATAGGATAGCCCATTTTCTCTTTATTTCCATGATTTCCAAGGTGTTGGCTAATTATACATATATATTCCTCTTTGTTTCCCTAGTTTGCAAGGTGCTAATTGATTGTAAATGTAGGATTGAGAATTATTTTCTTTAAGAGTTAAAAATATTAGTCTCTATTTATATAGGTAGGTTGTATATTAAGATTATGTAGGAGTTCTCTTATCTTTATATTCATGATATTAATCGATGGACAAAAAGTAGTAATACATGGTAAGAATGTAGGAGAGGTGTGAAATGTAAAGAGCAGAATGAAAGACATAAATGGATGACAAAAGACTCCTATAAATCACATGTACACCCACAGATAAAAGTAGAAGGAAGCTATTTGAAACCACAAAAACTTAGCACAAGAATAGTATGTGTACTATTTGAAACCATTAAAAATTGCAAGTTTGAGCAGCACAATTTGTGGCACCGATCTTTGTCGCACCCATCTCCTACCTGTAGGTATTCAAAAATCTTTAATTTCTAGTTTCTTCATGAATAAGAGAAGTGGAATTCATAAAAAAAAAGCATCAATCTGTACAAAAGTCAAAGATCGATAAGCCATGCCATACAAAAAGTAATTGGCCAAGATCTAACACAAAGATTAGTTCACTAGATCTGACATAGAAGTGGAATCATCAAATTGAGAAGTGTATAATAATTTCCACTTTCATGCTTACACAGAACCAAAATATGGATTACAAAATTAAGAAAACAATTTACAAGAGTACTTTAGTAATAGGAAAAAGAAAATTCATAGCAAATCCAGAATGAAGTGCTTCAGGGAATCATTTTCTCAAGATGCCTCCAATTAGGAAAAGAGTGGAGTAGGAGAGCTTCAAGAAGACATAAATGAATGCAAAAAGAAAATCTCTTTATATAGACCACTATATGATAACCAAATGAGAAAAATGAATAGATATGTCAACAAGTTACAAGTGGATCCTCTCTGAAAAAAGAATTAAAGATTAAGATAAATGACTAAAATTCTATAACTATTGGAACCAGACACAAAATGTAAGCAATCAAATTAGAAAAATATTATTATAAAAACATAAAAATACACCACCATATTAAAGTTTCAGTTGAAAAACAATAATGTCAACATTAATAATTAGCCATCATTGATCAAATATCATCATTATTATGCTGCTACAAATTAGAAGAATAAAAAGTAATGTTATAGGCCCATTTAAGGCCAAGGTTGTAATTTTTACCACTTTGTAAGATTCATAGATTAACTATCATATTAGATGATTCAAAGAAAGTGGCTTTGGAGAAAGAGAAACTACTTTTATAAGCTAGTAAATGAATTTGTTTGTAAATACTTGTACATAGTAGAGTAGATTTTCAACTTTCTAAGAAGTGCACAAGCACAGTTGTTCTCGAGGCTTTCCAAAGCTCCTTATAGCTTTTTTTTTGCTAGTTGTAGAATTTTGTGAAGTTGTAGGTGGGATAATGCGTCATTCTGTGTTGTTGACTCTATGCCCAATGTATTTCTTAAGGCCACTAATCTATGCTTAGCAGGGAAACATCCCCTCTGAATCGCCAATAATGTTGGCTATTTTCACCCCCATTGAGCCCATCATTGATAACCGATCTAAGAAAACTCACATGAAATGAATATTTGTTCTCGGGTTAGCAACAATTAAATATGGTGTTCAATTAAACTCATTAGTGGTTGGAAAACTCAAAACAATCTTGGGAAAATGTATTTCAAATAAGATTAAAAGTAAAGAAAGGAAGAGTAATACTGGCTAAAGGTGGGATAAAATTATATCTTTAGATGTAGTTAACCTTTTCAATGAAAACATAAATGCCAATGATAGATCTAAGTTTGATTTTTTTTTTTATTACATGGTTTATCTTTTGGTGAAGAGAGAGTGTGTGCGCTTGTCTTGACATGACACTCACAATTTGAATGGGCGAGCAAAAAGAGAAGTGAGTCATGTGTTTTCTTCCTTGAATTTTGGGTCCATACAAGGGTAGTATAGAAGTTGGGAATTTTTGCAATAGAAGGTAAAAATGATCAAGACTCTATTCATTAGAGGCCATTGATTGATACTAGCTAGATTATAGCCCAGTCACTGTGTAGTGATGCTTTTAGTCTGACGTAAAATGAGATGGAGATGGTAAATAGACGGGGGCATGACTCTAGATTACGTCTTCTAGAATAGTAGGCTCCACTCAGACCTTGATGGATCATTCATGTGATCGACCATGTTACATAGATAATAGATGATAGATGGTGGCATAGCCATCTATGATCATGTTATGTGACATTAATACAAGTCAAGTTGACAAGAATGATCCTCTAAAATAGTACTATATTACAACTAACAACTATGAAATTGCATTATACTAATGCAATTCATCATTATAAATATACGTGGGTAACACATACAAAACCAATTCAAAATAAAATACATGAGTTGTTAAGATTCCAGATGATCTATATATACATCTTTTAATAACTATCACATTAAATGTACTTTCAAAGAATGGAACCTATTCCTAATTGACAATAATGTTTGCTAAATATTAAACATCCCTGACCACCCAAATTATTTTAATTTGTCTATTTTTACAATTCTAAGTAGATACCTACACACAAGCTATCTTACTGATAGTTTGGCATTCTCCAATGCCAAAGTTATCTTATCTATAATTTAATGCAAATGCTTTAAAGGGTGATTTGAAATGTAATTATTAAATGGACTCAAATAAACTAAATTTTAGTTATTTAATGGTATACAAATATCCTCAAGCCCAATTTGTAAGTGTTTTAAAGGTGCAATGCAGTGGGCATCATTCATTTTTTATTTTATTTACTCATTTCATTTTATAAAATATCATTATTTTGGTAAAATGAAGATGATCAACTAAAAATAATAACATTAAAATTTATCTTTTAATCATCAAAATAAATAAATTTTAGGACTGTATAAAAGTCAACACCAAACATATATCTCATCCAAATAAAAACTAGTAAAAAGAAAGGATACTAACTATTGAGGAGACGAATCTAGGTAGAGTTTAACTTCTAATTGAATGGTCTGATTTACTATGATTGAGTACTCTTACACAACCTTTCTAATCAACAATAGTATAGTGGCTGAAGTATGTAGTGCTTCAAGCTTATTTTGACCTATTACTCTTGTGTTCAAACTAAGCAATGAAAATACTGATATTGTTCTTTGTCTACTGCATGTATCTCATATGCAGATTGCTAGTAATAATATGTGTATATTGATATGTTTCTAGTGATCCACAAACTCAACATATATAATTGTTGATGGGGCAATCTCACATAGAGACATGACTCTACGTGTCCCTTGGATACATAGGGCCATGTCTTAAATACATGTATTAACCAATCAAAATATCTGATTGATGCTATACATTCAACACGAACAAGCACTTGGCATGACCTGGGCACAAATTAAGCCATCACCCAATTACTCAAGAAAACTAGAATACTGAAATGTTGTGGCCAATTTGAAAAGGGCCTAAAGAACACACACATATATTTTTAACATGGACACATACACTAGGGCACTTTAACTTAAAAAAGGCAGTTTTGAATCCCATCCAATACAACAATACACAATTCTTTTAATCCAAAGATGAAAAGAAAATAAGCACTTGGAATGTATTTTTCTTTATTTCTTTACCTTCAAGCTACCTATGACAAAGATCTGTGGGTGTGTAAAGTGGTATGTTAGTGGTAGAGGAAGGAGTATGAGATTAAATAGGTGATATTCACTATGATGAATTAGTTTCTATTTATATTTATAATATGGACTTGGTGCCCCTTTCTCTAATTGTTTCTCCTACGTCTATGGTTCATATCATCTTAGTCTAGTTGATACTCTAGTGACCCTTGTCTCTTTAATAGATATTGATATTTCTATGGCGGTCCTTTCTTTTCATGATTTTGTATTGTTTATAATCCTTCTAGTACTATCTTCAATGTTGACTTGATCCTATTATTATTTTTCACCCCCTTTCTTTGGATTTTAGAATTTTTCTTTTGTGTTTGGTGACTCCCTTGTTTAACTTGTCCACCAGTCCTATTGGTTTTGACAACATTGTGCACCCTTTTTCCCCAAAGTGTAGTGCAACTCCTTGGATAAGTTTTTGTAGAAAAAATGTCAAACTATTTTAACCTAGTAATCACAAATTATTCTCTTGGGCCTAATTCTCGATCTCAAATCGAATCCTTGTTAGATGCTCTTAGATTTTCTTTTAAACTTGCTTGTCTAAAAATAAACTTGTTTCATTCTATTTGTTCTAATTTTCCTTTGGTTCTATTGCTTTTGGGTTATTTTATTTTCCTTTTAAAATTTTGGATGGTTTTTTCTTTTCAGTTTGAATTCAAATCTAGATGCTTTCATTGGATTTATAATAGTTTGGGGCTCTACCACAGTTAATTTAATAAAAAATAATAAAGGATTATAGGAATAGATTAGCATGATCTGATTAGGTTTTCTAAATAGAAACAAGATAATTTAGAAGATGTATCATCTTAAAATGGAAGCACTTCCATGTTAAGAGTGTTTAGCCCTTCGAGTAAGTGGTTTGGGGTCATGTCAAGTGCTTTGAATAGGTCTTTGTATTTTCCCCCTATTCTGCTTCTCTCTCTCTCTCTCACTATATATATATATATATATATGCTCTATGAAATTGAGGACTTTGGCCTCTAGGTCAAGGATGACCTTTTGGGGTGAGGTCAACCTTGAACCTAACCTAGGTCAAGGATGACCTTGACCCTAACCTAGGGTAGGGTTGACCTCTTCCCTGACCCGAAGTCCCGTTTTCAATTTTTGGGAGTTTCGAGATCTCAGGCTTTAGAAAGTTTCTTTTTGCACTTCTAGGTTGGATGTTTCAAGTTTTAGAATGGTATAATCTTAAATTACATTTAATCTAGGTCTATTCCTAGTGGTTAAAGTTAAATGAGATTTAATGGTCCTATGTCAGCCTTCTCTAGAAGTTAGTGCCCTAGATCTCTATATAAGGAATCTTTCTTCCCTTATTTTGACATCCACTTTCTATGAGCAATGATCTAATTTTTCATCCACACATATCTAAAAGCTATATACAATCTAACTATGATTAAGGAAGTGAAGTGAAGTTCTACTATCCATTAAGCATTGAAGCTTTCCAGTGTTCAAGCATCCAATTCAAGGAGGTCCATTGTTAGCCATTGAAAGATTCATTCTCTATGGAGCCCTCTTGCTAAAGATTTCTCCATCCACATTCATCCAAGCCTTCTTCTATGCAAAGATACATTCAATATTGGTGTTGAAGATCTAATGACATTGATTTGAGACATCCTACATGCATTTCTATATACATTTGAGGCATTTGTACTTGTGGATTCAAGGATTTGAATCCTCCACAAGGATTTCCATAGAAGCAAGGTGAATAGTTCCATTTACTTTGTTTATGCATATATTATTTCAATTATATTTGAAGGTTAATTCCAAACTGGGGTTTGACTGAGGAAAACCCCTATCCAACAAAAAATCCATTTTTGTTGTAGATACAGGTGTGGAGTAGCAAATTGGAGAGCAAATTTGGATACCCTTTTTGTTTAACTTGTGAGATTTGTGAATAAATTTTTTGTGGAAGTAGTGTAAGTCAAGGTCAACTTTTTGGGGTATAATTGTGCCCTGAGGTAAGATTGTGTCCCACTAATAGACTCAAGGTTAACCTCCCTTCAAAAAGATAAAATATTTTTGGGTCTTCTTTGTCTTGAGATTTGTAGTCCAAAATAGGTTGTATATTTTCTAGAATCTACATACAGACATTAGAAATCAGCATTTTCCATATTCAAGGTCAATATTTGTCTTTTATCTATTTCAGGATTTAAGCACATACTTCTCTACAATAGAAAGATTATATAACCTTCTTTCTCCCTATTTTCCATCACATGATCCATTTCTGCATTAATCAATCTCTTGTGCTTAATCAATTTGGATCATCACATTGAAAATTAGGGTTAAGAGGGGAAACCTTATTTTCTTCTTATTCATTTTGGTGAACCTGCAATAGACAACTCTTTATTTTTGGTGTTAGATTTAAATCTTGCATTAGATTTCCTTTCATATAATCTTGTGCATGCTTACCCCCTATCTTTTGTGGAATTAGATGATCTATTGTGCTTTGTGGTGTTATGTTTCCTTTCAATTCATTAGGTCTTTTTTTGCATTAAGATTAGATTTATTTTATGCTCTTGCATTTTAAATTCAAAATTTTTTTTTTTTATAAAATCTCTTTCAAAATACAAAATATTGTTGTTTTAGTTTATTTTCCTTTCATTGGTTTATGAGATTTATTACTTCTAGTCCTACTTCTAATCTTAAGGTTAAATGCAGTTGTAGACTTATGGGTACCTTTGAGCCTGAGTATTCTTTTCCTTTCCTTAGGATTCCATATGAAACTTTTTTTCTTCCTAATTATAATCCTCTTATAGTGAAAAAATCTTCTCACTCCTCTCATGATGAGGATGATGCTATAAGAGTTCCTCTTGAACAGGTCCAAAAAATTTCAAACAAACTTGATAAAATGGGTAATTGGCTTCTTCAAGAAAACTATAATCAAGATTCTACTCAAGCTATCAAGGCTTTTAATAAAGTTCTTCATGATAGTTACCAAGGTGTTAATCTCTTGCATGGTATTACTCACCTTGTGCATTCCAATGATAAATCTTTAGCTCAAGAAGCTCAAGATTTAGGGTTGTTTCCTCTTGTCACTAGTGTCGAACCTTCTTCTATTCTTCTTCCTATTGTTCCTACCTATAGTGACTATGACAGTGACATAGACACTTATTCAGATAGTTAGCAGCTACTAAGCTTATTGTACAGTTAACAGTGTTAACCAAGTAATTCAGGTTCCACTAAGTTCTACAGTTGCTATCGAGTTTTAGGAACAGTATTCAGTTTGCACTAAGTAGTTTCTACTAGGTTGATGATTATTAGTGTAAATTGAGCTTATTAGTGTTTATTGAGTTTCTTAGTGCAAACCATATTCTATAGTGGTTATTGAGTTTGTAGCTTTAGTGATCTAAATCCAGTGTTGACCAAGCCACTTAGTGTTGTAGACACCTAAAAACCTTTAGAAAATAAAGTATTTTTATTTTCTGAAAAAGTCCTAATGACATCATCATTTATTAATTAATTAATTATTTAATTAATTAATTAATTTTCATGCCATTAAATCCCTTTATCTTAATTAAAAATATTTAATTAAGGAATCCCTCCCAAAAATGTTTAAATCTTATTTAAACATTATTTCCTTATTTATTAATTATTTAATTAATAAATTGACCAAAAATCCTAAAATAAATAAAAAATTTATTTTTTGCCCAAAACTTGGCCAATTTCCTTATGACCAATAACCTCTTCCAAAATCTTCTAATCCTTCTTTAATTTCGATTAAAGGCTAATCCCATCATTTCCTACCCCTAATCCCAACTCAAAATATTTAATTAAGATTAAATATTAATCCTCATGTTTATTAAAAAAGTTTTAATAAATATCTCCTCAACCCAAACCCTTGAAATAAATAAAACTTTATTTATTTCTTAAAAATCTAATTTATCCTCATCCTAAGAAGTTCTAGACTCTTCTAGAAAGTCTTCATCCTCATCCTAGGAAATTCTAGACTATTCTAGAAAGTCTTTATCCTCATCCAAAGTCTAGACTCTTCTAGAAGATGTCTTTAAACCTAATCCTAATCCCCTCCTAACCTTGTCACATTCCCTAAACATGGGTTAAGACTTACTAACCCAAGCCAAAGTTAACAAATATCTCCTCCTTCACCCACCCTCATTAAATGCCATCCACTTGCCTATCCCTAAGCTAATCCTAAACCATCCTAATCCATCCTCTAATCATTTGCACAAGCCTAAGAAAGCTTAAAACCTTCCTAATCAAGTCCAAGTCAAATTTTCTCTCATCACCCTCAAAATATCTCAACCATAAAATTTTATGAAGTCCACTAGGTCATAAATGACTCTTACAAGCCCTTTTATTGCTCTTACAAGTCATTATGAGGGTCTTTATGAAGATTTTATCCTTTGAGCCTCCTTTGTTGACTCATCCTTCCCCTTTCCTCCATCCTCTCACCATGTGACATGTGTCACTCCTTGATTGGCTATAAGGAAGCACAATCCACGTGCTCTCCTCTCATGCAATCTGAGCCCTCCATAAGCTTTTTCCCATCCTTGCATCTTAGCCCTTAATCCCTCAAGCCTCTTGCCTATAAATTGGATCCTTCCCCTTTGCAAAATAACACAATCCATGAAGTAAAGTTATAATGCTATTTTGAGAGCCAAATCCATACTAAAGCCATCTATCCACACCAAAAATCCACAATCATCCATTGAAGCCTTTGGAAGCATATTGAGCATACATCCTATCCATTTAGATAAAGCTACTCAACAAGAGAGCTTCTTATTGAGAGAGTCCATTAATGGCTCATATTCTCAATTGAGAGTTCATCTTAGTCTATCTTGAAGTTTATGAATTTTGTTTAGTTTGTAGAAGCTTTATTTAAATTTGGTTTCTATTAGCATACTAACATTGCTCATATACAAGTGTCAACCAAGCAATTCATTTTATACCGGGCTCATAGTGATAGCATTGACTGAGCTATGCAGTGTGAATCAAGTGATTTGGGTTTACATTTCAAGTTTCATAGTATTCATCGAGTCACCAATGCAGACCGAGTTTAGACTACTTGGAAGTGATTAGTATGAACTGAGCTTCTACGTCTACTAAGTGCATGATGATGCTGAGCATTGACATTGGATGCCCAGTGTCAGAACCTCACCAAGTTTATCTTTAGAACCTGAGTTCTTGCAGTTGAGCCAACTTTGTGTATTTTGTGTAAACTTGTATTGTAGACAAATTTGATGATTTTTAAATTGGATTGTTATATATGTAATGTATTGTACTACATCCAAAGAGATTTGTTAACAATGATATGAAGAGAAAAAGTGCAGAGTAAAAGGCTACAATAGTATAAGAAGTAGCAAAGATTTATCTATCATAGCAAGCTGATCATTACACTCAAAGGTATCTCATTAAGCAAACCAAGTTGTAGATCAAAGATCAGCCACTGTTTTATCATAACAAGTGGATTTGTTAAATCCTTTCACAAGGTAGACTTAATAGTCTTTTGTAAATCTCTTTATCGAGTCCATACTTCATTGTATGTTTGTAAATCCTTTTGCAAGGTGGACCTAGTAGTCCTTATTGCTCCCAACAGGGCAGATCATGAAAAGTGATCATTGTAAGCCTTAACATGCCAACTTTATACTGCAGTACTAAAGCTTATGGATATCATTACCCACCCCAGTTTTACTTTCTATTTGGAAGGTTTCTGGGTCACCATATTGTGTGTCAAAGTGTTATGAATGTTTTAATGCTTTGAATTTTTCATGCATGCAATTAGATCAAATGATTAATTGGAGAATAAAAGGTTAAGTTTTATAGGTTACTGATTCACCCCTCTCCTCTTAGTAACTTAGCCTATCATATATATTTCCAACAATAGGTATTAGAGCTTTGTGGTTCTCAAAGAAGAAGTTTAACAGCTTGAGCAAAGATCAAAGGCAATGGAGCTATTTAGACTTGATAAGGCTATTGACAATGAAAAACTATATTTGGAATTGGCTATTGGGCAACTTAAGAAAGCAAAGGAGCAACTTTCTCAGTCCTTGAAAAAAGAAAAGATCTTGTAGTATAGATGAATGAAAAAATTTAAATTGAAGAAAGAATTGAAGACATCCATTTAGAAAGTAATATAGATGAAGCTAACGAGGAAATCAGAGAGCTATTATAAGAGAATGGTAACATTCAAGAAGAAGTTAGAAAACTAAAAAGAGAACAAGAAATTTAGTCAGTAAGATTGTGTGAAGTCATGGAAGAGAAAAACAAGACAAAAGAAGAGTTAGAAGGAAATAATAATGAAATTCAACATCCATCCCTTCAACATGCAAAATTCATTGATACGCTTACCGATGCAAATGAAGAAATCATGAATCTAAGATCAAAGAATAAAGGATTGCAAAATGATATTAACACTAATGAAAGGATGATGGAATCTAAAGCAAACATGAATCAATTAAATGAGCAAAGCCATTATGGATAGAAAGGAAAAGCAGGAATTGGATATATAGAAGAAGGTGAATCATTCAAGCAAGGAGCTCAAAAGAATCAAAGATCTACTTGCAATCACTGTGGTAATATAGGTCATACATCAAACAAATATTGGAGTAATGGAAAAGCTAAATTTAATGGAAAATACTACAATTATAATCAACGTGGTCATAGAGCTAATGAATGCAAAGAGAAACCTAAATTTGAAGGCAAATGTCACAAATGCAAGAAGCATGGGCACAAATCTTCTGAATGCAAAACTAAAATATTAAATCTAGTAGAATAGCTTCTCAAAGCTATATTTGGTTGGGACTACAACACTTGGTGTAGATGTCATTACTATGAAGAATTTGGACACATTGGAATGAATTGTGTAAAACATCACATGAGGACAAGAGACACCACTAGAAGATATTTCATATGTACAAAACTTGGACACCTTGCCAAGAACTATATGACTATTAGTAGAATTAAAGATGAAAAGAAAGCCAAGGCTAAAAACATTAGAAATTAGATGAGATAGCAATGGATTCCAAAATCTTCTGAGAATGCAAGTCTGAGCAATGAAGAACATGTCACTCAAGAATTGGGTGACTCAAGCATTTCTACTTGATCTCTCACTAGGAGAATTAGAACTAAGATTCTGAAGCAGACATCCTACATTAGTTCTAGTTAGCAAGAAGGACAGATCCATATCAACATTCTAGATGCAAAAGGATCATTGAGCATCTGAAGGAATTCTAATCATCACCGAGCAAGGTTGGGTTGCAAGACCCTACCAAGCAAGGTCAGAAGTTACTAAAGTTTTTGTGTGGACACTGAGTCATGGATGACTTTGCCAAGCAATTAATTCAAGCTGAGTGGAAGATAGTTTGTCATTGAGCAAGTGATCATACTAGGCATTTATGGCAATTGAAAGATGAAATTTTTTAAAAAGAGAAAAATCAAATTCATTTGTCACCATGAATTTTCAAGAGCTATTTGCGAAGAGTGATTTCTGTGCATCTGAGTGATCTATGTGAATTATTGTTAATTTTTTCTATGTTCTCACAAACCCTATCGAGTGATGGAATCCTCCAATAGTAAGAAAAAGAAAGGGTGAGAGATGTTGGTTCAAGGCATTGAATGGAAGACACCTAATTTCAAGCTTAGTCCAGCTGTTGTAGATCCCACTGGAGCACAGTCTTAGATTCTATCCAAGGTACTTTTGATAAACAATATTCATTCACATTTTTGATGTTCTATCTAAGACATAGGAATGCTAGAGATGGACAAGTCTTTGGAGAAGTTGTTTGTGATGGTATGTCAAACTCGAAGCATTAACACCTGTAAGCAAAGGGTTTGACTCACATTCCACACATGCCCCGAGATTTTCAGATTAAGTGGATAAGAATTATCCTCAAATATGGGCATAACGGGTAGTTATGGTTGGAGAAACCTAATTTTATAACAAATAAAATGATCCATCAGATCACAAGACTTACAATGCTAGCCAAGGCAAAAATGACTAAAATCGTAAGTCAGGTGGAATTGGAGAAGAAAACCCTTTCCAAATGGGATGGAAGAGCTATGAAGATCAATTGTGTTACTGATATGGAGCTAAAGTTTGGAATACATGTAATTGCACATTAAATATATAGCTCTAGTCATCTAAATAATGTATCTTGTGAAGTTGTGGATCTTGCTTTCAAAGTGGTCAACAACAATATGTCCTTTGACCTTGTCGAGTTGATGTTGAATCAATTCAACAAAAATATGGAAAGCATCAGAACTTCAAAGAATAACCCTTGTAAGTTTGGTTTACTCTTGACCTATTTATTTTTCTTTGTGTAAAAGTTCTTCCCATCAAAAGGTACAGTTGTATGGAGAAAAGATGTACTCATTTTTTTATCAAATCAATTAGTGTATAGCAGAAATGGGAGAAAACTATGTCAGTATAATGGATAAGTATTTTAGTGCATTTAAGGATAAGATGAAAAACAAATTTAGGATACCTAAGAAACATGTAGAAGAATTCAAAGATGATATTTGTTTTATGGGTATTGTGATAAAGTGTATATTCAAGTAGTCAGACCAATAATTGTATGGGTTAAACCTCTAGGTTATGAGGTTAATATTGATGAAACCAAGGATATTATTGAAGCATTGTTAAATGAACATGTTGATCCAAATTTTACATATTTTGAGACATATGATGAAGCTAAGGCTATAATTGACTTAGAGATAAAACTTCCTCAGGCAATCAACAAAGAAAAGAAAAGAATAGAAAAATTGAAACAAATCAACTCTACTCTTCTATTGATAGACGATAAAGGAGATGACATAGAAGAAGATAATGTAAAAGATGAAGAGAAATAAGAAGAAGAAGAGCTAGCAAAGAAGAAAGGTATGGTTATTTTAACCAAACCTACAAAAAAATCTACTAAAATGTTTACAAGAAGAACATCTAGAAAGAAATCGAAGTTGGGTGAAGAAGCAGAGGATGTGATTTTCAAAAAGCCTCCATCCACATTTCAAGAACGATTGAAAGAAATTGACTCTGGAGCTAGCATAACAAATTTTATATTATTGAGGTATGAAATTAGAAATGTAGAGGAGAAGCACCAAGTTGAAGAAATGGTTATTTCAAAGCTAGGTAAATGAAAATACTCTCCACATCAACTTATACAATAGATTCCCAATGAACTAATGGATAAAATTAAGCCAAGATGGGAACATGCAAAAAAAACTACAAAAGATATTTACAAGCAGAATCTGAGGCAACTCATGCCGAGTCTAAGTGACAAATAAGTCAAAGAATTCATCAAGAAAAATGAAGAGAAGATTACTTTAAGATTTAACACTTGTTTGATATTGATCAATGGAATTGAACATGTGGTAAGGAAATGCAACCAACACATGGAAGAAAATCTATAATCTTCATAAGTAGAGCGATTTCGTGGTTCATGTCAGTGATAAGGATGATGATGAAGATGACAAGGAAGTGGAAAAAGAGGATGAAGAATAAACCAATTATGGAAATATAGATGATGAAGAATAGGAATAGAAAAATACTAAGGAGAATCTCCCTAAGATTTAGAGCATTGAGGAGACCTACCCTGAGAAGATTGCAGTAGTAGTGATAGCCTCACTTTCTCATTCTTTGAGTGAAACATTGAAGACATAAATATTAGAGAAAGCTACCATAGATTTGGTTGTGTCAAATACTACCAATCCAAGCACTCAACCAATCTCTACACCTATTTAGCTCAGTACTTCATTGACAGAAGTGACCAACACTTCATCTACCGAGTAGTCAATACTTCCTCCATCAATTTTGGCCACTCATCATCAAGGTATTTGTTCAATAAGTGCTATATCTACTTTTACTACCAATCCTACTATTTCTACCATTGTTTCTATTTTGAGCATGCGAATAATAAGTACTAAGACAATTCATAGCAAGCCTCAACTGAGTACAAAAATTTTTAGTAAAGGAAAAGACAAGGAAGAATATATTGATCTTGATGAGGATATAGTTATCCCAAATTGGGATATCTCCAATATAAATCCTGATCAAATGTATATAGTAGAGAGCTACTACAGAAGAAAGCTAAGCAACAGAGGCTTAGAGAAGAAAGGAATAGAGAATTTCAATTGCTTGAAGATCCAAAGAACATTCTTGCAGAGGCACTCAGCATTGAGGTTGACACTCCTTAACCTATTTTGGCTTAGCTAGTAGAAGTGGTCAAAAAATTCAATGAAGATTTGAATGGACAAGAGAAATTGTTGCAGAGAGTAGAGAAGAAATTTGAAAATGAAGTATTGGAGCTAGCAACACAAAATATTGCAATACATCAAGTGGATTTATCTATTATCCTAGGCTCATTTCAAACCTCTGCCAACAATGTGACTTCTCTATTCGGTAAACTCACATCCATTTTCTCCAAGGAAATTAAAGATAAACTTTCCAAGATTGATGAAGATCTAAAAGCAAGTGCACAACAATTGTCACTTGATCTGAGCTACATTTTTGCTGACTATAGAAAGATCAAATTTCTAACTGATATGCAATTAGAATTGTTAAGGGATGAAGCCATGATAAGGGCTACACTTGTAGATATACAAGGCATGATTCTTCCTAACATGGATGCATTGAAGAAACATATCACACATGCTAAAACTCTCATCCACGATAGAAACTTATCTATTGCTAATCAGATGATAGAATTATCAACAAAAGTTTAGATTGCATTGCATACAAGCAAGGTGTTGCAAGAAAATTGGGACAAGACAATGTCACTTAATCTTAAGGTACATTTTGATTTATTGTCACATTTTGGGATAACTGTATAGGATACACCTTTGGCATTTATGTCAAAAAGGGGAGAAGATGTAATATAAGATGCAATAATGAAAAGACGCGAAGATGTATATAATGTAAAATATATTGAAAATATATGTATGGGGGAGCACCATCATATTATATACATGTAAAAATATTCAATAAAAATCTCTTACAAAAGAAATTTTGAAAAGTTTCAAAAACAAAGTACATTACTGAGTTGAAGACACAAAATGGAGAATAAAGATTGTTTGAATCTTTTTGAGAATTCAATTTTGATTGATAAGTGTTTTTGTCACTAATGCCAAAGGGGGAGATTGTTGACATTGTAGTCAAGTTTGTTTATTAGTGACACACACACACACACACACACACACACACACACACACACACACACACACACACACACACACTTATTGAAATAGTTAGTAGCTACCAAGCTTATTGCACAATTAACAATGCTAACCAAGTAATTTAGGTTCTACCGAGTTCTATAGTTGCTATCGAGTTTTAGGAATAGTATTCAGTTTGAACCAAGGGGTTTCTACCAAGTTGGTCATTATTAGTGTAAACCAAGCTTAGTATTTATCGAGTTTCTCAATGAAAACCAAGTTCTACAATGGTTACCAATTTCATATTTTTAGTGATTTGAATCTAGTATTGACCAAGCCACTCAATGTCAACCAAGTGATTTTTTTTATATCAAGCTCATAGTGATAGCATTGACTGAGCTATGCAGTGTAAATCAAGTGATTTAGTTTATATGTTGTATTTTGTAGTATTCACCAAGTCACCAGTGTAGACCAAGTTCAGACTACTTGGAAGTGATTAGTATGAACCAAGTTTCTACATTTACTAAGTACATGATGATTTTGAGCACTAACATTGGATTTTGAGTGTCAGAACATCAACGAGTTTGTCTTCAAAACCCAAGTTCTTGCAATTGAGCTACCTTTGGGTATTTTGTGTAAACTTGTATTGTAGCTGACTTTGATAATTTGTAAATTGGATTGGTATATATGTAATGTATTGTACTACTTCCAAAGAGATATGTGAATAATGATATGAAGAGAAGAAGTGTGAAGTAAAATGCTACATCAGTATAATGAGCAATACAAAATTATCTATCATAGCAAGGTGATCATTACACTCAAAGGTATCTCATTTAGCAAACCAAGTTGCAAATTAGAGATCAACCACTATTTCATCCTAATAGGTGGATCAGTTAAATCCTTTCACAAGATAGACTTAATAGTCTTTTGTAAATCTCTTTACTGAGTGCATACTTCATTGTATGTTTGTAAATCATTTTGCAAGGTGGATCTAGTAGTCCTTATTGCTCTTAACAGGGAAAATCATTAGAAGTGATCATTGTAAGCCTTAATAGACCAACTTTATATTGCAGTACTAAAGCTTGTGGGTATCATCCCCACCCTAGTTTTTCTTTTTATTTGGAAGGTTTCTAGGTCACCAGATTCTATGTCAAAGTGTTATGAATGTTTTAATGCTTTTAGTTTTTTATGCATGCAATTAGATTAAAGGATTAATTGGAGAATAAAAGATTAATTTTTATAGGTTACTGAGTCAACCCTCCCCTCTCAGTAACTTATCCTATCATATATATTTCAACAGATGATTCCCTTTATTCCTATGAGTGTTCCTTCCTAAATCACAACCTTCTTATCATAGTGTTCCTTTTACTTATTCTATTTCTATGCCAATTATAGTTCCTAGTGTTCCTCTAGTTGTGTCTTCTATTCCTAGAGCTTCTTACACTTTACCTAGTGTATCTAATGTTTTTATTCCTCCTATTTCTTCTCATGATTCTAGAATTATCAGTTTGGCTCAAACTATGTCATCTTTACAACAACTTGCATCCTTAACTTAAAACAAGTTTAGTATCCCTACTTGTGACATGGGAAGTCCTTTGTCTCAGGATATCATTTTTACTTCCATTCCTTAGCAAGCCAAAGATGCCTCATCTTGAGAATTATAATGGTAAGGGAGACCTTGCTTATCGTGTTAAAACCTTTCAAATCCTTTGTAGTGACTATGCTCATGATCATAGGATTTTAGCGAAGTTGTTTGCTCAAACTTTTTGTGACAAGGCCTTACAATGGTTTTATTTGTTCACTCATTCTATTCATTCATTTCCTCAACTTTCTAATGCTTTTATTCAACAATTTCAAAACAACATTGGCCTGCAAGTGTCTTTGATTGATTTGATCCATTTGTAAACATAATTCTAAGGAAAATTTGGCTAAATTTATTAGTAGATTTAAGAATTTGCATGCTTAGATTTCCTATCTTGTTCTTGATATTGATATTCAACGTATGTTTATTTCAAATTTGCAAAAAGATATTAGAGATAAGATTCTATGTATTGAATTTACTTCTTTTTAACAACTTTGTGTAGCGCTTCATCATTATCAATTACAAGTGAGTTAATTTGAGAGCAGCACACCAATGGCTCCTATTCCTATTGATAAAAGTGATGCTGCTGTAAGGAAACTTGGCAATAAAGAATATAACCGTTTCCACATAACCCATAATAGATCTAAAATAAACATGGAATTAAAATCCACATGCAAGAGAGTAGAAAACATACCCACAAAATTGTGACACAAGATATACCCTAGGAAACCCTCATTAAGGGAAAAACCCAGCCTCCAAAAGCATCCATCACCCTGTATTATTCGGCAAAAAAAACCATTTCCATACAACCATGAAAGCCTTCATGGCCATAGCCACAACCGAGCAAACTATGTGAACAAGCATGAATCCACACATCCCATGCCATGCTTTCAACCTTCACAAATTCTCCCTTGGCTAACCTGTCAAGCCTTGTCCTGCTTGACTCTTGCCTTTTTTCTTCTCCTTGTCACTCTGTCTCTCTCTACAAAAACTACCCTTGTGGCTGCTTATATAGTAGCAAGTACCACAAAACCACTAAGTGGTATTACATAAACCATGTGCTAAAACCATGTGCTACCTAACCCATTGACCCCACATTTAATATTGAGCATTTAATTCTTTTCCCCAATATTAAATAATTACATCAAATATTATCACAATGTTACAATACAACTCATCAAGAATATTCCATGGGAATCTTTACATGTTGCACGTCCATCTAGGTACAACATTACATAATAAAATAAAATAATATAATAACAATATTATGCAATGTGTGCAACACCCATTATCTCAACAATCTCCCACTTGTTGTATACATTGCATAGGGTCAATTCGTAGCCACATAAATGAACAAGGGAACAATCCCTCCTAGCACATCCACCATCATGGATCAAAATACACCAAGTGCTCCATCCTGGTACCCACAACAAAATCAAAGTATCTAGCATCTCGAATATGAATGATCTCACCTCCTATTATGCCACTCCCACTGGACATACATAGAAGCCATCCAAAGAGAAAGCCACCCAACTTGTTGCATTAGAAGATCATAAAATCCTGTACCAACTAAAATTCCAAGCACAAAAAACTTGATCCAAAGGTAATCACATGTATCCGTAGTTGTCAAAATATCCATAGCTAAAATAGCACCCACAGGAAAGTGCCAAACCCATCCAACTATCCATACCTCAAAGGTATAACAAGTGAATCTCATATCACCGACATATCCAATCTGTAACCTGCAATCACAAGCCTCAAGAGCAATACCTGCCACATTTATATACCAAGAAGCTCCCACTACAAAAGATAATGTCAAATCTATAACCAATCCACTCAACACATCTCAAAGAAGTGAATCCATGTAGTATCAAGGACATCCACAATACATAAACTAATATTTTGCAAGAAAAACTCTCATAACAAGTCTCCAATGCTCTCCCAAGTTCACCACAACCAACAAAGGAAAGAGATAAAGGAATAACCATGTCATCTCTCACATGACATTCATGGGCACAAACCAGTGATCACAATCTCTAACCAATCTTAAATCCAATATAAGCAAAAATTGAACATCCAGGAAGATAACCAAGACCAGAGAAACCATGCAAATCATAACCTGTATCATGTCCTTCTACACACACCTTTAGATGTAAACTGTGCAAGTATGATCTCCTCCATAAAACCCCAACAAGAAGCCTCAAAAACACCCAAACCATGCCATATAACTCATCATGGATGTAAGCCTCTCACAAGAAGATCAAACTCAATAAAACCATTCCTAAACCAAGGAATAACCATTCCTAATCCAAGGAATATGCCCAATATAAAACCATCTCCCAAACTCAACCAACATAACAACATATGCACATGGAGATAACCAATGCTAAACCATCTCTCAAATGAACCCACCAGAACTAACTCATGTACCATAGTTCAAGATCCATATCCATGAAAGACAAGCATAAATATAATGCAACTGAGAGAAAATAATGGGCTATACCTCTCAAGTAGCAAATTGCTGAGTAGACCAAGAGTGGGGAATGAGAATGCTCATCAAGATACCCAAGTCTCCAACCAAGACTCATCTAAGAACAATCTCCTCTCAAGTCCATATCAGGTGACTGCCCCTCGGACTTCCTGCTGAAACCATCAACTATCCCAACAAATACTTCTCTAATCCAAGAGAAATCAGTGTCACCACCATCTCTAAGTATCCATGAGCACCTGTAACCAATCAATCCATGCCAACTCCAAATGCAACATAGCAATATCATGAAGTATCTAGCTTATGATCAGTGTACTCAATACCAAGAAACTAAACCAAGATCAATGTCAAAGTTCCAACCATGGCCTCAGGAACATAAACATGACAACATGATCTTACCATCTCAACTAAAGAGATGACATGATCCACATGAACATACTATAACATGTCACAACTCTAAACGCGTATCAAGAGTCTACCATGACATAATAATGAAACCATCCTCATACCAAGGATAACATGCCAAATAAAAGCATAAACCACACCTTTGCTAAGAACCCTGTGACTCCTCAAGATGCAACCATCTCCACACACCATGAAGCAAACCAAGAACTCCATGAGTCCTCAAGATCTAACCATCTTCAAACACCACGAAGATAACAAGTGCACCATGCAAATGTCAAAGACGCTTATGCAGCAATAGGATCTAAGACAAACCTCCAACACCTGCAAACACTCAATAAATATATCAATGCCAACAACTCCCACTCAACCGTGGTACCAAGTCACCTATGGCATCATAAAATCCATCCTCTCCAAACCAAGAAGATATAAACCAAACCAGGAACTAATCCTTCACTGTCACCCCATCACTGTCACAAGCTCCCACTAAACCATGTATCCAAGCTATCCATGACATCATGATAAAAAAAAAACCATCCTCTAACCATGAGAATCAACCAAGGCATCAAACCATCAAAGAACTCAAAGTGCACATCATGAGCTCCTCAAAAGAAAACCAAATAACCATGATCCTCAACCAAGAAGATATACCACCATAACCAAACCGGAAAATCCAAGCTAATGAACATCAAGGATGTACCTGTATAACCAATCGTGTCATACCAAAATCCATGACACCATGATCACATCCATGAACCGAGCATCTGGCTCTCAATATGTCCAACCTGTCAGCATAGTCAACCACAATCCTCTGCCATGACTGTACCTGGTAACAACATCTCATCCCTTCTACATGAAGATAAAATCATGTGACTTAGGGCATAGACAACCCAAATCCAAGCCACCAATCTGAATATGCATCAATAATGAAAGATCAATGGGCAAAGACAACCCATAGCCAAGCTATAAATGCAGCCTATAAGTATAGACCACTTACAACACTGCACAACTTGTAGACCCAACAAGTCATCATGCATATCCAAACCAAACACTGATAACCATATCATCATAAGACCAATCTGAAATATGAACTGAGTATACAATGACATCAAAACTTAAATCTCCAATGCCATAAACTCATAATGTTACCATAGTCAAAATATACCTATAAACTGTTTAGATCAATATATCAACAAATAAATCATGCCAAACCTGCACCAAATCTGAACCAATGTGTAGAGCTCTCCAAGAGCTTTCCGTTGACTACTCGAAGTCCAAAATTTGACTCCATATGCCCAAGTTATGCCCTAATCCGTGCTCAAAATAAATAACATCTGACTTTAGAGCTCTTAAAACCTGAAAAAATCTCAAAATCATAGAACCAAACCTACACCATCTTGTAGTGCTCTGAATTAGCTTTCCAACGCCTGTAAGAACTCTAAAATCCGATATTCTGAGAGAAAGTTATGTCCATTTTACTAAGACAGTCTTTTTACCATTTTCAGTACGATTTTTCATTTTTATTTTTTCTATAACGAAAATTCTGACGGGATTAAATTTGACGGCCATCATGGGCTGAAACCAAAAAACTCTTTCATTTCCTTTGAACATGGCCAAACTAGGGCATATTATATATCAAAATTTATGGAAATGTCGACCCGGATCCAATGGTGAGGTCTATTTTTACCCAAGAGGTCATTTATGCAAGCTACCCCCAAAACCCTCATTTAAATGAAACATCCAAAAAAATCTTTTGTCCAACAATTTCACATGCCCAAATCTTTTAACATCCCATCATAACAGCAAACCCAAAATCCTTAGATCTGCAATAAATCATTCATATATCTTGCCCTTTTCTTTTATCCTCTCATGCATTCCCATGGATTCAATCTAGGGTTACAATAATAAAACCATAGCTCTGATACCAGTTGTAAGAAAACTTGGCAATAAAGAATATAACCATTTCCACATTACCCATAATAGATCTAAAATAAACACGAAATTAAAATCCACATGCAAGAGAATAGAAAACATAACCACAAAATTGTGACACAAGATATACCCTAGGAAACCCTCATTAAGGGAAAAACCCAGCCTCCAAAAGCATCCATCACCCTGTATTATTCGGCAAAAAAAACCATTGCCATACAACCATGGAAGCCTTCATGGCCATAGCCACAACCGAGCAAACTATGTGAACAAGCATGAATCCACACATCCCATGCCATGCTTTCAACCTTCACAAATTCTCCCTTGGCTAACCTGTCAAGCCTTGTCCCGCTCGACTCTTGCCTTTTTTCTTCTCCTTGTCACTCTGTCTCTCTCTACAACAACTACCCTTGTGGCTGCTTATATAGTAGCAAGTACCACAAAACCACTAAGTGGTATTACATAAACCATGTGCTAAAACCATGTGCTACCTAACCCATTGACCCCACATTTAATATTGGGCATTTAATTCTTTTTCCCAATATTAAATAATTACATCAAATATTATCACAATGTTACAATACAACTCATCAAGAATATTCCATGGGAATCTTTACATGTTGCACGTCCATCTAGGTACAACATTACATAATAAAATAAAATAATAAAATAACAATATTATGCAATGTGTGCAACACCCATTATCTCAACAGCTGCTCCTAAGCTAAATAAAGTTCAAAAATTCAACAATTATGTCAAGATAAATAAACAAGAAAATACAATTGGCAATCAAGTTGTTGTTGCATCTCACAATGCCACTTTTGCATCCACTACTTTTCAATTGAATCATACATTTACTCCTCTCTCCAAATCTTTACATTTTATTATGAATAGGTTGTTAACTGCTAATATGATTACTTTAACTACTATTCATCCTCTTTTACCTGCTACAATGAGAGCTAAATCTTTTGATCCAAAATCTTTTTGTCAATCTCATCACCAGAATGTTCATGACACTGAGAAATGTTATTCTTTAAAATATAAGGCTCAGCACTTAATTGATTCTAATGCTTTATCTATTGATAATTTTGATGATAGTGGAAATAAATTTGTTTCTCCCCCTAATCAAAATTTGCAAATCTATATGAATCATTGGCCTACACATGATACTAATACTACTGCTTAACCATCTTTTATGGATATTGTGTATGATTTGAAGATGGATGATCTTAATTATGTGGTTAATCAAGTGGAGCATATAGTTCAATCTATGTCTCCACCACAATCTCAACCTCTACTTCAATCTCAAGTTTCCACTCCACCTCAATTGAAACGTAAGCCTAAATTGACGTCTCAACCTAAACCTTGACAACAACCTAAGAAAAAATGACCTTAGGAACTTTTGTTACCTTTAATGATTCTGAGACTATTAAAGCTCCTGATGGTCCCCTTTATATTTATGCTAAGATTGCTGAGATACCTACTCATGGTTTTCTTGTTGATCCTACCTCCTTAGTTAATGTTATTATAGAAGAAAATATTTTTATGAAAAGTTTGCAACATGATTTTTTGGATAAATTAGATGTATGGATTCAAACTTGTAATGGTTTTCTTTATCCATCATTTGGTTCTATTGATTTATTGATTAAACTTTGTGGAAAGATTGTGAGCACTACCTTTGTTATTGTTCCTACCATGGTTAAATGCCATGCATGCTATTGCTTCACCTATTCATTTATGTCTTAAGTTTGTTTATGATGATGAAGTGAAGATAGTTAATCATAGCTTATACCATACTTCTAGGCCCAGGGATGTAGGTTCCATTGACTTCTTTTTGCCTTCATTACCTAATTCATGTTCTGCTCAACCTAATCATCTTTTCTGTTCATATTAAGTCTATAAGCAATGGAAGATTCTTGAGTTAAGCTTACCTCCTAAGGATCTTAACCATGGTCTTTTGCCTACACCTTCCATACCTCCTTTATCTATGGCTTCTACACCTATTAATCAAGCTTCTCACATTGCTTGTTAGTCCCCTGTTAATCCTATTAATCCTTCTATAGAACCTATGAAGGATCCTATATTTATTCCTCCTAGTTCTCAACAAATTTCAAGTAAGAAAAAAATTAATCGATCTGCTAACAAATGTTGTAAAAAGCGTCGTGCTCAAGTTAAAGATGGTAATTCTATTCTTCAAAAATCTTTATCATCTTTTGATACAACTATGCATGATGTGTTAGAAGAAGTTTTTACTAATCATGATGTTAAGTTACTTGATTCTAATGATTCTATTCATATCTTAGATCCTATTTTGATTAATCTAGATAATGAAGAAACTAATGATGTTAATAATGAATATGAAACTATTGACATTGATATTGATTTACCTAATATTCTTTCCTCACAATTAATACTTACACCTAGTATTGTCTTGAGATCTGATTGAAAAGATCATTTTTGAGGGAGATTGTTAAAACAAAGATTGAAAGGAGATTGTTGAAAAAGACTATGTGTTTCAATCATTGTTTCGTGACTAATGTCAAACTTTCTATTTGCTGGTAAGACAACTACTTATATAATTTAAGTACTATCACTTAGATGATTGATGAAGATGATTTGATCAAAAGATGTAACAATAGCACTTAGAGGAAAGGATGAGTTATGATTATGTAATGAATTACAAGAATTAGTTAAAACAATGATGACATGACGTATTAATAATCTACTTAAGGTTACAAAGGTTGGTTGCACTAAGAAAGTTTTAAATAACAAGTTACACAAAGTTTTTCTACCAAGCTTGACTGAGTGGGTAGTAGGTACGAAGTAAAGATAGTGCAAGCCTAGTAGAAAATTAGTTGGAGCTAAGTAAAAGTTCATTCTAGTGTACGCTAAGCAGAATAGTAGATGCTGAGTAAAGTTTACTTGATGTTGAGCACCAGTAAACTGTAGTTCATGCTAAGTAATTTTATAGTGGATGCTGAGTAAAATAGTATGTGCCAAGTGTCAAAAGCTAGATAATGCTAAGCTGCTGCATGATTTAAAAGTTCATGAATTTGATGAATCTGAGCCAACAAGTTTGTTTTCTTGGATTATGTGAACCAAGTGGAAGATAAGGTTGATGAGCTAGTGGCACAGACTTCAAGGTAAACCATTTTTAGGTGAATTCAAAGTGGATTCTAGGAGAAGTTTCTAAAAGAGATATGGAATGTGGGGTAGATACATTGTATCCTACCTAATCCATCTTAACCCTAATTTGGACGATGGAGAATGAGTGGAAAAATATCTTAAATTCTTATTTATAGGAATGGCTGGTCATGAAGAAAGGTTGTAATGTGCAAGAACCTAAGGGAGACAAGGAGTTAAGAGTTTTGCTTCATCAAGTGACCTAAGAGAGAAGACTGCATTGGCATGTTAAGCAAAAAGGCTTAAGGATATGAATGCTTAAAGGGTGAACAAGCTATCATAGCTACAATGTATGAAGGCCAAGAAAAATTGAGGACTGAACAAAGATCTGTAATCTGCAAATGAAGTTGTAAGTTGTATTAGATCAAGCCTTACTATTATTCTTTAACAATTGTATCAATCTAGGATAAATCCTTTGGATTAAGGTCGACCTAACAATCATTTGTAAATCCTTTAACTTCGTGACATTCTAAGTGAATGGTCTAAAGTCCTCTAACAAGACTCACTCCTAATAGGGTGATTGAAATCTTTTAATAGGGTCACATTTAATAGTGTGTATTGTAACCTTTAACAAGGTTGGCCTTTCATCATGCATCACTTCATAAGTGTGAAAAGAGTAGCATGTTACTAGTGTTTTTTCCCAAGTTGAGTTTCCACATTAATCATTGTGTCAAGTGTGTTGATGAATCTATTATGTTTCATGCTTTACATTTCTACAAGTTGATTTGAGAGCAACCTACAAATTTTAAATGATTGTATAATCTTATGGATGCATGTATGATGAATAATGTTTTATGGGTTCACTAAGTTGTGAAAAGTTTTATTTATACATCGAGACTTTGGATAACTGATTCACCCCCTCTCAATTATTCTAAAGTATTCCAATAATTGGTATCAAAGCCATTTACTTAAGAGGACTAGTTTAAAGGTACTAGAAGCACAAAGATCAAGATATCAAAAAGAGAAGTACCTAAGCTTAATAGAGATAACTTTCCTGCATGAAAAAGTTTGATGAAGCTACACCTTGGAGGACTTGGTGATTATGCACAATCTACCATTTCTATGGAACATGTTGATCTCATTGGTGCCCCAACTATGGAGGATATGAATAAGAAGAAAGAACACAACCAGACAATGCTGGAGATTGCCTCTACCCTAAGCTATGTTAAATTTGATGATATCAAAGGTTTTGTTAGTGCAAAGAAAATGTGGGATGCCCTAACCACTATCTATGGAGGAGATGCAAATGTTCTAAGAGACAAAGCTGAAAGTCTTAGAATTAAGTTTGATAATATGAGAATGGAAGAAGGTGAGAATATTGCTCAATATGTTGAAAGGATAAAATAAGTTGTTAATGCAATAACAGGAGCTATTGGTAATATAGATGATGATATTGTACTAAGAAAAGTTTTGGGAACACTATTACCTATATATATATATATATATAAAATTAGACTACAAGAATCGGGTGCAGCACGACCCCCCCTATAAATTTCAGTGCGTCGGATAAAATTTTTAACGTGACTGGTAGCACTAGCGTGACACGCCCACTGGTACCATGAGGACGGGGGAGATTAGAACCTGTGACCAACCCCTTGCAACAGGGAAGATTTAGCCAACCGAGCTAGGGCCCCTACCCAACACTGTTACCTATATATTATATTAGAGTTTCTACAATTTAAGAGCTGAGATGTATTCTAGTGAATAAACTATCACTTGAAGGTCAGGTAGGTAGACTCATTGCTATTGAGCTATCTAACTTAGATAATTACAAACCTAAGAGTATTGAATTTACTTTTAAAGCTAAAGTATCATTGAAGGAACCTGATGAGAAGAAGAAAAAGAAAACGAAGAAGTATGTGTCTAGTGACAATAATACAAATGAGGAAGATGTTGAACAACTTGAAGCACTACTGGCAAGAAGATTCCACAAAGGTAAAGGTAAGTTCAAAGGTAAATTACCTATCATTTATTTCAATTGCAATGTAGTTGGTTATATTGCTGCTAGATATTTAGAGAAGAAGAACTACAGAGGTGGTGACAAGTACAAGAGTAGAAGAGATGAAGACAACAAGCAGTACAAAGACAAATGCAAAATGTCTTGCTAAATTATTGAAGATGAAACAAAGGATGAATCTGATGAACATGATGATGAAGTGGTGTATGTTGTAATGAAGGATGAATCTTATTAATATAAGGCAATTGGACTTGTGACTTGTGTGAACACTAATGATAAATGGATAATTGACAGTGGGTGTTCACATAACATGACTGGAGACAAAAGTAAGTTCATTATCTTGAATTGTTATGATGGAAATAGTGTAAGATTTGGTAATGATGCACCATGTTTGATAAAAGGAAAAGGTTCTATCAAGATCATAGATAAGATTTTATGTGATAATGCTTACTATGTTGAAGGACTTAACTATAATTTTGTTGAGTGTGTTACAACTAAATAATTTGGGATGTAAGGTTGAGTTTGAAAACAAGATTGCTAAGATAAATGACACTGATGAGAAATTGATTGGAAAGTCTGATCGGACTAGAAGTAATCTATTCTATCTTGATATAGATAATGCTACTTGTCTTGTAAAATTTGATGATGTATGGCTATGGCACAAGAGGTTATTTCATGTTAATTTTAATACCTTAGTTAGTATCAGTAACATGAAGAAAGTTAGAGGTTTTCCTAAGTTGAAGAAGCCTGATAATGTAATGTTCAAAAAATGCCAGTTAGGCAAAATGACAAAATCAAGTTTTAAGAGTAAAATTTATACCTCTAAAGAAATACTAGAGATTGTTCATACTGACTTGTTTGGACCAATTGATGTGCAAAGTTATAAAGGAGATGAGTAGATAATACTATTTGTTGATGATTATTCTAGGATGATGAAAATTATGTTATTGAAATGGAAATGTGATGCTTTCCAAATGTTTAAGTGGTACTTATCAAGAGTTGAGAAGGAAACAGGTAAAAGTTTGAAGTGTTTGAGATCTGACAGAGGAGTATTCACATCAAATGAGATTGAGATGTTCTATAATGACAAAAAAATCAAAAGATAGACATCAACCACTACAACACCTCCACAAAATGGAATTACTGAATGGAGGAACGGATCTATAATGGACTGTGCTAGGACACTCATGATGGAGAAAAATGTTGCTTTGAAATACTGAAGAGAAGCTATAAGTACAACTATCTATACCTTGAGTCATGTACAAGTTAAGAAAGGTACTCATTCAACAACTTTTGAACTATGGTATGGATATTCACCCAATGTAACATATTTTAAGGTATTTGGAAGCAAATGTTACATTCTTAAAGATTTCAAGAATGGTAAACTTGATGCAAAAAGTGAAGAAGGTATATTGGGTAAGTGCACCAAGTTGTGGTGCCAAAAGGGGGGTATAAGTGGACACCTTTTTCCTGAAATCTACAAATTTTGAACTTCAACAAGAAATTGAAGATAGTTACGCTCAAAATTTTAAGATATGACAAAAATGAAAGTCGCATTCCTTTGAATCTAGTTTCTAAACTACTTTTTTTTTTTCAAAATGGTTTAGTTTTAGGTCCTCAAAAAAGCGGGCCACAAAAAGTGGTACTGTTTATTCCAAAAACACATAACACAGTACAAAGTGTGGCCCCCCTAAAATTTTAACTTTTTTTTTGAAATTCTTTAATCGCTTTGGTCAAAAGTTACTTAACACTATGTAGTTTATCCCAATTTTTTGGGTAATTTTATAATGTGTCTTTTTTTGTAATGAATTGTTTAACTAGACATATCCAAAAAATGTGAAATATCTGTGTTCTCCCCCTAGAAATAATTGAAAACTAATCTAAAATCAAAACTTTTTTTTTTCAAAGTGTGTAGAATGGAGTCTAGTTTCTAAAAAACTACGTTGTTGCAAAATTTGATGAATGAGCTAAAATCTATAGCCCAATTAGTACATGGTGGTTTTTGACAAAAAATGAACATACATTGAAAAGAAATTATAGATGAAAGGTTTGAAATAGTTCAAATTAAAAATAAATCATATGGTTAGATAGCTAACACAGAGACCTATAATGCTATGTAACTTGATCTTATCAATACCCAACCACAAGGAATCTTGAAGGGGAGCACACAAGAAAAAGAAATCATTTTGGGTATGTTTGCTGGAAAATACATCTCAGACCTATTTATAAACTCCAAACCTGTGGGTTGGATCTCCAAGGAAAAACCAAGCCTTAGGCTTGGGTTTAATGCAAAGCTTTCAATAGTGCGCACACACTATTTAACTTTATGCTCCTAGTAGCGCATGCATGCTATAGTGCATACACACTATAGGGAGCATGCACTATCAACACCTAAATTACAAAACAAAACTAGGTGGGGGGGGGGCAAGGGAATAGCTATGTCTGTGAGAGAGAAAGTAGGGGATGGGAGAGAGAAAGTGAGAAAGAGTAAAGGTGGCAAAGAGAGTATAGGATGGGAGAGAGAGTAGGGGTGGCAGAGAGAGTACATGATGCGAGAGAGAGTAGGGGTGGAAAAGAGAGAGTGCAGGATAGGGGAGAGAGATTGATAGTAGGGGATGGGAGAGAGAGGAAGTGTGAGAGAGTAGGGGTGGCAGAGAGAGTATAGGATGTGAGAGAGAGTAGGTGTGAGAGAGAGTAGGGGTGGCAAAGAGAGAGTGCAGGATGGGGGAGAGAGATTGACAGTAGGGGATGGGAGAGAGAGGAAGTGAGAGAGAGAGAGAGTACAGGTTGGGAGAGAGAGATTGAGAGTAGGGGATGGGGGGGGAGAGAGAGTAGGCAGTGGGAGATAGAGTGGGAGAGGAAGAGCGAGAGAGAGGAGAATGGGAGTACATGTGTGTGAAAGAGAGAGAATATGGAATGGGAGAGGGGGAAGATAGAGTAGCTCAAGAGAGCGTAGGGGATGGAAGAGAGAGTAGGCTATGGGAGAGGGAGTGGGAGAGGGAGAGAGAGGGGGGATAGAAATGTGTGTAAGAGAGAAAGAGAGAGAGAGTAGGGGATAAGAGAGAGTGTGAAAATGTAAGAGAGAGTAGGGGGTAGCAGAGAGAGAGAGTAGAGAGGGGGAGAGAGAGAGTGAGAGTGAGTAGGTGGTGCGAGAGGGAGTGGAAGAAGGAGAGCGAGTGAGAGAAAAAGTAGGGGATGGGAGAGGAGAGAGGGGAGAGAGAGATAGAGAGTAGGAAATGGCAGAGGGATGGGGGAGAGAGAGAGTAGGAAATGGCAAAGGGATGGGGGAGAGAGAGAGAGAGAGAGAGAGAGAGAGAGAGAGTAGGCCGTGGGAGAGGGAGTGAGAGGGAGAGAGAGAGGTGGAATGGAAGTGTGTAAGAGAGATAGAGTAGGGGATGGGAGAGAGTAGGTAGTGGGAGAGGGACCGTGAGAGAGAGAGGGGGGGAATGGGAATGCGTATCTATTTATAAGAGAGATAGAGTAGGGGATGGGAGAGAGTGTGAGAGTTTGAGAGAGAGTAGGAGGTGGCAGAGAGAGCTCGTACAGGATGGGGGTGAGAGAGAGAGAGAGTAGGGGATAGGAGAGAGTGTGAGAGTGTGACAGAGAGTAGGTGGTGGCAGAGAGAGCTCATATGGGGTGGGGGAGAGAGAGAGAGAGAGAGAGAGAGAGAGAGAGAGAGAGAGAGATTACGAGATGGAAGAGCATGAGAGAGAGTAGGGGATGGGAGAGAGAGTGATAGTAAGGGATGGGAGAGAGAGAGAGTAGAGAGGAAGAGAGAGAACTTGAGAGAGAGATAGTAGGCGATAGGAGAGGGAGTGGGAGAGGGAGAGGGAGAGGGAGAGGGAGAGAGATAAGGGGGATGGGAGTGTGTGATATAGATGTAGAGAGTAAGGGATGTGAGAGAAGAAGAGTGGGGGGATAATAGTGTGTGTGTCTATGAAAGAGAGAGAGTAGGGGATGGGAGAGAGTGTGAGCGTAGGGGGTGGCAGAGAGAGAGTATGATGATAGGGGAGAGAAAGTAGGTGGGAGAGGGAAAGAGAGAGGGGGAATGGGAGTGTGTGTAAGAGAGACAGAGTAGGGGATGGGAGAGAGTGTGAGAGTGTGAGAGAGTAGGGGATGGGAGAGGAGAGAGAGAGAGTAGGGGATGGGGGAGAGAAAGTAGGCAGTGGGAGAGGGAGAGAGAGGGGGGATGGGAGCATGTGTGTAAGAGAGACAGAGTAGTGGATGGGAGAGAGTGTGAGAGAGTAGGGGATGGGAGAGGAGAGAGAGAGCAGGGGATGAGGGAGAGAAAGTAGATGGTGGGAGAGGGAGTGGGAGAGGTTGAGAGAGGGGGAGATGGGAGTGTGTGTAAGAGAGACAGAGTAGGGGATGGGAGAGAGTGTGAGAGTGAGTAGGTGGTGGCAGAGAGAGCTCATATAGGATGGGAGAAAGAGAGAGAGTAGAGAGGGAGAGAGGGAACTTGAGAGAGAGAGAGATAGTAGGTAGTAGGAGAGGGAGTGGGAGAGGGAGAGGGAGAGAGATAGGGGGGATGGGAGTGTGTGTGACAGATGTAGAAAGTAGGGGATGGGAGAGAAGAGAGTGGGGGGATAAGAGTGCATGTGTCTATGAAAGAGAGAGTATAGGGGATGGGAGAGAGTGTGAGAGTGTGAGAGAAGTAGGGGGTGGTAGAGAGAGAGAGAGTACGGCGATGGGGGAGAGAAAGTAGGCGGTGGGAGAGGGAGTGGGAAAGGGAGAGAGAGAGAGGGGGAATGGGAATGTGTGTAAGAGACAAAGTAGGGGATGGGAGAGGAGAGAGAGAGTAGGGGATGGGGGAGAGAAAGTAGGTAGTGGGAGAGGGAGTGAGAGAGGGAGAGAGAGGGGGGATGGGAGTGTGTGTGTAAGAGAGACAGAGTAGGGGATGGGAGAGAGTGTGAGAGTGAGTAGGTGGTGGCAGAGAGAGCTCGTACAAGGATGGGAGAGAGAGAGTGAGATTAGGGGATGAGAGAGTGTGAGAGAGAGTAGGGGATGAGAGAGAGAGAGTGAGAGTAAGGGATGGGAGAGAGAGAGAGAGAGAGTAGAGAGGGAGAGAGAGAGATAGTAGGCGATAGGAGAGGGTGTGAGAGTAGGGGGTGGCAGAGAGAGTATGACAATGGGGGAGAGAAAGTAGGTGGTGGGAGAGGGTAAGATAGAGGGGGGATGGGAGTGTGTGTGTAAGAGAGATAGAGTAGGGGATGGGAGAGAGTGTGAGAGTGAGTAGGTAGTGGCAGAGAGAGCTTGTATGGGGATGGGAGAGAGAGAGTGAGATTAGGGGATGGGAGAGTGTGAGAGAGAGAGTGAGAGTAAGGGATGCGGGAGAGAGAGAGTAGAGAGGGAGAGAGAGAGAGATAGTAGGCAATAGGAGAGAATGTGAGTGTGAGAGTAGGGGGTGGCAGCGAGAGAGTATGACGATGGGGGAGAGAAAGTAGGTGGTGGGAGAGCGAAAGAGAGAGGGGGGATGGGAGAGAGAGTGTGAGCGAGTAAGGGATGGGAGAGACTGTGAGAGAGTAGGGGATGGGGGAGAGAAAGTAGGTAGTGGGAGAGGGAGAGAGAGAGGGGGGATGGGAGTGTGTGTGTAAGAGAGACAGAGTAGGGGATGGGAGAGAGTGTGAGAGTGAGTAGGTGGTGGCAGAGAGAACTCATATAGGATGGGAGAGAGAGAGAAAGTAGAGAGAGGGAGAGAGAGAACTTGAGAGAGAGATAGTAGGCGATTGGAGAGGGAGAGGGAGAGAGAGAGTAGGAAGAGAGAGAGGGTAGGGGATGGGAGAGAGTAGGGAGGATGGGGAGTGATGTGTTTTCACATAGTGTGTATGTGCTATAGTGTGTACGCACTATGTGAAATCACCTAAAAATGGTCAAAAAGCAACTTTAGGGCCCATTTCATCCATTTTCTGCTTTTGGTCTATTATGCACTCTGTTATTCTAATAGAAATCACGGGTTTCAACATAGAAAACACTATTTCAACACTTTTGGAAGATAGCAAACACTAAATTCAATCATTGGATACGCAATTTGAAGACTTTTTGAATATTCCTTGTATAGAAAAGGTTAGTGCAATCTATTTTAAATATTGTTTGTTGATATATAGATACAAATTTGATTATAATTTGACATGTTGTTTAATATATAGTGAATTCATTGAAATTTGTATGTTTGAAGAAAATGTTATTTCAAAATGGTTTGAAATTTGACAAGTCGTTTGATATATGTTGTGTATTCATTCAAATAATTATAATTTTTATATGTATTTGAATAATTTATAATTTACACATTTTAAGTAATTCATATGTTTGAATAATTTGACATGTAGAAATCATCATCATGCCAAGGAAGAAACCAAAAACTCAAACAAATGAAGATAGGGAGAGAGATTTGGCAATTAAAATAGATAAAATGAAATTACTACATAAGTAAAGAAAATTGCAAAGCAATAATCAAGAATTGACTTTCGAAGAGAATCAAGAAGCACCAGTACAAAAAAACAAAGAGGAAGAATTAGAAAGACAAAGAGAACGAATGATATTGTTATGCTCAAGAAGACAATTGAATTGTGAAGCTACACCATCTTCCAATGTTGGAGTCATATCGTCCACTACACCATCTTCCAATGTTGAAGTCATATCGTCCTCTCATGTTGAAGAGACACCAATTTGTAGATCCGATGATATATACACTCCATCATGTCATGTTGAAGGCACAACATCAACACACCAAGTAGGTGATATTCCATCTTTTGCATCTTATTGTCAAGGCACATCATCTTCGGTTCAAGGTATGCAATACACTCAACTTTATGTTGATATTCAAAATATTGAGGGAATGGAAAAAATTATAACACCTTCTAGAATTCATTTTAGAAGACCAAAATATTTGATTGATATTGATACTAACATTTTGAAATCAATGCCTGACAAGATTAGCAAGTGTACTTGTCAAAGAAAAGTTAATCGTATGTGGAGGTTATTTTTTAAAGAATTAAATATTATAGGTCAATGCCAATTATTTGTTGAAATGATGAGAAATTTGAAATTTAGGCCTATCATGAAGATTCTTGGGCTAAGAACGATGGATGATTCAAATGAAAAAAATATTGTAAAGAATCTAATGAGTGCTTATGAAAAAGTGGGTTCTAAATCACACACCAAAGATAGTAATATCACAAGATGAGTACTTACATCGACAATAGTAAGTAGCCAAATGAAGAAAGATCGAATCATGAGAAAGACAAGCAAAACATTAAAAATTGGTAGAGGTACTCTAAGGAGAGCCATGGTAAGGCATGAGAGATTGGAAGATCTAACAAAAAATGAGTTATGGACATTTAGCGGTAGACTACCGTGAAAGGATAAAGAAATTAGTGAAGCTTTGAAATCATTGATTGAAGATTTTTGGAAAAATAACACGTGTTTTTCCTAATCAAATAGATGTTGTAAGAAGGAGGATTGGTAGCCAAAATCACGAGCCACATGCAGAACATTTTTTGGACTCAACTCAGATTTTTTGAGATGGGTAAACCTTTTTATGTGAAGATAAATCACACACGCACAACTTGTTGTAGGATACACATTGAATTTTCTAACCATTTTTGATGTTTATAGGCATATATGTGTAGTTTTGCATTCTCAATTTGTTTTGCAGGATTGTGACATAAATGAGCCACCAAAATTTTCAAGGGAATTCATATCCAACATTTTATGTGAAATAGAGGATGGCCAACAATTTTATGAGACATCATGCTTGGATGGTACGTGCTTATTTTGTGGTTCTTTGCAACTTTTATCAACTTGTCAACATATAGATAGTACACATGCAATTGGAATTGAAATAGTAGATTACAGAAAATTTAAGATAGTGACATATGCTCTAAAAGATGGGAAACAAGGTAAAAGATGTGATTTAGTCATTGAAAAGATTCTAGTGTATGAGTTTATGAAGATTTTTCGTGAAAAGATTATTTACGAGTATGCAAGGCATACCCATAGAGCTCGATGGCTAGATTTGCAATTCAAGTTGTGCAAGGATATGTTTCTATTGGATACCATTGTTTCGGTTGTAGATTTTGTAGAGAACTACACACTACAACCACAAAATGAGGTGCAAGAAAAGTATTATACTTCTCAACAGGTTTCCATATTTGTTCACATAACATTCATGCATTCACCTACGAGTATAGAGGATGACAGGAAGATTTTGAGGGAGTACCATTTTTTACATCAGTGATGATCGATCACATTCTACAGAGTTTGTACATGGTTGTTTTCAACTATTTTATGGAGATTTGGCTAATAGGGGCATAACATATCATCAACACATTATTTGGTCAGACAATTGTGCATCTCAATTCAAGAATGCACGTATGTTCTATTGGTTGAGAAGATGCACAAGTTGTGTAGAATTCAATATATGTGGAATTTCACAGAGGCTGGTCATGGTAAGGGAGAGCACGATGGTGCAGGTGCATGCATTAAAAGAGCATTGGCTTGTGAAGAACTAAAGTACAAAGATGGAGCAATATTGACAAATGCAAAATCCATCATCCAATGGTGTAATGCCACAATGGGTCCAGGTAAGGAAGGTGAGTCTATAGTTCATAGATTTTTTTGGTTGATAAATAATACTAACATTGCACCATATCAGGATTGTTGCACACTAATAAGATCTAGTGAGTTACACTCTTTTAGAAGCTCTGATGTAGGTTCATGGAGTATCCACACATGAAAAATGACATGCTATTGTTCATCATGTGCAGAGGAAAATTAGGATGACTGTGAGTCGACTGAATGGGTGGATAAATGGGATATACGAGTTTTGGACCCAATTGACACCTATCGTCCCCCACAAGCATTGGAAATGGTAGAGATGGATTCGTCTATTGACTTTGACCACTTGTCAGATCTAGAGCAACTTGGTAAGATATATTTATATATCTTTGTAATTTCAATATGTAACTTTATAACTTTTACCGAAGTATTTTCTAAATTAATGACCGCATTTTGTACATTTGTCACTGTAGGCAATGTTTTTGCTGTTATTGCACCCGAAGACAATGAAGAAGGGATAGATTATTATTTGTGTCATTGTGTTGAAGCCAATTTTTTCTTGGATCACTCAGTTATAAATGGTGAAGGTTTAGAGTACCATGTTGGTGCAGTGGTCGTAATAGGCACATGGCTTAGACGATATTCTATGAAGAACCCTAACTTGTGGTTATTCGAGGATTGGCAAACAGAGAGGAAGATTCTTCATTATTCAAACCTTGTTGTTGCATCAAATGTCCACTTGATAAAATATGGTGGAAAACCACATAATAAGATTCTTTGGAAAGTTTGTGAGTCAGACCATGAGGCAATACTTGAGACATTAAAATGTCGAGCAGATCTAGTTGGCTCATTAGATTGAATAGGGAGAGAGGGAGAGAGAAAAAGAGGATCAATTGGGTCCAAACACAATGTTACAACCTCTTCCCCAAGACTATTCACATGACTAAGGTGGACTGTATTGTTATGATGTGTAAGTGATGAGATTTAGTTTTGATTTGTTTATAATCTAGATACGTTATTTTAATTTATATTAGATTCTTTAATAGGACTCATTTTTAGATTAGTCATTTGAATAAGTGAAATTTTAGAATTTGTTGTTTAGAACATAATGCAATGAAAGAACATGAATATTGTTAGAATGTGAATGTTTTGTGATGTAAAGTCATGATTGTGTGCTTGTAACCAGAAACTTCAAACTGGCGAAAGCAACGATACAATGGAAGAAGTTTTCAATACTCATCAAGCAAGGGTTATCATATAACTCAGAAAGCAAGAATTTCTATACATGGATAATTCGTAATGACAAAAACATCTGCGAAATGGTATTATCAATTCACATCCTCAATATTTATTAGTGTTCTTTGTTCAAGTACCATTGCATGTTAATCATCTTATGCCTAGAATTGCAGAGGATCACAATTGTCAAAAAGTAAGAAGGAAAATAGGTCTTGATTTGATGATAATGGTGCAGTGACAGATATAGTTCTCTCTAAGGATTCGACAAAATGTATATTGATGGATTTGACAAGAATTAAAAGTATACAGACAATCAATTTAGTCTTCCTTAAAATGGTTCTTATATTAACAACTTTTACTATATTTATTGATTTTGTTCCAACATTTAATGTGATTTAAGTGATGCGGGTATATATTGGGTAGGTTTAGCATATGCTTTGAAAGATTTATCCATGATCATCATGAGACGACCATCTCAAAAGTGTTTATTGAGCTCATTTTCCTGGCTACAAGACTAATTTACTCTTATTTTTCTTCCAAACCATGGTTGCTTGTAATAGATACCCAAGAATACTTGCAATCATTGCATTCCAATTTGTTGGACTTTGACTCATTATTATCATAAAGTTGGAATGTTGGAAAGGGTTAATACTTGATTATGTATATTCATCCCACGTGTGTTCCATGAGTTTAATACTATTGTAACATTTTAAGATTTAATTTTGTGAATTTTTTCCTCATTTTGTACATGATCAGTTTGTTCAAGTGACATATGATGAGGTTGTCTATACAATGTAATGATTGAGTTTAAGTGATTTATGAAGTACATGGCTATTTAATGTAGCTATTTAAATCATGCATATTTGATGACTATTTCCCTCTATTTTGTAGTCCTTTTTCACAACACTATTTCTGACATGGTGTTGTTCAAGTTCATGAATGGTCACAATATTTGTGATTACACAACAAGTGTGTGTGTTTGATGCAAAGCCCTCCTATATTCCCCTAGGAACCACAACTCAACTCTAGGATTCTCTTGTATTCTTCGAATCTACCCAAGGAATTAGAATCTAATAGGGTTCAAGAGGAGGTCTATGACTTGGTAACATCTTCCTACAACCATGTCTAAGAGGTTATAGCCCAAATCTTCAATTTTTCTTCTAACCACTCACATTGTTCACCATGCACCTAGTGTACCCTGCTACCTCCAACATACCAAAACTCATCCTTGGATTCATACCATGACCACAACACCTTTGATCATCTCAAAAAATCCCATCTAACATGTTCCAACTCCTTGCACACTCTCAACAACTCATCCCTTACACTTTCTCAATTTTGGCTCTTCTAGGCTTGTTCCAACTAGCCCTTGCTAGTCACAAATTTGTTGTTTTCTCCAAAATTTCCCATATAACTTCCTAAACTATTGGGTGATTAAAATACCCTTTTCCTCAGTCTAAAATATATTCCAAAACCAACTACACTTGTTTTGTAAAATATCACTCAAAACTGGCTATTTTATTCAGCCAACTAGGCCTAGTTTAAGGCCATTTACAAAGAAACTCACAATCACTTGACTTTTGGAACTCCCATGATCCAAAAAAGTCTTAAGATATGAATCAAATGCAAGGATTTTTCTATTTTTTTGGTCTCATGATCAACTTTACAATGGTTTTTATAAAACCCTCCTTTCTAGCCCCTTTACCCTAGGGCTTTCTAGAAATCTTACTTTGCAACGTCTCTAGAACCCCAAAATGGTTCAAACACCTTAACTTTGGTTATATTAGATGATTTCCAACATAAAATGAAACTCTTGTTTGGAGAAAACACTAAATCCACCTTTGGAGCAATCACATACCCCTTTTTATGCACTCAAATATTAGGGAAAACTATACATTCATTGCTCAAACTTCAAATGTTGTTGAAACTCTCAAATATTTCTTATTACCAAGAGTAGTCATCTCATAGAAAAAAATTCTTCTAGCCTGATGCGGAGGATACGGTGATGGACCCAAGTAACAACCCAAAATGAGCAAATTTGTAACAATGTGCCAAGTGACCCTTCTAGGTCCCGATGGGAAAATCCCACAAAAATTCAACTCTAGGATGTTTTTAGGCTTTAATAGGTTTTTTCTAGCCTATCTAGCATGCTCCCATCAACACCTTTCAGTTTTCATACCGTGCAAGCCAAAATGCATAATTCACCCAAATGTTGTCAATGCATTTCACAAGTTTGTGACAACAACAAGACAAAATGATGGATAACTTTTGATTTTTTCAAATGACTTCTTGAATAAATTACCTTTCTAAATACCCTTTATCCTTTTCTAAAATTTATGTAAGACTTAGATGCAACACCTCGAGAAAATATCTAAGATTCTACACACTGCCCCTGTTTTCATCAATGAAGCAATAGTGCATTTACAAAGCAACATATAGAAATACTCAGTGTATGGACTTCAAACTTTGCATAGGCTCCTAAAATGATTTCAATTAGACAAATCCACTCTCAATTTCAGTCTATGAGTTTCCTAACCCCATAAGCCCCAATTCACCTTCTCAAAACCCTTGTTCCTAGGGCATCACCAATCTCATATGTGCCAAGCCTTCTTGGCCTAATTCAAAATTCAGACATCTATGTTTTATCACCATAAACATGAATCAACTCACAAACACTACCCTACTTAAGGAAAATCTCTTCCTAATTGACTGTCCTCTCCAAATAACCCAAGCACTTTCCTTCTATTTTTATGAGACAGTCTGTACAATCTATGTTTACAGTCCGTACAAAACAAATATTTATAGACTTGGGAGATAGAAACTAACCCCCTTAACTAACTCCAACCGGTTTCACTTCCTATTCCTTCATAAAATTTAAACTATGGACTTTCCCTCCAAAATGCCCATGTAGCCATTACATTCAAGATTTAAAATTTTAAACTATTAAACTATGTTTTTAAAGACCTTTTTGAATCTTTTAACTTATCAAATGACATGCTAAGGTTATGATAACCTATAGGACCCTATCAAAGGACTCTCCTACCCTATGAAATCCCTAGATCCTATTTAATGGCTCAATTACAACTTTTCCAACATTGAAATCCATCAAGACATCATACAACATTATGACTTTTTTATGCTTTCAAATGCCATGGTTGGTTGAAGGATTGTCCAATTGACTCTAGGAGATTATCCATGACCTCTGTGATGAATTGGACCTCCAATGTGCCTCTGATAAGCATATGACGCTCCTGCATCACACCCTGATGACTTGGACATCCAATGTTCTTAATTTCAAAATAGATACGACTTTTTCATTGTAACATGTAGGCACAAATCTCATAATTTTACTCATGTTCATCATCATTGCTTAATGGTGTAGGGGAACCAAGGTCATTCTATGAAGATATATTCATTGAAGACACCAAGGACTAAGGATCCAATGGACTTCTAATACAGGGAGACTCTACCCTGCAAGTAGACTCCACTTTACAAGCCCAACCCTCAAACTTAGGGTATTCAAACAACTTGGATCAACACTTAGGAACTCCCTACCACCAATAGGCCTAAAAATGAAAATACTTCTTAAATGGTTTCAACACTCAACTTTTTAGATGAAAATGGTTATTATAGACTCAAACCAACAAGAAAAATCTCAAACTTTAGGTTTCTCAACACTCAACAATCAAATTTCAAAACTATTACCAACACTTCCTACTAGGACAATTTATAGTTTTAATGGTCAAAATCCCAAACCATAAAAATGACCCCCTACTATTTTTTCATTTTGAAACACTCTTCAACATCCCCTAAGAGATTTCAAAAGATTAACCAACAACTCGGCTCCAACATCAAGTTATGCCCACTTTGTGTCATAGTCCTAAATGGCCAATTTAGGTTGGGTTACAAGGAAAACATAAAAAAATGGGTGCACAGACTTGGTTCAACCTCTTGGATCTCTGCTATATATCAAACTTGTCCTTCTACACCCTTCACTTGGGTTAGATTAATCAGTTTAGGAGCCTGATCCTTCTTTTTCTTTCAAATCTAGACCAGACATAAGATTATGTTCAGTCTAGGGCTTGATGGTAAAAATAGATGCCATGCTCCTATAACCCTAAATCTCTTCCATCTCAAATAACCCTCTCCTAACTTGTATTCCACAAAGAGACATTGAAATCCCATTGTGGGTTTGCAAATTAGGATTCCATCTTGCTGAAACTCTCAAATTTGGAGTAAATCTGACCTACCTACACTAAAATTGATATAAATTTTTTTCTATACAAGATAAAGACCTTAAACCAATTGAAATGGAATCTTGACTCAACCCTCTATTCAACCATATAAGGCTTGTACCACCACCAATCAATATAGGATGTACATAATTGGGAAAATAGTAAAAAAGGCATAAAATCTGAGTTTTTTATTGACCAATGATGTCCACTATCCATATAATGACCTTTTCCATGTGTGGAGATCAAACTATTTGCTCTGTTAGCTTTGAGTGGCTAGGTAAACCCTATCCCTAACCTCATTTTATCCCCTTCAATACTAGAACATTCTTGGGCACGCCGAACCAGAATGTCCCTAAGGGTCACTAAATGCCATAAGGGTGCAATCTTTGACAGGGCATATCTTGGAGCTCATGTGAGGTATGGATACAATTCTAATTCTTTAGTACAATGTTGTGGATACCTACAATAACCTCTCTCACTTTTTGGAGATCACACTCTGTTTTCATTTTATGATGCCATCTTGAGTGATGCTGAAAATTGCAGTATTGGCCAATACAAAGTTACCAACCGCCAAATCTCTCTCACCTTTCATCGTGGGGTCAAACTATCTTCTCCATTAGCTCTAGGTGGCTGAGTAAACCCTATCCTCAACCACGTCCTATCCCCTTTAGCACTCAAACATTCTCGGGCATGCCGAACCAAAATGTCCCTAAGGGTCACTAAATGCCATAGGGCTGTGATCTTTGATGGGGCATATATCGGAGCTTGTGTGAGGTATGGATGCGATTCTAGTTTCTACAAGACCATGTTTCAGAGACCTACAATAACCTCTCTCACTTTTTGGAGATCACACTCTATTTTTATTTTACAATGCCATCTCGAGTGATGTTGAAACTTGCAGTATTGGCCAGTACAAAGTTGCCAACTGCCAAATCTCTCTTAGCTTTCATCGTGGGATCGAACTGTCTACTTCGTTGGTTTTGGGTGGCTGGGTAAATCCTATCCCTAACCTCATTTTATCCCCTTCAGTGTTTGAACGTTCTTGGGCACGCCGATCCGGAATGTCCCTGAGGGTCACTAAATGCCAAAGTGCTGTGATCTTTGATTGGCATATCTCAGAGCTCATGTGAGGTATGGATGCAATTCTAGTTCCTACAGGATGATGTTATGGAGACCTACAATAACCTCTCTCACTTTTTGGACATCACACTCTATTTTCATTTTACAACACCATCTCGGGTGATGCTAAAACTTGCAATGTTGGCTAGTACAAAGTTGCCAACTGCCAAATCTCTCTCACCTTTCGTCATGGGATTGAACTGTCTACTCTGTTGGCTCTAGGTGGCCAGGTAAACCCTATCCTTAACATCATTCTATCCCCTTTAGTGTTGGAACATTCTTGGGCACGCTAAACTGAAATGTCCCTAAGGGTCACTAAATGCCATAGGGCTGCGATCTTTGATGGGGCATATATCAGAGCTTGTGTGAGGTATGGATGAAATTCTAGTTCCTACAGGATGGTGTTGTAGAGACCTACAATAACCTCTCTCACTTTTTTGAGATCACACTCTGTTTTCATTTTACAATGCCATCTCGGGTGATGCTGAAACTTGCAGTGTTGGCTAGTACAAAGTTACCAACTACCAAATCTCTCTCATCTTTCATCGTGGGATCAAACTATCTACTCCATTAGCTCTGGGTGATTGGGTAAACCCTATCCCTAACCTCATTCTATCCCCTTCAGTGCTGGAACGTTCTCGGGCATGCCAAACTGAAATGTTCCTAAGGGTCACTAAATGCCATAGGGCTGCGATCTTTGATGGGGCATATCTCAGAGCTCGTGTGAAGTATGGATGTGATTCTAGTTCCTACAGGACCATGTTGTGGAGACCTACAATAACCTCTCTCACTTTTTGGAGATCACACTCTATTTTCATTTTACAATGCCATCTCGGGTGATTCTGAAACTTGCAATGTTGGCTAGTACAAAGTTGCCAACTGCCAAATCTTGCTCACCTTTCCTCGTGGGATTGAACTGTCCACTCTGTTAGCTCTAGGTGGTTGGGTAAACCCTATCCCTAACCTCATTCTATCCCCTTCAATGCTGGAATGTTCTTGGGCATGCCGAACCAGAATGTCCCTAAGGGTCACTAAATGCCATAGGGCTGTGATCTTTGATGGGGCATATCTCATACCTCATGCAAGGTATGGATGTGATTCTAGTTCCTACAGGAGCATGTTGTGGAGACCTACAATAATATCTCTCACTTTTTGGAGATCACACTCTGTTTTCATTTTACGATGCCATCTCGGGTGATGTTGAAACTTGCAGTGTTGGCTAGTACAAAGTTGCCAACTGCCAAATCTCTCTCAACTTTTGTCGTGGGATCAAACTGTCTACTCTGTTAGCTCTAGGTGGCTGGGTAAACCCTATCCCTAGCCTCATTCTATCCCCTTCAGTGTTGGAACGTTCTCGGGCACGTTGAACCAGAATGTCCCTAAGGGTCACTAAATGCCATAGGGCTGCGATCTTTGATAGGGCATATCTCAGAGCTCGTGTGAGGTATTGATGTGATTCTAGTTCCTATAGGACCATGTTGTGGAGACCTACAATAACCTTTTTGATTCTATTTTCATTTTATGATGCCATCTTGAGTGATGCTAAAACTTGCAGTATTGGCCAGTACAAAGTTGCCAACTGCCAAATCTCTCTCACCTTTCATCATGGGATCGAACTGTCTACTCTGTTGGCTTTGGGTGGCTAGGTAAACCCTATCCTCAACCTTGTCCTATCCCCTTTAGAACTTGAACATTCTCGGGCACGCCGAACCAGAATGTCCCTAAGGGTCACTAAATGCCACAGGGAATATCTCGAAGCTCGTGTGAGGTATGGATGCAATTCTAGTTCCTACAGGACCGTGTTGCAGATACCTACAATAACCTCTCTCACTTTTTGGAGAGCACACTATTTTTATTTTATGATGCCATCTTAGGTGATGCTGAAACTTGTAGTATTGGCCAGTACAAAGTTGCTAACTACCTAATCTCTCTCACCTTTTGTCCTGGGATTGAACTGTCTGCTCCATTAGCTCTAGGTTGCTGGGTAAAATCTATCCTCAACCTTGTCCTATCCCCTTCAGCACTCAAACATTCTTGGGCAAGCCGAACCAGAATGTCCCTAAGGGTCACTAAATGCCATAGGGCTGTGATATTTGACGGGGCATATCTTGGAGCTTGTGTGAGGTATGGATGCAATTCTAGTTCCTACAGGATGGTGTTGTGGAGACATACAATAACCTCTCTCACTTTTTGGAGATCACACTCTGTTTTCATTTTACGATTGCATCTCAAGTGATGCTAAAAGAGCTTTTGAGCCAAGAGTTTGATTGAGGAATCATTAGAAGCATTCCAAAGCTTGTGATGCCCTTTATTAAGGTATACCCCACTACACTAATTACAAACACTCCATGTCCTTATTCATTATAGAGAGTGTGAGAGATAAAAGAGTTAGACAATGTGGAACCCACATATTGACCCACTCACTTGACTTGAACTAATCCCAACTACACTAAACACACTTGGGACAAAAAAAATACAACTCTCATGTCCAAATAGTCCATGTACTAACATATCAATTTCCAAAAGAATGTGTTTTGAAGAATTCTTCATTGTCTAACAATTCAACCTATCTCCTATTGTGCCAACTCAACAAACCAAAAGAATATGTACACTATTGATTTAAGAGTCCCCCCTATAGTAACATTTTAGTACACCAATAAATAATAGAATGGGCATCAAGTAGTTTTGTACTTGAAATTGTCAATTTCTCCTTCACTACAACTCTCTATACACACACACCTACTCTATCATACTCTCATTTGACCTTGAATTTTTTTTATATATGAGGTACACCTCTATCTACATAAATTCTACATAGTCAATAAAACATGCAACCATTCTTGAATTGACATGTGCAATTATTTGACCAAATGAAATGTCTATCCATAGCAATATCATTTTCCTACACCCATTCAAAATAATTTTCAAATTAGTATTGGACATACTCATGAGAGTGAGATCTATCATCGCTAATATAAAAATAGTATTCTCTAATTATTGTGTGGTCTTCTTTTGTACTATCAAGAGAATGTGTGTGTGTGTGTGTGTGTGTGTGTGTGTGTGTGTGTGTATTATGTGCACAAAAATAGCAACATGGATAGAATGATAATATAGAGCTTTCAATTAATTTTGGGAATACAATTATAGTTCTATGCAAAGTCAAAAACTGATATAATTATATCAATTAGGAAAGTGTACTTACACATCTTGAATTGTTGGTCTAGCCACTAAGACCTATAGCTATGCCTTGCATACTTGTAAAAAAAATTCTTCTTGAAATCTGAAATAAAATTAGCTACGTTGCATTATTGTATAACCAACTCATGTCTATAGCCTTCACCTTCACTTTTAAGTATATACTTAATTATTTTATATACCCTTTTTCAGACAATTTCTTTTCCAAAATCTTGTCTATAGCCCTCATGAAAACATGAAACAAACTTCACTATCCCACCACATTCAAAGCACTTGTCAGTAAAGAAAGAATTTATATAAAAGAAACAACCATCATCTCTAGAACATAAAAAAATGATGTAGTAAGTCTCTTGATTAGTTTAGAAGAGCACATACACCACACTCCTCCAACATTCCATTAGTACGCAAAGTAGAATGCATGGAGCACAAAAGTTCATGGTGCATTGAAAACTCCACATTATAAATGCAACAAGTACTTCAAATATTAAGAGGTAAACAAAAAAATGGCTTCAAGGCTTCAAAATTCCTTTGTGATATTTGTAGTATTAGATGTATCTCGCACAAAAACTTGAACAACATTGTTTGAATCTCCTCCAAATGATTATTAGGGTGTTAGGTGCAGTCTCAAATGACAATTGTCAATTTCAAGACATCCTTCACATTTGGTGACACTCTTGAGTTAGATTGCCAAGAAAATTGAATTTGATCCTTTGTAGCATTAATAAGTTTCATATCACAATGTGAAAGTCATACATAAACATAAAGTTTTATGAATTTAATGTCATACATAAACATATCTAATTTAATGTCATACATGGACGTATCTAATTTAATGTCATACATGAACATATCTAATTTAATGTCATACATGAACAAACATATAATATAAAATGATAACCAATAATTTCATGTACATTAACAAACACATAATATATTATGATAACCAATAATGTCGTATATGAACAAACATATCATATATTAACCAATAATGTCATACATCAAATATAGAATGTCATATACATCAAATGTGTATCGAATATGTCCACTGATGCCTATATATTTATACATTTCTAGATCAACTATATCTTTTCCTTCCCACGAGGGGAAGGAAACAAGTCTCTCGACATCCTCTACCGTTGTGTGGAGGGAGACGGTGGAGATGACGGGGTTCTCCTGACACGCTCACTCAACCTCTTGTTGAGGCTCTTCTCCAACTCCAATTGATAAAAAGAAAGTAGATATGAATCAATATTTATTATACGTTGAAATCAAATATATGTACACACAAAATCAATTATTTTCTTATTGCCATCAAATAGTCACTCTGTAAGTCCACCTTGAATGCTTGTGGATGATCAAGCGTGACAAGACCCTACAAAAATTCAATAAATATAATTACTTATAAATAAAATTAGAAATTTTGAGACTAACTATTATAAACAACAAATAAAATGAAGAAAATTCTTTCATAACTCCGTCAATGGCTATGAAATAGCCACAACTGCAGCCACTCCACTAACAATAGACTATCGCAGATGAGGAGGTTTGTTTGACATCATGAGCTGCATGTCATACAATACATGTTACATGTAACATGAAACATGATATAAATATAATCAACTAAATTAAATTAACATGAAACAACTTTACCTGTGTGAAGCTCGTACGATGTCTATGCTCTGAGTCCATAGTAAAGGTTAAGGGTCTTGTGGAGAACTGATGCACATGCATAATTTTTTTTGTCAATCCTTAATATAATTACATAATAAATATATGCATGAATTAAAATGATTAAATCGATACATACCTCTGGACTCGTGGAAGGGACAACAAATGGGCCGAGAGGATCGTTGCTAGGCCCAGCAACACTCTGACCTTGAATTTTGAACAATGTCAATAGATGCTAATTAATTAATCATTCACTATACATATGAAATGTGATCAAATTAGTAAATTATAATTGTAATTTACCTGTGTGTCAATGCCAAATGTGTCATTTAGGAACTGATCGCTGACAAGCCCATCATCTGCACCATCTCTAGCATGAGTGCCAAATGTGCATAGGGATCCACATGAAGTGCACATGTGACCATGATGCTAGAAGGCTCCCCCTCAACTAATGGGCTCGTGGAATGGATGAGGGTCTATGTCAAAGCATTAATGGTCCCTACAGTGCTGGCCTCTACATGTTCCTTCACAACTGAAGGAATAGTCACATGCTTGCACTATGGCTTGACCACAGGTGCCCTAACTACATTAGGGTCACAACGTGCTCTAGACCTCTCAAATGATGACCCCCCCACCTCTACCCTAGGAGTCTAATATATCAAAATAATTGGCGATCTCCCCAAGGACAAACTCACAATATAATTTCTTCAAAAAATACATGGGGACCTCGTGATTGTTGCAAGGAGGGGCATCAAAAACCATCCACCATCTATACCAAAAATTATTTCTAATAGCATCGTGTATGCACCAATGGATGGGAAATCATTTAGTACCCTCTCTAACAATATTTTGCTCATCGGGTTTTCTAAATAATGCACATATACTACCTTTTGGTATTTCTTTTTTTTAACATTTTCATATGACAATTTATTTGCATAAAATCTTTTTTGTTCATCCCTCTTAACCCACCAAATATCTAACTTACCACTAATTGAGGCTATCTGGGTGTTAATGGATTCGAGGGATGATGCCAATTGAGCCCTCATTGCATTGGTTTGTCCGGATTCTTTCAATCGAGCAATGAGTCTTTCTAATTCAATTTTTCCTTTCTCTATTTCATTTATTATATTTTCTTGTGTGCCTGGTGGAGGTCTTGCAATTGGTTCGGGTTGTGGAATTTGTTGTTCTTCTTGAGGGGGGTTTTGGTTTTGAGGTTTTTGAGAGTTTTGACGTTCTTGTAGATTTTTTGATTGATTATGGACATTTCTTGATAAAAAATCAATTGAAATCCAAATAAATAAACAAATCTAAATGAAATTTGTAAAAACCCTACAAAACAATATAAAAAACCTACAAAACAATATGAAAAACATATCAAACAATGCAAAGTTAGGTTTATATCACTTGCAACGTTGTCATGGGTGTGCTTGTGGTCTTGGATTTTGTCGATGGGGATGCATTTTGGCAAATGGTGGTGAAAATGTTAAGTTTCCAACTCACATATGTGCTGCTTGTTGTAGGAGTAGAAGAAAATACTGATGAAAATGATGGATTGCAGGTCTGCAACCCATCATATATACTTTTTTTATTTTGGTAATAGCGTGTACGTGCTATGGCTCGGGTTACCCAAGCCATAGCACATACACACTATTTAAAATAGGAAAAAAAAGCACTTGTCACCTTTTTGGCACCACACCTCGATGCATATGCTCTATTCCTAGGCTATTCCACAAGAAGTAAAGCTTATAAGATTTTAAATACTACCACTAACAAAGTTGTGGAAAGTGTAAATGCGAACTTTGATGAATATACAAAAGTAGATGAGGCTAAACCTATGAAAGAACCAGAAGAATACAAATCATTTGTATACTTTTATGAAGGTATGCCTACTGAAGAAGATGTTGCAAATCAAGCTACAAACCAATAGCAAGTTTTAGAAACTGCTAAGTCACACACCATGAATGCCAAGTTTCATTTAGGAATCAAGCTACATTCAGATGCTGAGTTACAAAATGAAGTTAGCATAGATTCTAATTTTGAGATTGGTGGAGATGCCGAGTTACTTGATAGAGATACACACAATGATTCTGAAATTGAAAGAACAAATGAAGGAACAAGAGTTGAATTAAGATTTTCCAAATATGTCAAAAGACATTATCTTGCTGCTCAAATCATTGCAGATAAAGATGCTAAACCAATGACAAGAAATATATTGAGAAGTTATACATGTTTGCTAAGCATGAAGGAACCCAAATCTATGAGAGATGCATTAGAAGACATTGACTAGAGTAAAGCCATGGAAGAAAAGATTGAACAAATAGAGAAGAACAGAACATAAAGTTTAGTTCGTAGTCTAGAAGACAAAAATGTGATTGGCACCAAGTGGGTATTTAGAAGCAAGCTAGATGAAAATGGTGAAGTCACAAGGAACAAAGCAAGATTAGTTTGCAAGGGATATGCACAAGAGGAAGGAATTGACTATGGAGAGACATTTGCCCTTGTTGCTAGATTGGAAGGACTAAGAACTCTACTTGCTTATTCTACATACAAAGGTTTCAAAGTTTATCAGGTGGATGTTAAATCTGCATTTCTGAATGACATATTGGAGGAAGAAGTTTACATAGAACATTTAGAAGGTTTTATTGATGTTAACAATAAGAACATGGTATGTAGATTACACAAAGTTGTGTATGGTTTGAAGCAAGCACCAAGAGCATGGTATGAGAGACGTCATAATTATCTCATGAAGATTAGAATTGAGAGGATTGATGATAACAACAATTTGTACTTGAAGACAGAGAAAGCTAAAGGTATTTTGTTATCTGAACTTTTTGTTGGTGATATCATATTTGGAGGTCAAGATGCTTTATGTAAGAATTTTTCAAATCAAATGAAGCAAGAATTTGAGATGTCTATGTTTGGCAAGATCAATTTTTTTGTGGGTTTACAAGTATATCAGATGAAATATGGTATATACATCACTCAATCAAAGTATGTCAAGGAAATATTAAAAAATTTAGGATTGGAGGATTCCAAACTACTAAGTACACCTATGGTGACATGACACAAGTTGTCAAAGAATGATATTCAACTGAGGTGAATCAAACATTGTATAGGTCTATGATTGTCAAATTGTAATATGTAGTACATAAAAGACCTAACATTGTATTATTTGTAGGGATAGTCACAAGGTTCTCTACTAATCCCAGGAAAAATCATTTGATGGCTATAAAGAGAATAATGAGATATCTAAAAGGAATAAAAGAGTTTGGTCTATTCTACAAGAAAAAGGAGAAATGTGAATTGAGAGCCTAAAGTGATGCTAACTGGGTTGGAAACATTGATGACAGGAATAACACTAGTGGAAGAGCATTTTTCTTAGGTAAGAGGCTAGTTACATGGACTAGCAAGAAACAAAATTGTACCTCACAATCTACTACTGAATCTAAATATATTTTTGTTGCTATAAATTGTACAAACATTGTATGGATCAAACAACTACTCAAAGGAATGAAGGATGAAATCATGGAGCCAATGATACTTTATCATGATAATACAAGTGCTCTCAATATATCAAAGAATCTAGTGATGCACACAAAAACTAAGCACATTGCAATTAAGTATCATTATTTGAGAGAGTTAGTTCAAGATAAAGAGGTGAAGATGGAATATGTCAACACAAAAGAAAAAATTGTTGATATCTTCACAAAAGCATTATCTAAGGATGCTCATGAGTATCTAAGAGGTAAACTAGGGGTGATACCCCTATCAAAGGCTATCTAAGTAACAAGAGGGGTGCCTTGCATTAAACAAGCTGATGTTCATATGTTACAAATTGATGTAGAGGATCTTACTTTAGGAGTTTCCTAAAGTAGTCAAAGAGCTAAACCTTTAAATCAATCATAAACAAGGTGAAAAAGAGAGAAACTAAAGAAACTAAAAATCTTATATCTGCATGCTTAAGATGGCAAGTCTTTGGCATTGTTTTCAAAGAGGGAGAGATTCACTGATCAGAGTGAAGGAGAGATTACTAATTAAGAGAGATAATAGCATGGAGAGATTTACTCATAAGAGGGAGAAAGTAAAATGTAAGAAAGAAAAGAGGGAGAAACCCTAATCTACCTAGTAAGAGGGAGATATAAGAAGAAACTTAGAGGGAGTTATAAGAAAGAGTTTTATAACCTATTCAGAAGATAGAAGTTGCTGATAGAGGGAGAGATTTCAATACAAGGAATTATTTTCTTTTTGTTATTGTCTTACTATTTTAACCTAGTCAATTTGGTTGAAAAAGGTATTTTCCATTTGGTTGATTAGTTTGGTTTGACATCAATGCCAAAGAGGGAGATTATTGAGATATGATTGAAAAGATCATTTTTTAGGGAGATTGTTAAAACTAAGATTAAAAGAAGGAGATTTTTGAAGAAGACTATGTGTTTCAATCATTATTTTGTCACTAATATCAAACCTATTATTTTCTAGTAAGACAACTACTTATATAATTTAAGTACTATCACTTAGATGACTGATGAAGAAGATTTGATCAAAAGATGTAACAATAGCACCTAGAGGAAAGGTTGAGTTATGATTATATAATGAAGTACAAGAATCAATTAAGATTGTGATGACATGATGTATTGATAATATACTTAAGATTACAAAGGCTGGTTGCACTAAGAAAGTTTAAAAGAACAAGTTACACAAAGTTTGTCTGCCAAGCTTGACTAAGTAGATAGTAGGTGCCGAGCAAAGAAAGTGCAAGCTGAGAAAAAATCAATTAGAGCCAAGTAAAAGTTCATTCTAGTGTATGCCAAGCAGAACAATGGATGCCAAGTAAAGTTTAGTTTATGCCAAGCACCAGTAAACTTTAGTTCATATTGAGTAATTTTACAGTGGATGTTGAGTAACACAGTATGTGCCGAGCATAAGAAGCTAGATAATGCCAAGCTGCTATATTATTTAAAAGATCATGAATTTAATGAATCTAAGCTGATAAGTTTATTTTCTTGGATTATGTGAGCTAGTTGAAAGATAAGGTTAATCAGCTAGTGGCATAGACTTCAAGGTAAACCACTTTTAGGTGAATTCAAAGTGGATTCTAGGAGAAGTTTCTAGAAGAGATATGGAATGTGGAGTAGATACATTGTATCCTACCTAATCCACCTTGACCCTAATTTGGACAATGCGGAATGAGTGGAAAAATGTCTTAAATTCCTTTTTATAGGAATGGCTAGTCGTGAAGCAAAGTTGTCATGTGCGAGAACCGAGAGACAAGGAGTCAAGGGTTCTACTTCATCAAGTGACCTAAGAGAGAAGACTACATTGACATGTTAATCAAGAAGGCTTAAGGATATGAATGCTTGAAAGATGAACAAGCTATTAGAGCTGCAATTTATGAAGGCCAAGCAGAATTGAGGACTGAATAGAGATCAATACTTTGCAAATAAAATTGTAAGTTGTATCAGATCAAGCCTTATTGTTACTCTCTAACAATTGTATCAGTCTAGGGTAAATCCTTTGGATTAAGGTTGACATAATAGTCATTTGTAAATCCTTTAACTAGATGACATTCAAAGTGAATGGTCTAAAGTCCTATAACAAGGCTCACTCCTAATAGGGTGATTGAAATCCTTTAACAGGGTCAACATTTAACAGTATGTATTGTAACCTTTAACAAGGTTGGCATGTTACTGTGGTTTTTCCCAAATTGGCTTTCCATGTAAATCATTGTTTCAAGAGTGTTGATGAATTTGTAATGTTTCATGCTTTACATTTTTGCAAGTTGATTTGATAGTAACCTGCAAGTTGATTTGATAGTAACCTACAAGTTTTAAGTGATTGCATAATCTTATGGATGCTTGGATGATGAATGAAGTTTTATGGGTTCACTAAGTTGTGAAATGTTTTATTTATACATCTAGACTTTGGATAATTGATTCACCCCCCCCCCCCCCCCCCCCCCCCACCCCCAATTATTCTAAAGTATTCCAATAGTATTGAACATTATGATTGTACACAGAATATTCGCATATTCATAAAATCTTGATTCAGAGTGCTGATAAAAATGACAATGAACTAGACCAAAACTAAGAAATGATTATCAAAATGCAAACTCTACGAACGTCCCATGTTTCTTTAACTACAACCACTAAGAATTATCTCAGACTAGCATTTCAATGACAGTTCTAGAATGAGAATTATGCTTAAAATGTAGATCTATCAATATGTATGCAAGATCTAAGATGAAAATGCAAATTACATGTGAATAACAACTCTTACAATACTTTCAAAATGAACATGCAATGAGATAAACATGTGTTAACATGATACTAAATAACATGAAAACAAAGCTAAAATGCTATCAAAATGACATAAACTTGCTAGAATAACAATGCTAATATGCTCAATATGACAATTCTGAATATGCCTATAATACAGATGCCTAAAACTTGGGTCGCTTTGCTCTTGAATTCTCCTTCTATTTATAGGATTTAGAAGAGGTTGGGGTAAGAATTTGGGTTTTACCTTTAATTGATGGATAAAAGTGAAATTGAAAATGTCTCATAAGAGACAAGAGGAGGAGCCCAAGAGTCTTGATTTGAGGATAAATGTGAGTTTTATTTCAACTAAAATGTCTCATAAGGGACAAGAGGAGGAGTCCAAAAGTATTAATTTGAGGCTAAATGTGGGTTCTATTTCAACTAAATTGTTTCATAAGAGAAAGAGGAGGAGCCCAAAAGTCTTGGTTTGAGGCTAAATGTGGATTTTTCTTTTCAACTAAAATGTCTCATAAAAGAAAAGAGGAGGAACCCAAAAGTCTTGATTGAGGCTAAATGTGGATTTTTCTCAATTCTTTATAATATAAAGGAGGATTTTTATTTTGTGAGGATAAATGGATTTATTGATTTAATAAAAGTTTCATTTATTCTCAAAAGTCTATCTTTTTCCCTCTCCCTTTTGAGTTTCATTTTATGATTTTGAATTATTTTTCTCCTCTTTTGAAGTTGTTTTAGGTCTTATTAATTTGATAGATTATTTAATTTATTAATGACTTGATGTAATCCTTAATTTGAAAGTTTTTTGTTTTTCTCTGATTTCCTCAATTTGTGTTGATTGATCAAAATTGCATAATTCAGGTCTTTGGCCAATTTTTGAGTGTCTACAATGATTCTCAAGAGGATCCTTGTTTTGAACTAGTTGTTATTCCTACTATATTGGATATAGTCCCTCTTGGAAATTACCCACCCTCCCTAAATGATATACAACAAGATGGGGAGAGTAGGTGACACACTTGATTGGTTTGTCTTTCATGGTAGTAATTTTTGGGTGCTTGTTTGTTGTATTGTGTTTCTCTTGTGATATGTTTGCTAAATGTTGTTAGATTCTTTTATACAATCTTTGTTTCTTTGTTGGTGCAAGGTGATAAAAGAATCAAACTTTTTGTATTATTCCTCTATATGTATCTATATTCTTCCATAAGTTGTTTCATGTTATGTTGTATTTGTGCTATTGTTAGTGCATGTTTCGTTGTGTAATATTCTTAGATCCGTGACTTGGTAGCACTGATTCTTTTTGGTCTCTAGGTCATGGTCTAAAAATATTCTTCTTTGTATTTCTTATGTGATCATTCCTCCTTTATGATTGTAGTTCTACTTTCTTTGGGGAATGATGTTAATTCATTTGCAATAAAATTATATATATTATCTTATGATCATACTAAACCCGCAGTAGTTGGATCCCTTATATGTTCTCTGTATATTTATGTGGTATTTCCCTTGATTTGTCTTTGTTTGGGGGCATCTCATAGTGGAAACATAATTAGTGGAGATGTTTATGTTTTTGTCAAAGCCATTGCTCCTATTAAAGTGTTAGCAATGACTTTAATGTGGGGGGCATACACTCTACTCACTTATTGCACACACATACTTTTCTACATATATATATTATTTTTCAAGATTACTTTTCTCCCTTTTTGGATTGGTGACTAATCCTTAAAGTGTGGATTTATATTTTAGGATCTCTTGATCCCTCCAGTTTCAAATATTTTTGATCCCTTAAGGTCAAAGGCGTCCTTAAGATTGGATATGTTTTTCTTTTTAGTTTTACACTCATAGAATGGAATATTCTCAAAAGTAAATCCTTGATGGGTTGACTAGTGAGTAGCCACATTCACTAGGCAGTTCAATTCCATCTTTCAAGTTGCACAATTTCTTTGTGTGGTTCACAATGAGATGTAAGTTCTCACTAGGCGAGATAATCACATTTTTTTTCTTTCTAAAGATATCTGTCTTATTGTGATCTTGGATTTGATCATGTCAAGTGCTTTGAATGGGTATTTACATGGATTTGATTATTTTCCCCCGATTCTACTTCTCTCCCTCTCTATTTCTAGCCTATTTCCGACAAACTGCTCTGTGAAACTGAGGACTTTGGCCTCTAGGTCAAGGACGAACTTCTAGATCAAAGTCAACCTCAACCATGACCTAGGTCAAGGAAGACCTTGACCTTGAACTAGGGTAGGGTGAACCTCATCCCTAACCCTAGGTCCCATTTTCAATTTCCAGGAGGTTTTGGATCTTGGGCTTTGAAAAGTTTCTTTTCCCACTTCTGGGTCCGCTATTTCAAGTTTTGAAATGATAAAATCTTAAATTATATTTAAGATAGGTCTATTATTAGGGATTAATGTTAAATGAGATTTAATGCTCCTATGTTAGGCTTCTCTAGGAGTTAGTGCCCTAGATTTCTATATAAGGAAACCTTTTTCGCCCATTTTGACATCCACTTTCTATGAGAAATAATCTACGTTTTCATTCACACATATCTACAATATACCTATGATCAAGGAATTAAAGTGAAGTTCTACTATCTATCAAGAATTCAGGCATTCATGTATTCAAGCATCCAATTCAAGGAGGTCCATTATTAGCCATTGAAGGATTCAATCTCTATGGAGCCCTCTTATTGAAGATTTCTCCATCCACATTCATCCAAGCCTTCTTCTATGCAAAGATACATTCAAGATTGGTGTTAAATATCTAATGAAATTGATTTGAGACATCCTACATACATTTATACATACATTTGGGGCATCTGTACTTATGGATTGAAGGATCCAAATCCTTCACAAGGATTTCCACATAAGCAAGGTGAATAGTTCCATTTACTTTGTTTATCTGTATATTATTTCAATTATATTTATAGGTTAATTCCAAACTAGGGTTTGAATGAGGCAAACCCCCCATCCAACAAAAAAACCATTTTTCTTGGAGATACAGGAGTGGAACAATGAATTGGAGACCATATTTGGACACCCTTTTTCTTGAACTTGCGAACAAAATTTTTGTTGGAGTAGTACAGGTCAAGGTCAACTTTTTAGGGTACAATTGTGTCCCAAGATAAGATTGTACCTGACCAATGGAGTCAAGGTCGACCTCCTTTCAAAAGGACAAAATATTTCTAGGACTTCTCTGTCTCGACATTTCCAGTCCACAATAGGTTGCAAATTTTCCAAAAGTTACATATGGACATTAGAAATCAACATTTTCTAGACTCAAGGTTAGTATTTCTCTTTAATCTATTTCAAGATTTAAGCACATACTCACCCCACAATAGAAATATTATATAACCTCCTTTCTCCCTATTTTCCATCACATGATCCATTTCTACTTTGATCACTCTTTTGTGCTTAATCAATTTGGATCATCGCATTGAAAATTAGGGTTAAGAGGGGAAACCTTATTTTCTTTCTCTTCAAAAGAGAACTCTTCTAACTAAGTAGAAGTGATATTCATGATCTTTATTTAAGAAGAGGTTCAACCAATTAGAAAGGTAGATTGAGCAATAAAATTTCTAGCCAATTAGAAAGATAGATTGAGTAATAAAAAAATAGAACTTGCATAATAATAAAGCTCACATAGTCAACTTAGCATTATATTTCCTATTTATTAGTTATTTAATAGAGGAAAAGCTACAGATGTTAATAGAAATCAAAAGTTTCATTGATGTGATTTTCTTCCATTCTTTTCTCAATGAATCTTTTGCATTGCATCGCATATAGTAAAAAAGCAACCAAAAAATTCCCAATCCCCTCCTTTTAAAGTTAACTTTAGGATAAGTCATTGCATGGCAATATAGCAAGAAGAAACCTTAGGACTAAACAAAAAATGACAAAAAGAAATATATTTATGGCATTTATAGAACTTTCACCTCAAAATTTTTGTTTAAGCAAATAAGCTCAAAATCATTACATTCTATTCATTTACCTTAAAAGATAATTTTGGAATAAATTATGGAACAAAATTTATGCCTATATGACAAGGAGAAACCTTAGGGCTGAAGAAAAACATGGAAATCACAAATAGAATTTAGGGTTTGACATATCTCTGACCTCAAAATATGAGTAAGTTTCTTGATATAAGAAAATAAATCATTTTTGTTTAATTAAGATGTCAATAAATCTAATAAATGATAACAAACATTGTAGCCATGAGGTAGCAGAAATTGATACATGGGTGGGAGAATTTGGTAAAAATGGGATGAGAAGAGATTTCACATGAACCAACACCAGCTATAAAGGAGTGAGATATCATTAGAAAATGAAGTCCCTTCTGAGCTTCAATGCACCAATCGATAGGAGGGAAAAGTCGAGCTTGCTAGGTTATGATTTGTTGAAATGTTGCTTTTCTTTGTTTGCACCATAACATAAATGGCCTATCTTTTCTCCTACCATGCTCAAGAATAATGACGCTAGTCAAATATTTTCTCAGGTGCACACAAGGTAAATTATCAATTTACTTGATAAAGTTTTCCTACTTCCTTTGTGCATAAAAATACATAGAACCAAGATTTCAAATTGTTCTTGGAAAAGTAGAAGAAAATGAAAAGAAAAAATATGCCAGATGTGGTGAGAAATGAGGTTGAACCCTAGTTTTTGACAAGAAGGGCCATCTTTGATGAATCAAATGAGAAAATTGCTAAGCTGGATGATAACAATGCAAATTATATTTGTTCAGATCTGAGGCATCGAAGGAGTTACTTGGCTTGAAGGAGTTACTTGGATGATAACTTCACCCTAGCTCCTCTTCATGTGTGTAGCTACATTTGGGGAAGATGACAAATGATCCATTTTATTTTTTGTTGTTGTTTATAATCACTTGAATGTTGCAATACTGATGCCAACATTGATATTATGATGAGGTTGTGACTACTCACAAAAAATACATAAAAATCACACACAAATTACACGACCATCACAATTTGACCCCAAATGTTGTAGTGACTCCTACTATAAAAAAGTAGAGAGAAGTTGGATTGTTTAAACCCAAGATTTTTGAACAATCATTGTAACCATATAAGCTCTTTATCCCCCTTAGTAAGAGTAATGCACCCAATGTCAATAGAGGAAAGAGCTACAACTTGGTGCTTGCAAGAAGTCCAACTAATCATTGCCTGACAAAAGTAAACACATAGCCTATAGTAGACCTCCTTTTGTATAAATCTCCAACTATATCAGAATCAAAGTAACACAAAATATAAGGAGTCTTACTATTAATACATAAAACATGAGAGGAAGTTCCTCTCAAATACCGAATTAATCCATTGAACTTCCTTCCAATGAGTTTTTCCTAGATTATTGATAAAACCACTCACAATTCCCACTACATGAGCAATATCCAAATGTATGCTAACCATGGCATACATCAAACTCCCAATCAATGAAGAATAAGGAATACCATCCATCTCAATTTTTTCTTCCATAGTGGAAGGACACATTTTTAAGACAAACAAAAATGATTAGCCAATGGAGTAGCAATTGATTTTAAATTTGACATATTAAACTTCTCTAAAACTTTTAAAATGTATTTTCTTAAGATAATATGATCTCTTGTATAGTCTATTGTAGGTTATGTCTATCCCAAGAATCCTCTTTGCTGCCCCTAAATCTTTCATTGTAAAATGAAGAGACAAATGTGTCTTCAACTCATGGATAACTCGTATACTATTCCCAAAAATCAACATATCATCAACATAAAGTAGCAAATCACAAGCTCACCGATAGGAAGTCTCTTGTAGTAAACACATGGGTTTGATTCAAAGTGTGTAAAACCTTGCTGAGTCACGAGGTTATCAAAATTTAAATACTATTGGCATGGAGCTTGCTTCATCCCATATAAACTCTTCTTCAATATGCAATATAAATGTTCCTACCCGTATTCAAACAATCCCTCTAACTGCTTCATGTATAATTCCTCTTCAATATCACCATGTAAGAATATTGTTTTGACATTAAGTTTCTCAAGCTCAAGGTCACATGCTACTGCTATGCACAAAACTAAATGAATAGTCTTCATTTTGACCACTGTAGAGAAAATTTCATTAAAATTTACACCTTCATGTTGAGAAAATCCCTTCACTAGTAATCTAGTCTTGTATCTTTTTCATCCTCCATCTTCCTCTTTTATCTGGCATACCCATTTATTGTTTTGAGTCTTTCAATTTGGTGGAAGTGGTACCAAATGCCATGTCTTATTTGCATTCAAAAATTCCATTTCATCCTTTATTACATCCATCCAATTGACTAAATTTATATTGTTCATGTTTGTTTAAATGTTTGAGGCTCTACTTGATTAGAGCACAATGAAAATAATAGCTCATAGTCATCAAACTTATGAGGATTTTTTCTCTCTCTAACAGATCTTCATAGTTATGTATTCTATTACTTCATAGACTATTTATTCTCAATACAAAAACATCGGATCAATGCCTTGTTCAATTAGCATAATATGATCACCAAAATTTTGATTATTTTCCCCAATTGAAAAACCATTAGTGATAGTGCCTTGTTGATTAGCTTACATTTGAATTAGAGAAGTGCATTGGCCATCAAGTGTCCCTTGGGCATAACATGATGTTGGTTTTTGGATATTGGGTCAACAAAATCTAATTATTTTTGAGTCTCTATGCGAGATTGAGAAGAGACTGTAGGGTGGTAAATAGCAACAAATGGAGGCTACATAGTATGTGTAACTATCTCTTGGGACCTTGTCATGATGTTTGGAATAGGCCACACTAAGAAATGTTTTGGTGGGTGTGGAGATTTAGGTGTCATTTCACCCATGGGTTGTTGAAATAGTGAGGGAACCATGGGTCAAGAAAAGGGTGTGGATAGACATCTTGTGTGCTCTTAGGAGTAGCTTCATAAGGGGGACCACATGGAGTGTATATGTGAGTAGTTTGAGGTTTTAGTTGGGAGTATTCACTACCCAATGTAGATACACTATGGGAACTTTGTTCACTATCCAAATGGGGAGTGTTGTATTTGTATAGCTACCTTGAAACCACAACATTTGGACTAACATCACATGTTGAAAAAAAGAAATATTATTTGTTCTCTTGCCAATATGAATAACATCAGGGGTAACAATAGTAGGCATAATTTGGAAATCGGTCTGGGTAGGAATGAGGCATGGAGTGGATCATGGAATGTTGGGGCAAATAATGTGTTGTGAATGCATAACATACATAACTGGATTAAATGTTACCCAAGAGGTCTTACTAGTTTTCCTTCCATTATTGAATAAATCAAAATTGATATAATCAAGAGAATACATATGTTGTGTGTTTAAACTTGAGAATAATTTCTTACTGAACATGACATCTTGCCTGCAGATGACTTTATGAGCAATCACATCCCACAAACGAAAGCTAAATTGATCTTCACCATACCCCAAAAATATACATCACTTGGATTTAAAATCCAATTTTGTTCTTTTCTCTCTTGGAATGTGAACATATACATTTCAACCAACCACACATAGGTGATAAAATGAAATTATCTTCAAAAGCCACTACTCCCTTGGTATGTCAAAATCAATACAAAATGAAGGAGCCCAGTTAATTAAATAAATAAATGTATTACATGCCTTTGCCCAAAATTCCTTCCCCAAAATAGCTTTAGATAACATACACATAGCTTTTTCTAGAATAGTCTGATTCAATCTCTCAGTTGTGCCATTTCCTGGAGGTGTATAAGAGACTATTTTAATCCTTCTAATGTCATGTTCTGCACAAAAAATATCAAACTCCTAAGAGAAAAACTCACCACCATTATCAGTTAATAGGCATTTAATCTTCTTCCCAATCTGATTTTCCACCATAGGGGTATGTGCAGGATCATGGTCAACCAAACTATGCCTTTAAGTGGCAATGAAAAATCAACAAATTAGGGTTATGTCAACTTGAAACACAATTTTGAACTTATTATGAACTTTATATAAAAAATTGGTAACAAAATAATCTTTAGGAAATTGAATTTAGTTTCTAAACTACTAAGCCTTATCTAAAAAAGAAAACAAAAAAAAATGATTGGTCAAAAATTTGTATTTAAATGCAACAGTACAAAAATTTCAGGATCAAAATAAGAAGTAGGTGTATATCTGACCACCTTAGTCAAAATCAAATGATTATATTTTTTAATAAGATTCTACATATAAGAAGTAGACTCATGTTTGGATGTGATGCATAGTTTTGGGGTTTTTTTTCTTTCAAATTATGAATTTTCTACTATAATATTCATCAAATAAATTTTTTTTTGTGTCTAACTACCTTAACTAATTCAAAACTTTACAAATTTTTTTCTTTTTCTTTTTGCCCCTTATAATAGAAGAAGCATAGAATGTGACACATCTTTTGGATTTCAAAATTGTTATACAATTTGAAAGTTATAGTTATTTTTAAATTAGTGTGCCAATCAACACTTTAAAGGTAACTCCATTAAAAATAAGTAATAATTACATACTAAACTCATAATTTGACAAACATTACTTTGATAGAAAGCTGAGAATGTTCTTAAGAAACCCTTTTTTTCATCAAATTTGGGTGAAAAAAGTCATCAGATACATGCTCAAAGTTGGAAACACACAAGAACAGGCTAAAAATACATTTTTGGGACTTTTTTTTGCATTGATCATGTAGGGTTGGTATCCAAAGAAATACCCAACCTTATCAAGGTATTAATTTTTTGGTTTTTGTATCATGATGGGTGGGAAAAGAGTCAGAATAGATTTTGAAACTATTTTAGGCATTTGAAAACTAAATATTTTTCATATTGGCACTTTTTGACACACAATGATCCTACACACACCCATAGCCTTGAAACTTTTAAATTTCAAAAATACTTTAGATTTCTTAATCAAAATGGAAACCGAAACTTTACAAGTGCAATCATCAAGAAAAGTTATAAAATAATTAGAATTACCAATAGAAGTTACCTCTGTAGGACAAGAATGAATAAGCTCTAAAGGAGAAGATTTCTTCTCATGACTAGTCCTTATGAAGCTGGTTTCATTTTTCTTTCCATAAATGAAATACTCACACAAATCCAAATCCAGTGATTTAAGACCCAAAAGTTGTTCTCTTTGAAGCATGACTTCAAGATCCTTTTTGCTCATCTGACTGAACCTCTTATGTCATATTTTTGAATTACTATTTGCAACCACCTATTTAGTGGTAAAATGGAAACACATTAATAAGATGTAGACTTCCCCTTTTCAGGATACTGGGCCATTCAAATATGTATGTGTGAGAGAAAGAGGGAAACTTCCAAATATGGTTCCACCTATAATCAAAATTAGATTAGCTAGGACCCAAAGGAAAAAGGGTACTAATATTGAATTTGAATTATAAAGAGGATTATAATACAAGGAAATGTATACTCTCTTAGGCCCTTAATAGAATAATGTGAATGTGAAATTGAACTAATTTTTTAAAGAATGTAAATCTAGATGCTATGTAAATATAGTTAGCCTGATTAAGATGTGAATTTAGGGTAAAGATATGAAAGGAAATAAGATATGAAAGACTCATGTTGAAATTCATAGAGGAGGATGTGTTTTAGCTCCAAAACTCGTAGCTCTAAACTATTTTTGAATATCCATTCGCAAATCTTAGAATGAAATGGCAAAAGGAACAAAATCCAAAAATCTCCTCGAAAATGGAGACTAGGCAACAAGGTTGAATTGGGAAGACATCCTACAACCAAGTTGACATAGGCTAAAGATCTAAAATTGACTTTTCTAGAAAGATCTCAAAAAGTAGGCTCTAGATCCACAATCCTTTTGCTGCACACGCACAAATCAACACATAAAAGAAGGGTTTTGGGGGTTGGGATTTGATGAGGGTTTGCCTCGATCAAGCTATATGTTAAGGAATTAATTGTAATAGAGAAACGTAAATGTAAATGACTGAAAGACAAGATAAATGTTAGGATTCACCTTGCTTGTATGCAAATTTATTATAGATCTTGAACTAGGAATGTAGGGTATCTCCAATCTTTGCAACAGATCTACCATAATTCCATCATGGTGCCATGGATATAAAAGTGCATCAATGAAGAAGATGATGAATAGTTTAGTATAGATCTCCTACCTTGATGGCCAACAATAAGCTAGATCTTGAAGAGGAAATACTCACAAAGGAACCATCAACACTAGATAGCAATCTGCTTGCTTAAATACTTGAAAACCTTGAATACTTGAACTCCTTTAATGCACAAGGAAGAAATCTTCACTTGAGAGAAAGAGTATGAGATCATGAACTATTGAGATATAAATGTGATATGAATACGAAGCCTCCAAGTCTCCTTATATATGATTTTTTGAGTGGGAAAATAATACAAGTTGAATGGATAATGGCAAAAAACTAATTAAACCCCTAAGGTCTTTGGAGCTTTGAGGTCTAAAACCTTTGGGACTACTTTGATGTCGACCTGAGTCAACCTAGTCCTGGAGATCAAGTCTAAGAAGTTATAAAAAGAAGGGGAGAAAACTAGAAAGAATAAGGTGGAAAGAGGAAGAAGAGGAGGGAAAAGGAGATCGAGTACATGCATATCCATAGTAAGAATTAATTATGAGGAGGGAGCTAAAATGGTATTAAAAAGAAAGCACATCCATTTTAAGAAGGTACACCACCATGGTTGTTCCCACTACACCATTGTACTCTAAAATATAAAGACTTCCTAATTTCTTCCCTTTAGCCAAAACTAACTGACCTTTTGACACTGTCCAAGAATCAAGATCAAAGTGAACATTGCAACCTTATGTATATGACTAACTCACACAAATCAAATTATGCTTGAGTATAGGAACATGCCTAACACCTATTTAAAAGTCATTGACTACTTTTTTCTAGTGATAATAGAATATCCCCTTTGTCAATAATATCACATTCTTTCTTATCTCCAAGAAATTTTTTACCTAACATACCTTCATGTCATTAACTACAAGTACCAAGACTCCATCATACTTGATAGTTGCAATATTGATACCATCATTCATCACTTTTTTTTGAGTCTTTTTGTAATTCCAACATTTCTTCTTGGTGTGCCTTGATTTACCACAAAACCAACAACTGTCATTTCTTCCTCTAGACTTCGAATGATGATTTGATCTGCCCCTTACACTATTGTTATGCACACCTCTTTCATGAATTCTACCTCTATTGCTTATTCTCACAACTATAAGATCATTACTAGAAGAGGGTTCTTGGTGCTTCCTTCCCATGTCTTCACTAAGTAGTGTGGCTGCAACTTCATCAAATTTCATCTTTCTCTTGGTTGTTATTGAAGTGCTTATAGCCATTACTACACCTTCCTAGTTTTTTAGAAGTGAACATAACAATAAGATTACATTTATCTCATTATCTAATGGAATTCCAACTGAAGTCTTCTGACTAACTAATACATTGAATTCATTTAGATGATTTGACATTACTCCCCCTTCTTTCATTTTTAGATCATATAGCTTCTTCATTATCAACACTTTATTTGGGGTAAAAGCACAAACCTGTGTCACCCTTTTGTAAAGGAAAAGGCTAACAAAAGTATACATGTTCACCTTCAATGACATAAAATTGGTATTATTATTTTGAATTTGAAAATGAAGTAAACTAATGAAATGCTTAGAAATGGATGAAGTTTAGGATTATAATTTTTAATAATTATTTAGAATAAGAATCAATATATTTTCCTAATTTTTATAGTTAATTTTTTAGGTGCTAAAAAATGTTAAAAATTGGGGGTCTAGTTCCCACCACAAAACTATATGGAAATAAGCTTATTTCTCTTTGATCTTAGACTATGTTATATATAACATATATAGCTAGAACAATTAAAAAAAAAAAAGCTTTAGACTTGTATTTTCTCTTTTATAACGATTCAAATTTCAACTCATCTGAAATCAATAGTTTTCATCTCCCACCACATTTTTCAAAACAAATATATTCTAACTAGGAGAAAATTTATACATTCTAGAAGAGGACTCTCTCCTCTAGAACATAATATAATTTTTAATTTTTTTTATATGATTTACTATTTTTTCTTTTTTAAAATCAACATCTTTTCGAGTGTTAAAATATGTGCTTGTAGAATCTCTTAAATATAATATACTATATCTAGTTAAAACACTATCAAATTTATATGAGAATAATAATGACTCTGAGCTCTATAAAATGGTGTTTATATGTTATTAAAAAAATATCATAAAAAATAGTAAGAGTTATTGAAATGCCACTTTTTTGAAATAATTTTATTTTTTAAGTAATTAGATACAAACTAGTCTAAAACATGCATTTTTAATAGACACTTCCAATTGGAAAAGTGTGAGACCATAAATAACTTAGCTAGAACGAATTTATCTAGATTGTATGTTTAAAAAAAAATGATTTTAGATATAAATACTCAAATTTAGTCATTCTGATAAGTCAACCTAAAAGGTGACACAACTTTTTACTTTTACCCTTTGATGCTAAAGATATTTCATACAATGAAGGCAATTTCTCAATCAACTCTCTTGTTTTCTTCTTTGCTAAAACATTAAACAACACGTTGCTAGAGAGAGCTAATAAAATCTTTTCCTGTTCTTTCAAATCCATTTTCTCCTAGTCATCATCCAACATATTTCCTTGGCCCTTTGGTTTACGAAGCAATACAGGTTGCAAATTCTTCTTGATAAGCGAAGATTCTATTTGCACTTTCCATAGCTCAAAGTTTTTCCATTTTCAATTTATCTTCCTCATCCATGGCACCTACAAATCTTCACCAATTTCTAGAAAATAAAACAAGCTTAACCAACTCTGATACTAATTCTTGAGCTAAAATAAAATGGTGCAAATGAAAATAAAATCTAAAATAGAAATTAGACAAGAATGCAAGAGAAGACACATAAATTTATAGTGGTTCATCAAGTTTTTCTTTACTACATCCATTCTTCAACAAGGTAGTATCTCTATTCCAATTAGTTTTACAATACAATAATCAACAACATCAATTGAGTTTTCATATTCCTTTCCAATTACATCTAGTGAAAGATGAAAGGGTAGAGAAGAGGAAGAGTCGGAAATGATTGGATTGCACAATTAGAACCGTTAGATATTCCTCTTGTCATAATCATTACATTTAGCATGAGAAAGACCCAATTGTCTGTGAGGCTGAACCTACAACCTATCACACTCCCTACTTTTTCCCATTTGTGTATTTCTTATTCGCTACCTAGGGATCTTTGTCCTAAAGTATTTTGAAATGTTAAAAATATTAGTCTTACAATGACTAAATTTGAAAGCTATTCTTTAAATTACCATTATTTATTTATTTTTTTTTATTTTTTATTTTTTTAATGCGCCTGGTAAACTTTTTAACGTGACCGGTAGCGCTGGCGCGACACGCCCACCGGTACCACCAACGCTTTGACCTGGAGCTATGAACCAGTGAGGCCACAAACGGGGGACCTCATCCCCATGAGATTTGAACCTGGATGGCAAGGATAACAACGCAACAACTTAACCATCACAACATGCCGCTATTGGCTTAAATTACCATTATGACTGATACTTGAATTTTCTATTTTATGTTGTATTAGTTCCTTTTTATATAAATATCTTAAAATTATTAACGTATTGAAAAATGTTTCAAAAAAGTACTTAACAAGTAGACAAAAATAAGTATAAACATTTTTTTTTGGATGCTGATTTGTAAATGGAATGAAGTTTGTATCCAACATGAAAAATATCTTCTAAGTGTTAATAAAAAAATCTAGATTAGAAATTGGAAATCTAATGCCATGGAAGGAAAAAGAAGGACATAATTGGAAATCCTAAACTATTGATGACCTGGTAAATGGGTAGGGTGTAGGAAAGAAAGTCAACAAAATTGTGTAGGTAGATGAAAGACCATATAGAAATGGGCTTCGACTATTCAAGCACAAATTTAGTAATGGTTGGATGTATGCCAATGCCATACCATACCATACAACCCTTTAATTTTTTTTTCCTTTTCAAAACTACAACCAGAGTTCTACAACAATTTATGTACAATACCAATTTGTTAAATATATTGGTATGTCATTGGTATACATCCATAAATTAAGAATTACTCAATTTGTGACTGGATAGTTGATGGCTATAGAAATGATTTTAGTATGTAGTATGTATTTTAAATCAACGATCCAAATCCTTTCATTCATCTTGTAAGGCTCAGGTAATATTTCAACCATTGATATTAAAATCTTTGACATAATTATATATTAAGTTTAGAATTTGAAAACATTACTAGGGCAGTACTTTGTATTAATGAATATTTAAAATTCTATTCATTTTTTTGGTAAAAAATATATATTAAGTTTAGAATTTGAAAACATTATGTATGGCGGTAGTTTGTATTAAAGCCTATATTATAAAATATTTTTAAAAATGGTTAGTTTGTCAATCCAATCAAATATAAAAAGTCTAAGAAATTGTAAGAAATGGGATGAAGATATAACCAATAGATGAGGCAATAAAAATTTCTTGGAAAGTTAAGATTTTTTTCTCAAATACAAGATCAAATTTTATAATTATGATGGGGTAATGTATTTAGAACAATAGTTGAAACCATTGTTTAGTAAGGATGCAACTAAGATTCAACCCTTATTGAACTATTATGTTTGAACTAGAAAGTAGGTTGAAAATTGATGTTGAAATAACTAACAAGGCTTTGTTTACACCATTAGATCTACCTTCATCAAGCTTGAAATAATAATATGCAATGTCCCTAGCCTTCCATAAATTATTTGAATTTCTTATATCACATTCTTTTGTGCAAACCTAATCCATATATATCTCAATTTCTCCATATCCCCTTTTGGGTGAGTTTATATTTCTTTGTATACCTTGGTATGAAAAAAGGTGTATCTTTTCATTAAATTATTATCTTATTTATTAACATTAATATCGTTATTATGTCATTTATTAATAATAATAATTTTTGGTATAAATATTTAATATATATACTTCACTTTATATATTATGATTGATTTTATATTTTATCATTTTATAATAATATTTAACTTATTATTTTAATATAATATAATATATTTTATTATTTTATAATGCGATGTATTTGGTATATTATAAATTTATTGATATGATATATTTTAGCCTTTATAATAGTTTATTATTACATAAATTATTATGATCTTATTTATTTATTATCTTTCCTTAATATATGTATATATAGTAAATATTATTAGTTATAATTAATCTATTAATTATATCTTAATAATTATTTATTATTTAATCTTATTTTGGTAGGAATATCATAGTCCCCCTCTCTCAAATTTGCTTTTCCTAAAGCAGTTGATTTGATCTTAATATCTTAATTAATTTATAGCTCAGATCCATTTTTTTTTCTTGTATATGTGTTAAACACTTGCAAAAGTACACATGTTAGTATATGATGACCTATGCAAGAACATATGAATGAAGACATAAAGCATACACAAAGTAGACACATTAGTGCACAAAGACACAATGCAAACACAAAGTATACACATTAATGCATGAAGACACAGTGCAGAGACAAAGCATGCACATTTTATAAGCTTTGATAGATTCCTTCCTACAAAAAAAAGAGCCAATGTCAAAGAGATGTTTCATGAAATTAATAACTTCATGATATTCTAAACCATACACTCAAAGTTTATCTATTGTTGTCTCTAGTACTCGAGTTGGTGGCAACTAGCTCCTTGGTGGATTGACCTGCATCATATGTGATTATTCCAACAAGAAAAAATGTATAAGATTATTAATAATAGTAAAATATTATTCAATCTTGTAAATGTAAGAAATTAAGATCCTCAGTCCCAATTTTATCCCCTTCTTAAGGAGAGGTTGTTATCAGACACTTAATTCTTGGGGAAGTGCTTGGGGCTCTTATTAATAACACAACTCTCCACTAAGCATCATGTCCTAACATTACTTCCTCTTGTTAAGACCTTATGGATAATCATGTGGATACATGTATCCATCCTTCTCAAGAGTTGTATTACTCATCCCAATCCTTATGGATAACCACATGAGTATTTCCATCCTTGCATATGCATTTTTTTACTACATAATGGTTCTTCAGAGAATACTTGATTCCTTTCCTTACTTCGTTTATAACATTCAATTATAGAATGTTTTGTGAAGTCTTTCTTCTATCACTATAATGTCCCTTAGTTTTTTAGTTGAATTTAAAATCTCCTAGCTAATAAACCCACAACATGTGTTAGTACTCCCAGGACAAAGAAATAGGATATTATTAACTTATATGCAAGAATAAGATGTAAAATCTTAATTCCTATTAAATGCCCTTCTTAAGGAGAGGTGGCGATCAAGAACTTAGTTCCTTAGGGAGTGCTTCTTGGGGCTTTAGTATTAGAACAACACTCTACTAAATGCCATCTCCTCAACTTACATCTTGTTGATAAGATATTATGGATAATCACATTGATGCATTGATCCTTTTTCAGATAGATCTTTCTCTTCCCGAGTCTTATGAATTTAACCACACATGTATATTCATCCTTCCATATGCACACGTCTTAAGTCTTTTAGTGTATATTAACCTTCAGAGACAATCTATCTCTTCCTTAATTCCTAAATAGGAATTATAACACTCAATAGAGTGTCCTTTTGTCTATTTCTAAACTTGTTGCTTTGATTCCTTTACTAAGTGGTTGAGCACCCAGTCCTAATTGTCCTCACTGATGGTCTTGTACCCACTGAAAGGTATCCTTGTCTATGTAGTATTTTGTTGTTGTATAATTTTTTGAATATAACCAATATAATTATTGAGTAAATATTCAAATGACTGATGAGAAAGTTGTCGATTTGCATGATCTTTGCTGTTGATTCGATCTTATATTTAGCTTGCTTAATTTACTGACCGTATTATGTTTATGAATGTTGATTGATACCCTCCCTTTTTTATTTGTTGTTACGAGATGTCTCTATCTGGTGGCGAAGATGCCTATATGCGATTACATTCTGGTAGTATTTAGTTTCTATTTTCTTGCTGAGAAGTATTTGTACGTGGATTTAGGCACTAACTACGCTGCTAATTTTCTTCACCTGTGAAAGATTCCTTATTGTTGTCTTTTATTCATTGGTTGTAGCGTATCTCGTCGATTGTGATAATCATCTCGTTCTCCAACATGACTTTCTAGCTATATGTGATTACTTGAAAGAGATTTGGTATTTAAATGGTATATATTTTTGTTAATATTCTCTTGATTGACGTAGTTATTGCTCATTGAACAATCTTTAGCTAAAGAGGGTTATGTTGATGACTACCCGACGGAAAAAAGTGATTTCTTTTCCTTCTATAAATATTCAAATTATTGACTAAATATTCAAATGATTGATGAGAAATTTGTAGATTTGCGAAATAAATGTTTGAATTGCTTGTCTTTTATCTGTTAACTACTATCCCTCTATATCTCTGTTCATTCTTAGTTTTCTCATTACCCTTCTTGTATCTTTCCCTCCATCGATATCCTTTAACATTGAGTACTCTAACACACAGGCGTCGATCTTCTCTGTTGTCGAGTAAGGTATAAGCAAGGACTTATGAATTGTCAACTAGTTTTGATTGCCTATCTGCCTTCTTAGTATTTCAAAGTCCGCATAGATAATTAAGCTGATAGGCTTATATGTGGGAGCTTTGTTCCCAGATTTTACAAATTTTTATTGGAAAATTGTCAGCTCCGTTAAAGTTAATTTTCGACTACTTAGAATTGTTTTCCAATTATTTCAGTTGTTTCCTGATTTTTCATTTATTTATTTTGATTTCTTTCTAATTCTTGCACCACATAAATTATAGATTAGAGAAATAAATTGATTATATTTTTCTACCCTTTCTACTTCAATTGGATTTTTTCAGTTTTAACTTTGTATTACTTACTGTTCAGCGTATGGTTTATTATCATATGTATGCATTTGCTTTATGGTGATCATCCATAAGTCTTTTTATTGGCAGATTTTTTATGTAATCTTTCCTCCTATGGTTTATTATTATATGTATGCATTTTCTCTATTGTGATCATCCAAAACCATATTAGATTTAGTAAGTCTTTTTATTGGCAGATTTTTTATGTAATCTTTTCTCAATTTTATTTTGTATGTAAATCATATGAAGTTTTTTCAATACAAATTGATTTATGAATTAATGAGTTGAATCATTTTGAATTTCTATATTAATTAGATAGCTCTTCTAACATTAAATATTTTAATTAGTCATTTTTACATTAATGAGAAGTTCATGGTTGATAAAATTTATAATTATATACATTTCCAACTATCTCCAATGCCCATCAAGATCTCCAAGCCAAATGAGGGGTTCTTTTTTGCACACCAATAAAAATTAATGCAATCGATTAAATACAAAAGAAGTTATTTATCATTTCTATATATTGATGAAGAGGTAAATTGATTTGTCTGTTTCATTGAAATTGGATATATTGTAAAAATGTGCACTTCTATTCTATACATTGATGAAGAGGTAAATTGATTTGTTTGTTTGTTTTTTGGTGATTATGTCAGGATATGTCAAGGATATGTTGTTTATTTACAGGTTCATATTCTACTCAGTTGTCTATTTTATAGTTATTTTGCTGCTAATTGCTACTTCAATTTTTAATAATAAAACTTTTTTATTTCTTAAAAAGAATAAAAAATAATAAAATAATAAATGTCAAGTTAAATAAAAATAAATCCACTTAAATATCATTGTTGAGCTTTGATATGTGATATGAGCAAGTGCCACATAGTGGCATGTACTTGCTGGAGAATGTATTGTAATAGAAATAGTAATTAAATATTATAATAATTAATCAATAGAGTAAATGTATTATAAAAAGATAGATGTATGATAAAATTATTATTGAAATAAATATTTAAAATCAACTAATCTAATTTCAATATTAAAATTTAATTAAATAAATAATAATTTTATAATTAATCTCATCAAAATCTTCACTTTTATTTGTGGAAGTTAAAATGAAACAATAATCTAGTAATAAGTAAAAAATTACCTTGAAAGTCAATGAAATTAATGAAGTGGTAGTACATTTCTAAGCAAATTCCTAGCATCATTGAATTATATCTACATTCTAATCAATGCTAGTAGAAAGCTAATCCCATTTGATAAAGAAAGTGGACTATGAAATTGCTAATAAATTTGAATTGTTAGAAGATTCTATTAATTTTTAAATACAAAGTAGTCACTCTTAATTTTCCACTATTTCATTTGACTTCCATTCTTACCTCTAAATTTTTTATTCAAACTAAATAGAGAAACAATCTTTAAGTTTATTTGTTTCCTTCAATATATATTATTCTATTTTAGTTTTACAATTTCAAAAGTCTAAGAAAAACCTATTTCAATATAGAATTGTAAATTAACATTACATATATTTTCCAACCAAACAACTTAAGAAAGAACTAGATCCAAAATCTTGCAAAAAGAGGGGTAAAAATTTATTAAGACAGAAAGGAATACAACAAGGATAGCTCAACAAGGAGCTCGATCCTGAGCAACAAGATCATCAAATTCTTGCACCATCTCAAAGGAAAGTTGCCTCCTATCCCTAATATTCCAACCCGGATCACGACTAGATGCCCATTTGGCTAAACAATCAGCAGTTCTATTCCATTCATGAGGAATATACGTGAACCTAATGAATTGAAAAGAGGAAGAGAAGAAAAGAATCTGCTTAACAATAGTGGCCAGCTGCCAACTAACATCCTCAAGCTCTTGCGAAGAAAGCATGTTCACCACCACCTGGGAATCAGACTCACAGATAATCTTACTCTATCCCCGCAAGCAACACTGTTCCACAACATATTAAATAGCCTGAGATTCCATGAGATTGTTAGTATAATCACCCTTATGAACTGAGAAGAAAAATTTAACATCCCCAGAACTACAACAAACCACTCCGCCAATACCAGCCGGACCAGGATTCCCACGGGAAGAACCATCAGTGTTAATTTTCAGAACTCCATAGGGAGGAGTCTAGTGCCCATCTCGATTAACCCGACTCTTCCTCTGATGGTGAAGCTGCCTGGACATAAAAGGAAACCTATGAGCTGTAGCCCCATCCTACAGATGAAAATTGAGGCGATTACAGATAGCAAGATCAACCGGATCCATACCCCCATCAAGCCCACACTTCACAAGAATAGTTTCCTGAAGAGAATGTGGTATTTTCCACCAAAGATGCAAAAAACCAAGCCGAACATCTTGGAATATGCGACGATTCCTCTCCAACCAGATATGCCAAAGCATGAAAGATGGTCCAGCAATCCAAGCATCATGGAGAAAAGAAGACTTGGAGGGAGTAGTAACCAAGTGGGCCCAGAACTCAAGCAAAGAGGAAGCATGTCGACAAGAGCAACCCCAAGCGCTCCACCAAAGGTGCCATATCTGAGTAGAATAGGAGCAATGGAAGAACAGATGGGAGACAGACTCCTCTCCATTACCACACAAAACACAATAAGAGGGGCCCTGAAATCCATGTTTACAAAGATTATCCCAGGTAAGACAACGGTTGTGAGCCACTAGCCACATGAAAAAATTGCACTTGGACCAAGAAACTTTATTCCAAACTTGCTTCCACCAAGGGACCTCATCATCCCCAAATAATTGTCTAGGGGTAAAAGCATAGATCTGTGTCACCGTTTGTGATACAAAAACCTGTTTTGGTCAAATCTCATTTCTCTATCAAAACTCAATTTAAAAAAAAAAACTAAAAATACCCTTTTATAGATTTCAGATTCAATATCATCGTTATATAAATTTTTGAGTGTTTTGATTAGTTATAATATGCTATAATCTAAAAATATTATAAGTCGATATTTCAACATTTTAGAAGATGCTCTCTCAAAAAATGAAAAAAAATAGTAAATCATATCAAAAAAATAAAAAAGAAATATTTATCACTAGAGGAGAGAATCCTCTTCATGAATATGTAATTTTTTTTGAAGAAGGTATAGATTTGATAGGGAAGTTTTGACGGGAGGAAAAAACTGTTGGATTCTGACAAGGTCGAACTTGAGTACTTATAACAAAGAAACTATACATCAAAAATAATTATTTCTTTTTTTGTGCACTACCTATACATGTCATCTATAAAATATTTTCAAATCATAACAAAAAAAGATGATTTGCACATACTTGTTTGACGGGAACTACATCCTATATTTTTTACAGTTAAAAAAGGGACTTCAAAATAAAATAAAATGAATAAATTCTTAGTCAAAAAAATAATAAAAATTATAGGCATAAAATTTATACAATTCTACACATTTCATCAGTTTACATCATCTTCGTATTTTAAACGCAAATACTATTTTTTTTGTCATTAATGTTGAACATCACATTCTAATATCACTTTTCTTTATAAAAGGTGACAGGTTTGTGCTTTTATGGACCTCATCATCCCCAAATAATTGTCTAGTTATCTCCTGATACCCAGCAGAGACATGATATTTACCAGACAAGGTACCGCCCCAAGCCAAAACATCTGGACCAAGCAAAGAAGAACACTCTTTAGAGGCCAGAATTTGAGAAAGCTCTTGACGATCCATGTGTGTACCTCCAGGAGGCCAATCAGAAGAATGCTTCCATCTATAACCAACAATAGGTCCCAATTGATAAGGAGTCTTGTAATGAGCCACTTTATCCCATCCAGCGGCAAGAAAAGAGTCACAAAGAGGCTGAAGATGAGGGTATATGGATAAAATGGAAGGGAATCCATCCCAAGCATCAAACCAAAACAAAGCCTGAGAACCTCCTTTACATATCAAAAACAGACCCCTCTTTACCAACATCGCACCTGTCTTCAAAGTATGCCAAACCATTGAGCCACGACCTTCAAGAGGAAGTGCAGAAACAGAGAAAGGATCAACACCATGAAAATATTAATGAGTGATAATACGAGACCAAAGTTGATGTTGTCCAGAGCACCATCGCCAATAAAGTTTAGCAGCCAAAGCTTGACTACTCAATAGAGCAGATCGAAGACCAAGACCACCCTCCTTTTTAGGCCTACAAATAGTTGCCCAATTAACCAAGCTCCATTTAGTACTACGCAAATTACCACTCCAAAGGAATTGTCGAGAAAGAGCATCAAACTCCTTGAGAAAGTAAATAGGTGCAACGTGAACCATGCTTCGATAAGTAGGAAGAGCTTGGATAATAGCTTGAAGAAGAGTAACCCGGGCAGCAGTAGAAAGCCATCTATGAGTCCAATGATTTACCTTATCCTGAAGCTTAGTAATCAAATTTTTCCAGAAGAGACGTGGCTGCCTGGAAACATCAATAGGGATGCCAAGATAAGTCAAAGGAAGTGATCCTATCTGAAATCGTAGGATACCAACAATCCTGTGCTGAATAGAATCAAGAGTGTTAAAAAAGTAAATGGAAGATTTGTGCTCATTAACTTTCTGGCCTGAAGCTGCCAAATAAATGTCCAAAGCATGTCGAAAGGCTTCAGCTTCCTTGATCCTAGCAAGACCAACAAGAGCAGAATCATTAACAAATTGAAGATGGGAAAGAGAAGGTAAGCCACTACCCCACCGCTAGCCTTGAATAGAATTCTGGGACACCTGATGCTTAATGAATCTGCCCAAGCCTTCAGCCATGATAATGAATAGATATGGGGAGAGAGGGTCACCTTGGCGGAGGCCTCTAGAAGCACCAAATAGTTGAGAAGGTTGACCATTAATAAGAATAGAAAAAGAGGCAGAAGTAACACAACTCATAATCCAACTCACCCAGTCAGAGCTAAATCCAAAAGAAAGAAGAATACTCCTTAGGAAGCTCCATTTAACTCTATCATAGACCTTAGCCATATCCAGCTTAACAAACATGGCTCTCTCCCTTGAAGTAGCCATAGAGTGAATAGCCTCAGTAGCAATAACCACCCCATCCAAAATTTGTCTACCAGCAACAAAACCACCTTGTTCTTTTGAGATAATAATGGGAAGCCACCTTTTCAATCTCTCAGCAATCAACTTAGTAATAACTTTGTAAACCACATTACATAAGGCAATTGGTCTAAAAAACTCCAATTGATTAGCACCCTCTCTCTTAGGAATAAGAGTCAAGAATGTAGATTTCAAAGCATGAAGCATCTGCTTGCTAGCATAGGATTCTTTAACCACCTCAAAACATGATTAATGATGTCCCCTGAAAGAATTCAACTGGAAAGCCCTCAGGACCAGGAGCCTTCCCCATAGGCATGCCAAAGACCACCTCCTCAACTCTTCGAAAGAAATAGGATGCATGAGATAATCATTCATTTGTCGAGTGATAAGGGAAGGAATACAGGACAAAATAAGATTTTCTTCATTATCAGCAGGAGGAGAGTCCTCAGAGAAGAGGGTAGAGAAGTACGAAATAGCCTCCTAGAACAAAGCTAGCAAGGAATTCAGTTGGATACCTTGAGAATTAACCAAAGAAGAGATAGTGCTCTGATTCCGGCGAGATTGCACTATTTTATGGAAAAAGGCAGTGTTACGATCACCTTCCTAGAGCCAATCAACTCTGGCCTTTTGCTTCCAAAAAATTTCCTCTCAAAGTTCCCATTCTTCTAGAGCTCTAGAAGCAAGGGATTCAGCCTTGCCAAGATCCTCTGAGAAACCTCGATCTCTAATCTCCCTTGTGATGACATCAAGATCTTCTTGAGAAAGCCTCTTCATAAAGTGAAGGTTCCCAAAGCATTCCCTATTCCATATCTTGAGCTGCCTTTTAACATATTGAAGCCTTTTAGAAAATGAGAACATTGCAGTACCATATGTAGGAGCACCATCTTTCCACCAACAAAAAACACAATCATGAAGAGAGGAGTCCCGAAGCCACATCAACTGGAACTTAAAAGGAGGATGCTTCGGAACATAAGCCCCTATAATGGAAAATTTGATTGGCCAATGATCTGAACCCCTCCAATCAAGGATTTCTGAAGAGATAGTAAGGGTGCCACTAACCCAGAAGCAAGAAACAAGAAATCTATCTAGATGTTCTGAGATAGCAGCAACACCAGTCCTCCGATTATTCCAGGTATAGAGACCATTAGAAGTCTTAACATCAGAGAGATGCAAAAGAGATATATGTTGCCGAAGAAGAGCAGAAGAAGGCCCCAATCTAGCCAAGCCACCATGCTTCTCCTCCAGACTTAAAATTGAATTGAAGTCCCCTGCTAACACCTAAGGATGATAAGGATGACAATTTCTAACATATTGAATATGTTCCCAAAGTTCCTCCTTTCCCACAAGATCAATAGGTGCATACACATTAGTAACCATGATTACCTCTCCTGAGTCTAGAGCAGAAGATACCATAGAGAGAGCTGAGTGAGAAGACATCCAGCCAAGAGGAGAAATTTTTTGAGGATCCCAAAATATAGCTAAACTACCCGCACTGCCTGTTGCCCCAACACACTGGCATTGGCCACAAGACCAAATACTAGAGGCATGTTGGACCATAGACTCCACAGAGAGCTTAGTCTCTTGGATACAAAAAACATCAGGACTATGATCAACCACCAAGTTATGAATAGCCTTTTGTCTAGGGATGCTATTCAACCCCCTTACATTCCATGAGAGAATAATCATCATTGGGTAGAATTGGGAAAATGAGAATCCAAAGGTTTCACTGAACCAGACTCAATCAATATATCTCCTGTGAGTTTAATCTTCTATTGGTCTATTTTGCGCCCACTCCTTAGAGGAGGAGTAGAAGAAGCCCGCTTAAAGGGTTGAGACATCAACCCCAAGGGGAGAGGAGAACCCTTGCCCTTACCTAATGGTAGCACATCCTTAACCAAGTCAGCTAAAACAACATCATTATCCTCCAACACTGTAGGAGTCACCAGAGCCTTTGTCATAGGAGCTACAGGGACCTCACAGTTCTGATGTACTACAACTTGGGATGCCCCACAAACATCATTAGGAATAGATCTCTCATATGGGCAAACTGGATCAGAAGAGATAGGAGGAGGAATACCCTCCTCTAGAACCATACTATTGAGCACCTCAAAGCGGTTAAAACCTGAATCAGATAATATTTCTTTCAAAGGCCTCTTTTGACCATGGCCCTTAGCATGAGGGTGAATAGGGGTAAATCCATCCTTATCCTGCATTTGAGCCTTACCCTTACCTGTAGCATCTTGCGGATTCATCCCCTTGGTAGTATTAGCCATATGAGATTGTCCTTTCCCTGTAGTATCTGCCAAACCACTAGTATTCCAAGTTGTAGAACCATCCACTCCTTTGAAACTTGAGTTATGGGGGCACTGACACAGTAAACGACCATACTCATGACAAATTCGACAACGGAAAGGGAGAGATTCATAATCTAACTACTACACCCAAGAAAAATCCCCCATACAAATTTCCAAAGAATCTGGTAATGGGTTATTCAAATTAATTTCGACACAAATTCTAGCATAAGAAATAACCTTTTTATCGAGGGATTGATGTGCGATCGCAGCCAGCTTTCCCAACAAAGCAACAATTTGTCGAAGGATGTCTTCACGCCAAAATTCCAAGGGAAGACGAGGCAAGCGAACCCAAACTGGCATTGTTGAAGGGATATCCTCAGCAGAATTAAAACCTGAATGCCAAGGTTTGACAAATAACCCCACATGGTTGTAGAAATAAGGGCCTCCTTCAAAAACACGATCCCGATCAGACATGCAAGAGAATACAACAAAAAAATAACTATTCCCCGCCAACATAATCTCCATATCGCCTTCCACCCGCCATGAGCGGCGGATCCATGCCTCAAGAGCGGATAGGGAAATTCAGATTCCAAGAAATTTGCATATCAAAGCATGCTTGGTCCAATAATCAATGTCCTCCATTACAGCCGTTGGAGGAATAACCAAAACATGGCGATCATGGCTATGCGGAAAACAACCATTAACTTTTTTCAGCTTGGAGCTCTCCCCTAAGTAAAACGATTTAGATCGCATTGCATGCATAGTTGGAGAAGAACCATCTGTTCTAACCAACAGAGAAGAAATCCCAGGCCCTGCCATGCAAACAATAAAACCCCAATCTAAAATTGACTACAGAAGATTTCAAAAAACACCGACGCAAATTATGTCCAGTAGCTAGCAATCCAAATAGAACAGAAAAATAGTAAAGATCAAACACCAAGAACAGGCTAGGGGAAAAACCCTAGCCCAGCCGGCAGCCAACGCTTCTCCACATTCTCTCCTATCAATATCAGCTAGATAGATTTATTTAAGATATCTATACTAGTTATTTCAAACATCCAAAAAAAATCTTACTTTTAGATGAAATATATGATTAATTCCACTTTTACTTAAAAAATAGCTTTTCTTCTCTCTTAAAGATATCAATATCTAAAGATTTATTTTTAAAAAATTACTTATCATTTAATAATTTGTAATTATAATATTTCTAAATAATATTTGGATAGCAAAAATATTATAGGTAAATATATAAATTCAATATAAAAATATTTAAGTAGGTTTCAAATTCAATTTCTAAAATTCAAGGTGGATAAATGTCAAACAAAAAAATCAAATGTTTCTTAAATGAAAATTAAATTTAAAAGATTATGTTTGCATTTGTAAAAACTAAATAAAAATTAAATACTTAATATTTTTGTCAACATTTAATATAGTTTATTAATTTAGTCCTAAAATCTTACTAATGAAAATGAGTAATGGAGCTATCTCCGAAGAAAGGGGTCTTATAAGAGAAAATCAAAACAACCAATCATAATGGTGAAATTTAATTTTTTAAATATATAAAATTCATCAATAAATTAAAAAACTTTAGAAACATGTCAGTTACATAAAAATTGTCATTCGTGATTGGTGCAAGTTAATTGAAAAATAAAATCAACTGAATGCAATAGTATATTGCCTACGGCAAGTACAATAAAGAAAGAACCATTTTAAATGGAACAAATGACAAAAACATCTATTTTATTATGCCTTTATTTTATCCTTCCAAGTGTACTTCCCTAAGTAGATGTAGATATTAACAATTTAAATAGATAAGAGATTTCTTATCTAAATTTCAAAGAACTTTTATATTCTAAATGTTGGTGTATTATACTTAATACATTTTTTTTGGGTGGTAGTTATACATATTGAAGTAAATTTCTACCCTTCCCTATACTTATGCTTTTATATCCTTGAATTTAGGTATGGTTATCTTCTTAAAAATTAGTGAAATATTATTTTAATATAATGAATTAATTTTTTTTTTATAGATTTCTTATTCATTGTGAATAAGAACAATTACAATCTCTTTAACTTTAGCAAGGTATATCTTAATTAAATCATCCAATTAGCTTAATTATTAATTGAGTAGTGTTGATAGTTTTTTTATTACAATTTTAGTCATGTGGTTCTTTTAAAGAGTAATTGAAACTTTAACATGATATCTAAGTCATAGTTTTCCACTCGAATTTATTAAGCATTTTTGCAATGGATCGATTTTCTCTAACCATAAAAATATAGATCATTGAATTTTAGTAGAGAGAGTTCTCTAAGAACAATAGGTTCTAGTAAAAGGTAATTATAAATATTTACAAGCCTATCTGGGTGGATATGAGGGGAAAACAAAATTTTAACATAAATAGATTTAAAAAGCTTCAATAACATTGTATACTAAATTACTTGTTAAAGAAAGCACATTGTCATCAAGGGTGTTACAAAAAGATGTTGCCCTCTACATATACAAGCCACTAAAAATCAATAAGAATAAAAGAATACACTCCTATCGGCTTTTTCTTGCATGTACATAAACATGCAACTGCTAGTTTATTGATTTCCCTCTTTGATGAATTTCTTTTTGGTTTAATATACACCTTATAGAATGACATGATCATGCTTTGATATGTAATTTCCCTAATAATGACAACCTATAAATTATTTGAATTCTTTATAACACATTCTTTTTTCCAAACCAAATCTATATATCTCAATTTCTCCATATCCCCTTTTGGATGAGTTAATATTTCTTTATATACCTTGGTATGAAAAAAGATGTATCTTTTCATAAAATTTATTATTTTATTTATTAACATTGATATCGTTATTATGTTATTTATTATTAATAATGTTTTTAGTATAAATATTTAATATAGATACTTTCCTTTATATAATATGATTTATTTTATATCTTATTATTTTATAATAATATTTAATTTATTATTTTAATACAATATATTTTATTACTTTATAATGTGATGTATTTGGTATATTATATATTTATTAATATAATAAATTTTAGTTTTAATAATAGTTTATTAATATGGAAAAAATATTATGATCTCATTTATTTATTTATCTTTCCTTAATATATGTCTCTATAGTAAATATTATTATTTATAATTATTATGTATTGATTATATATTAACAATTATTTATTATTAAATTTTAATTTGGCGAGAATATCATATAATACATGATAATTCACAATTTGCTTCTCATTTGATGCTTAAATCTTTTTGTTTTGAGCCTACAAAAGTTATTTAATAATTGACCTCTATTTGTTTTAAAGCTACATAAAAAAAATTATTGTACATCAAATAAGTTCATAAATAAAATAGGGCATTTATGCTTCCGTGAGTTTGATGTATGATTTATTATTTGCTTGTTTTAAGTTATATATATATATATATATATATATATATATATATATATATATATATATATATATATATATATATATATATATATATATATATATATATATATATATAACTAAAACAAGATTCTAAATTAATATAAATATATTATAATCAAATAATAATAATAAGATATACAAATAAAAGTATAGAAACACATATAATATAAAACAACATATTTATGATACGTATATTATATTCTGAGTTGTCTATAATAAATATTGATGATTCAATAATAAATGTAATTCTCATATGAACCATTTTCTAAAAATCTAATGCAACACATAAGTACTCAACCATTTGTGACATACTAACAAACTCCCATCTAACTACATCAAACATTCATGCTTAACAAAACCATGATTATAGCATTCTTAACTTCTATGTTTACCATTCATTGGTTGTTCTCGTGGCTCTCTTCATTTTCAGCATGGCTTTTATGTTCAAGAATAATAATGCTTGTAGAGGAGGTGAAATGCAAACATTAGTATCATAATCTATGGTGGAAGAAGATACACTAAAGCAATTATTAGGATTGAAATGAGGAGGGGTTCAAGTAATGGATAAATGGAAGCGATGAGGGGTTTTGGAGTACCTGTAATACGTGTAAAGTCTATACAAGATAGAAAACTAGAAAAGTTCAAGGTTTCTACAGAGTCAATTTCTAATCAAGAGGACATGAATTTAACACATAAGTTGATGATAAATTTATTGAAGAAGTATAAAGGAAATTAAAGTTTTTGAAATTGCATCCAATAATATTGGAATTTTTTGATTGAGGAAAATGATGTAAAATTTGATGAAATGTTTTCCAAAGAAAACATGAAAATTACTTTTGCAGAGGAAAGGGTGTTTGTTGTAGATGAGAAGGTGAAGCAAAAGGAATAAGAAATTGAAAAGCATGAAGGTGCAATGAGAGTTGCTATTGCTATTGAGGTTGTAGTGTATTCTATAATTGCAAAACATTGGGGTTCATGTCATAAGGTCCATTCTCCTGGTTAACTAAAGCCTTTGGGCTTATCTTGGCTACAAAAGCCTGCGGGAATGATGTATGTGCCCTTGTTGTTCCCCATCTTCACTTCCACATAAGAGTCCAGACTACCAGTTATGTCCTTTGGTAGAAGGTCTTTTGCCTTCTCCACGCAAACATACATATACTTCATCTGCTCCACTAGGTCATATGTACAAGTGGAATGCTCAGTTCTACCCCATCAACTTCTTCGGACTCACCCATCCCCTAGGTGGGGGTACATTTGCTTCAGACTATATTCTTATGAACCTCGAATCAGATCTTCCATGATCAATTGAGTGATTATGATTTGTGAATCTAATGGTTTGTTTGTAGTGTTCAAATAATTTGCATAGGGCATGCAAGAATTTTAATAGTTTCTAGACCATTCCAGTTATGGGGAGGTGAGTTGAAGAATTTTCTAGAAGTAGGGGAAAAGAAAGAGTTAAATGAAATATTTCTACAAAGGTACAAAGCTAAAAAGCTAACGATATTAATAATTTTATTTATTTTGTTAAAAAATTTGATTTTTCTGCTTAGCCAATAAGAATTCATAAAACTCTTACTTCAAAAATAGCAATTTTTTTTTAATTATATCTAAAATTTAATTCTTTTGACACCTCAAGATGCCAACTACCTCAAAGTTATCTACAAACTAATAATTAATCACAACAAATAATAATTAATCTTTTGAAAGATATGTAGCATTTATGATGACCCAATAACACAAATCTAACTAATCAATGATCATAGCTAAATTTATTTGTAGAGAGCTACAATTAGGCTCACTAACTTTTAGCAGAGGGAATACAAGTGGAATAGGCATATGTAAATTCTTAAAATTTTGAATTCTTTGTTTGGATGCACCAAATCAAAATTGGAATAGGAATAAAATAGGAATACATATTCCTATTTTGGTCCAAAATAAGCATTTGATATTCTACTTAAATAGGTGGAATTGGAATACTTATTCCTATTCCAATTTTATTTATTTTAGAAAACATAAATTTTTGAGTCCATAAATTCCCCATCAAATTTTGGGTGAACCAAACAGGAATAAGAATATGTACCCCCATTTTTTAATTCTAGAATAAGTTTTCCTATTTCCATATTTATATTCCCTTAGCCAAACGGACCCTAAAACTCTCAAATATGAAAAAGAAGGAAATAAAGCAACTTATACTATTAAAAAAATCTTTTAAGCGAATTAAAAAGTAATAAAATTGCAATGTTAGTTGCTGGAAAGTGCACCGCTCTTTTGATTGAAGGAAAATGTAAGAAAATCGATGCATGAAATATTACCAAGGCAATGTGTTAACACTTGTGCGCACCTAATCTCTGTCCAAAGGTTAAAGGCCAAAACTTATTATTTAGTTTGTCCACATGAAACATGCGTGTTCAGATAGTACTCTTAACATAAGATCTGGCAGGCGTAATAATATTGGTAGACCATCCTTGAATGGGACTGTACTATTGATATATTATATGCGATTATAAAATGTAATCTAGTCTAATAACAATTAATGAGTATATTTACCGCTACCAAACTAGATTGCATACATTTCTGCATGTCTTCCCGCGCATATGTTCCATCGATTCCGTTAATTTTGACGGAAGTGGACGTAGAATTATTTAGCGCTAGCCAATTGACGCGAGGTCTTAGCATCACCGTCAAATGAAACAGAGGTATCTGACTCTATAAGAGTAAGTTGTGGGTCAGCGAAATTTCTGATTGTCCAGACGGACTGACAGCCAAGCTGCAAGAGGCTTCTTTTCACCAAGAACTAACCTTGGTTAGGTGAGGACAAATGGACCACTCAGCAATCAAGAAAACTAAAAAATAGAAAAAATCAACCATTATTGATGTTCATTTGTCGTAGGTCCTTATGGGAGACTCAATGAAACAAGAGAAAAACAACACAAGGAGTGAGAGCTTATAATCACTTGATATAATGTGGAGAATCATATTTTATGCGTTTTAACCAAATGAATTGAATAACAACTCAAAATCTTCAATGTAATAATAAAGACATAATATTTTAATTTCATAAAAAATATTTTATATTTAGACAAAAGAGTTGGATAGAATATAAAAAACTTCAATTATTCAATATATTGATAAAGACAATATTTATTTCTAACAACCTAATACTTTAATATTTATAAGTTTAATTATAGTAGCTTATATTCTTTGTAAATTTTGACTTAGGTTAAACTTTTCTAATATTAATAATACATGTAAAATTCAACTAAAACAATCAATGAAATAATAACAAATAATTACTTATTATAATTTTATTTGATATTTTTATGTTAAATTATTAATAATATATCATTCTTTAAATAATAATAAGATAAACAATCAAACTATAAAAAACATAACGTTAGTTTGACTGTGTATTGAATAGAAGTTCATTCCATGGTCAAATATATGAAAAAGTTATTTGTAGCATAAGGCATAATCAATGATTCAACATAAATAGATTGGTGAGAAAAATGTTCTATTACGTCTATGAAAAATTACCTAAAAATACTTAAGATAAATTCCCAAAATTGTGAACTTCAGTAGCCTCTAAGTGAGTAGGAGATAATTTCCACATCAAGTCAAATTGTGATATTGCTATCAGGATTTAATTTTGTGATTTTGAGTCAAACTCATTGACCCATGTTTCATGAGAATCACCTAGATCCAATGAGTGCTAAGCGTTCCATTTATTTTCATATGAGAGATGGATTCATGTTGAATCACTAGTCATGAAATATAGGTCAATGAGTTTGACTCAAAATCACACAGTTAAATCCTGATAGCAACATCCAAGCCTTTATGTAGTTTTAGTAGTAGTCAAGATTTAGAAATAACAATGAAAGTTATAGATACACTTTGTAATATTGAAATGATCACTTCAATGGCTTTCTTTTTAAACAATAGTAGATAAAACGAAATTGGCACAACAAGAAATTAGAGGAATAAGAATAGCTATCTAATAAAGACAATTGCTAAAAATAAAAATTGAATAGTTAGTAAAGATTAACTATTGAGTCATTTTCCAAAATGCAAATTTGTATAAATATAAAAATACATAGGTTATACTTGGTAGGGATATACATGTACTGTCAAAAACTTTATATTCATTTACTCTAGAATGGTTGGCATGACATTTCTATTTGTACTTTTCTAGAGTGGAAAATGAGTTTAAATTGAGAGTCCACTCCCTCTCTTTTTCATTATTCATGATTAACAAAACTTTTTTTAAAAAAGAAGAAAATTAATTTATATAAATAAAATCAATCAACACAACCAAGTCATAAACTCAAATTCAATCTTATTAGATCCACAAATAATAAAATTTTAATTATTAACTTGGACAGTGTTTAAAAGCACTTGGAACATCTGCGCTAAAAGATATTTATGTCAATGCAATGACTTAGATAAACAACTCACCAATTTGATAGGAAACAATTACACCATAAGAAGACAAAAATAATAGTGAAAAAAATTCATATATTTTTACGGAATATACTTCATTCCCATAACCATAAACACATCTTTTAGTGATATAGTCATAATCTTGTACTCATTTATTAGTTTTGGCTTGAACCTATAGTAAAAGGGTTAATAGTAACTAGTGATTAAATTTATTTTTTTCCTTTGCCAATAGAAACTCAATTGTTGCTTCTTCTTCTTCATATAGCTATAATATCTAACAAACTCCCCTCTTCCATTACTCTTCGATGGACGTTCAAAAGCCCCTTTTTAAAGTAGGAAGTATGCAGGTGAAAGTTAACGAATTTGGCGAGCTACCCTACCAATTGCATTTTCTTGGAATTCTCTATTGCTTTCCATCAACTCCATATTGTGCATATCTTGTGATAGTGCATTCCATGAGATTACATTTCTTTAGGGTACTATGTCAAACAAGTCATGTGCATTATCCATGCTTCCACATTTTCCATAAATGTCCACCAATGTTGTTGCAACTATAATATTTAACAAAATTTATCAATTTTTTATTTAGGCAATATGGATGTCCTCTTTGTCGATCATTGAATGTTTTAAGTTTAGATAAATGCATGTTTAGAATTCCATTTAACTTCATCTCGGACCTTCTCCTTTAGTGCTAGAATTGACTCATCAACTACCTCTTGTCCTAACTCCTTTAGGGATAGAATTGACTCATCAACTACCTCATGTCCTAAAAATTTAGTATGTTACAGGAAGAGAAATTATTAAGGCTAGAATTAACTCATCAACTACCTCATATCCTAAAAATTATTATGTTAGATGAAGAGAAATTATTTGAATACCACTCCTTCAGCTTTATATGATCAACCTTGCACTCTACATTTACATTTTTATTGGAGGTAGTTTTTAATTTATTATGGTCAACCCTGCAGTCTACGTTTGTAAGATAGTTTTTAATTATGTTCGTCTGATGAGGAATGTGTTTCTGTTTCCTTAACTCCCATGACAAGTCAGAAGAACTATTCTCAAATTTCTAGGGGGATTTTCCACCTACAAAGTGGAAGGGTTATTATCAATGTTTCCAAATTTCTCGTTTTTGGTTGGACGTTGAGTGAAAAGAGCACATTTTATTCTATATTTTTATGGATGTGTGTCCTCTTTTAAATCTCCCATTTTGCCATAGGATTGGAGTACATTGGCAACTGTAAATGATCGGGTTGGAGACGGGTTTGTTACATTTTTTTTTAATGTGATCAAATACTCAATGAGCATCCGCTAAACTGATCTCACACTTGAGATACATATAAATAAGCTTAATATAAAAATAAGTGCCTGTAGCAAATGTAAATCCCCTGCAGGAAATGAAAGTGTGGCTTTACCACATGAAATGGTGTTGTTGATATGGAATAATTGAAGATATATAAAGCATTCACGATGCCATAGGTTCAAAGCTCAAGGAGAGCAGTGCCACTTGTTGTTGAACATCTGCACCTTCTAATATGAATCTAGCTTAAATTTTGTGCGAGAATTATTTTTTGCTTCACCGCAAACAGATTTTGTGCTTCGTGTCACAGGAGATAATGGCCCTAAAAGACTGGCATGTCTCATGCCAACTAACAAGGGCAATGTAATCACTGGCACATAAGCTACCTTGTCAAACTGATGATGATGGAGACTTGAACCCTAGATCAATTACGCCCTCCTATGCGAGCATTGAACTTGTACAAGTGCATAAGGCGAGAAAACAAGTTTTTGGAACCCTTTCAAAGCATGTCAATTAAGGGAAACAGAGCTAAGAGAATTGACATAATTTAGCTAGACGTTGAGTGAATCACGTAGTGAAACAAACGCTTGTAGAGATGAAATGGCCAACGTCAGATGGAGCTGCTCGATGAATGAGAAAAGAAACAAACCTTATGCTTGAAAATCAGACCATCTTTATAGGGCTGATCATAACAAAAAGGTTAATTTTTTCTTCAAGACATCAACTCGGATCCTACTTTTCCAAAGGGTGTGCATAGTTCTCTAAAGTTTGTTGGCTCTTGCCAAAATATGACGTGTGTGGGAGGGTAGATTATAGAATTTTATAATATGGAAAACTTATAATTATTTTGTATGGAGGGTAGATTATAGAATCTTCATGCAAAAACAAAATAGATTATGGAAATCTCATATCAAAAAATTCATAGGGAGGATTTCACAAGGGAACTATTTGTCAACCCACAAGCTATTTTAATTTATTAAAATAAAATTGTATTCGTGAATAGTTTTGACAAGATCTTAACAATTGAGTTATTTGGAAAAAGAGGGGTGAAAATTTATTAAGACACAAAGGATTACAACAAGGAAAGCTCAACAAGGAGCTCTGTCTTGAGTAACAAGTTCATCAAATTCTTATACTAGCTCAAAAGGAAGCTGCCTCCTATCCATAATATTCTAGCCTGGAGCATGACTAGAAGCCCATTTGGCCAAACAATCAGCAACTCTGTTCCATTTATAAGGAATGTAAGTAAACCTAATGAACTCAAGAGAGGTACAAAAGAGAAGAGTCTGATTAACAATAGTGGCCAACTGCCAACTAATATCCTTAAGCTCCTGCGAGGAAAGCAAGTTCACCACCACTTGGGAGTCAGATTCACAGATAATCTTGGGCTATCTCTACAAACAACATTGTTCCACAACATATAAAATGGCCCGAGCCTCCATGAGATTGTTAGCGTAGTCACCCTTATGCACTAAGAAAAAGAATTTAACTTCACTAAAAATGCAACGAGCCACTCCCCCAATACTAGAAGGGCCTGGATTCCCTCGGGAAGAACCATTAGTGTTAATTTTTAGAACTCCATGAGGAGGAGGAGTCCAATGCCCCTCCCGATTCACCCATCCTTTCCTCTGTTGCTGAGGCTGCTTGGGCACTCTTTGATACCATTGAGCTACAACCCCATCCTGAAGATGAAAATTGAGGCAATTGCAAATAGCAAGATCAACTAGATCTATACCCCCATCTAGCTCACACTTCACTTGAATGGTTTCCTGAAGAGAATGTGAGATCTTCCACCAAAAATGCATAACACCAATTCAAACATTTTGGAAGATTTGACAATTCCTCTCCAGCCATATATGCCAAAGAATGAATGATGGGCCAACAATCCAAGTAGCATGGAGAGGAGAAGACTTGGAGGGAGCACTGCCCAAGCAAGCCCATAACTTGAAGGCAAAGATGAAGCATGCTTACAAGAGCAACCCCAAGCACTCCACCAAAGGTGCCATAACTGAGTAGAAAATGAACAATGGAAGAACAAATGGGAGACAAACTCCTCCCCATTACAACACAAAACACAATAAGAGGGGCCCTAAAATCCATGTTTGCAAAGATTATCCCATGTAAGGCAATGGTTGTGAGCCACTAGCCACATGAAAAAATTACACTTGGACCAAGAAACTTTATTCCAAACTTGCTTCCACCAAGGGACCTCAACATCGCCAAATAATTGTCTAGTTATCTCCTGATACCCAGCAGAGACATGATAGTTACCAGACAAGGTACCTCCCCAAGCCAAAACATTTGGTTCTAGAAGGGAAGAACACTCCCTAGAGGCCAAAATCTGAGAAAGCTCTTAACAATCCACCTCTGTGCCTCCAAGAGGCCAATCAGAAGAGTGCTTCCATCTGTAACCAACAATAGGTCCCAATTGATAAGGAGTCTTGTAATGAGCCACTTTATCCCATCAAGTAGCATGAAAAGAATCACAAAGAGCCTGAAGATGAGGATACATGGATAATATGGATGGGAATCCATCACAAGAATTAGACCAAAAAAAAGCCTTAGAGCCTTCCTTACATATCTAGAATAGACCTCTCTTGACTAACACAACACTATTCTTCAAAGTATGCCAGACCATAGAGCCATGACCTTCAAGAGGAAGTGCAAAAATGGAGCAAGGATCAACACCACTAAAATATTTATGGGTGATAATACGAGCCCAAAGTTGATGTTGTCCAAAGCACCATCACCAATAAAGCTTAGTAGCCAACGCTTGACTACTCAAGAGAGCTGATCGAAGAGAAAGACCACCCTCATTTTGAGGCCTGCAAACAGTCTCCCAGCTAATCAAACTCCATTTAATGCTACACAAATTACCACTCCAAAGGAATTGTTGAGAAAGGGCATCAAACTCCTTGAGAAAGTAAATAGGAGCAGCTTGAACCATGCTTCTATAATTAGGAAGAACTTGAATAAAAAATTGAAGAAGAGTAATCCAAGCAGGAGTAGAAAGTCATCTATGAGTCCAATGATTTACCTTATCCTAAGGCTTGGTAATCAAATTTTTCTAGGAGAATGGTGGCTACCTAGAAACAACAATAGGGATGCCAAGATAAGGCAAAGGAAGCGACTCAATCTAAAACCGTAGGATATCAACAATCCTTTGCTTAATAGAATCATAAGTGTTAAAAAAGTAAATGGAAGATTTGTGCTCATTAACTTTTTGGCTTGAAGCTGCCAAATAAATATCCAGAGTATGTCGAAAGGCTTTAGCTCCCTTGATCCTAGCAAGACCCACAAGAGCAGAATCATCAACAAATTGAAGGTGAGAAAGAGTAAGTAAACTGTTACCCCACCACCACCCTTGAATAGAATTCTAGGACACCTAATACTTAATGAATCTATCCAAGCCCTCAACCATGATGATGAGAAGATAGGGGGAGAGAGGATCACCCTAGCGGAGACCTCTAGAGGCATCAAATAGCTGGGAAGATTGACCATTAAGAAGAACTAAAAAAGAGGCAGAAGTAACACAACTCGTAGTCCAAGTCACTTAGTCAGAGCTAAAGCCAAAGGTAAGAAGAATATTCCTTAGGAAAATCCATTTAACTTATCATAGGCCTTAGCCATATCCAACTTAATAAACATTGATCGCTTCCTTGAACTAGCCATGGAGTGAATAGCCCCAATAGCAATAACCATCCCATCCAAAAAAATTCTTCCAGCAACAAAACCACCTTGTTCCTCTAAGATGATAATAAGGAGCCACTTTTTAATTCTCTTAGCAATCAACTTAGTAATGACTTTGTAAACCACATTACATAAGGCAATTGGTGTAAAAAACCCCAGTTGATTAGCTCCCTCTCTTTTTGGAATAAGAGTCAAGAAAGTAGAATTCAATGCTCGAAGCATCTACTTGCTACAATAGGATTCCTTAACCACCTCCAACAAGTCATGATTAATGATGTCACATAATTCTTGAAAGAACTCAACTGGATAGTCATCAAGACTAGGAGCTTTTCCCTTAGGCATGCCAAAGACCAGCTCTTCCAAAGAGATCGGTCGCATGAGACAACCATTCATTTCCTAGGTTATTTGATCTCCCACATGAATTTTAGTTTTTTGAGCAAGATTTGGACTATTGAATTAATTTTGAGAAAGACTTTACCCTATAGTTATTTGTTCACCACATGACACTTACTCTACTTCAACAATAATTATGGCAATAAAGATGGAGGTTCTTTATGAAATATCTATAGATATATGATATAAGAGCATGAGTCTTAGGTTAAGAGCCAAAGACAAAGGGTTATATATTCTACCAAATTCACCCAAGGCACGATCTCAACCTTATCCCTTTTCAATGTTGGAGTCACACACTCATCGAGACTCAATTTCTAATGGGCTCTTTAAGAACCTTTCAACTTCACCTATAAACCAAGCGCCCATTGACACAATAAATATTTTTTTTGATGAAGACTAAACAACAGAGTTGTTCATTCGCTAAATTATATAGGTGAATTATTGGAAGGAGATTTATTCCATTTTTGAAATCTTGTCTCACAACCCTTTATTTAAAATCATTTCTTCCCCTTCCCAATTGCCTTCCTATTCTTCCATCTATGAACTCTTTTCTCACTCCCCTCACCTCCTCTCCCTCTAATAAAGCTTATGCCCACTAAAAATTTAATACTTTCTCTATGAAAATTGAATAAGAAAGATAAATATCAGCACAAAATGTTTGAGTGCTCCTAAATGTGAAAGAAAAGAGTAAGACATATGAACTATTTGACAAAATTGTTCAAAGAAATGTACTCATGTGGACAGTAAAGATTTTGTGTTTGTTGAAAAGTCTTTAGAATCTTTCAAGCAAATGCAATTGGAAAAACACATGTCAGTTTCCTCCTAGACCCTGCCAAAACAGAATCCTTGGAACATGGTATGGACGGTCGAATGAACCCTTACTTATTTGGAACTTGATGACAAGGACTAATCACCATTATGGGTCTAAGTGATGATGTAGATTTGAAAGTTTATTAATTATACTTATGGTATAATCACAAATCTATATGATATATCTAAGGTTTTGGTATAGCGAGAAATCTATACATGATATCAAAGACAACCCAGATATGATATATCTAAGGTTTTGGTATAGCGAGAAATCTATATTTGATATGAACAATAGAACCCAGATTCAATTCCTCTTTATGCTAGCAAGTGCAGGTTTGGGTACAATGAGATATCTATATTTGATATGAACAATAGAACCCAGATTCAATTCCCCTAAATTATGTGAGAGAGTATTGGAAAAACTATCACATCTTCTGAGTTGATCTTGTAAGTTACTCCAATTGTAAATTTAAGTGATGATGCTAATTGAAAGTCCACTTCTGTACATTCTATACATCCTACGAAAATAAAACTTTGTAGAAAAGTTGAAATGTTAACTTAAAAACGTCAACATAAAATTTATATTCTCACATTTCAAATATAATAAAAAGAGCATATATAATTTACCATTCTCCAGTATACATATAGGCATAAAATGCTCAATCTTCTTACATTATGTCTTTTTTTGTTTAATATATATTATATACATATAACATTTGGGAAGAGATTGAGAAAATGTAGTCACATAAGTACGTTGAATGCATATACTGCAGGATCCTACTTAAGAAGTTAAGAGCATAGACTTGTCCACAACAATCACATTAGTACTTTGAACACATAGTTCAATGGGTTACAATTAAGGGACATACATTGGCTTGTTTAAAATTTCATCTCCATACGGCAAGGAATATTGCATAAGGTTGACATAAGCTCTACCATCAACTATCTCCATGTAAATGTTCTGATCATTAAGATCACCTCTATAAGTATCCCATCTTTCAACCTGTTGGGACTAAAAATTGCAAGGTCAATTTTGAGCACCATTAAGAAATTTGAGTCTTATAAATGCTTTTAAGTGCACCTGTACGCGACTATTCATTTTAGCCCCCTAAGGTGTCTAATGTTTCTAACACCCTGTATTTAGCTTGTCTAAGCATTCCATGAAGTTAAACTGTCGTTCTAAGCCACTCCGTGAAGTCTTGTTTTGAGCTAGTTTCAAATCTGCATTTTACCCTGAGTGTCAAACAACGATAGGAGGCTATGTTTGAACCTGAATATCTTGCACCTAGAAATGTGTCATAACTTGATTCTTTGGAAGTGTCTAGTGTCCATATCCAAGAACCTATGTTTCAAATTTTGAGTCATTTTGAGTTCGTTTGACTAGGTTTTGAATCCCTCAAAGTTGGTCATTTAATGTTTTCATGCTAATGCACTTTGCACATAATTCTGGGAAGCCCTATTTGAGGACTTAAAACTATTGACCAGTTGATCCAAATGAGAAATTTCTTGTTGTGTCGCATTGTAGATGTCAAAGACTAGTTATGTTTCAATTTTCAGCTCTTGACGAATATGTTTGATTCTTTTTCAAACATGATTCCAAATGCAATTCTTATCTTTTTACTGGTGTCAACATATTCAGATTTGTCAATACCCCTATTCAGGACATCATATCTCCTAACCTGTGATTGGCTAGATCAAATAGATTACACCCCTATATTGTCCTCTGAAAATGCTCCAAGTGTGTTAGTTTGTAAGTCATGACGAATCAGTATGCACACTTTTTCAGGTCAATTGTGTTTACCAAAATCACTATCTTGCCATTGTTCCAATCTGCAAGATCTGAGTGGCCTACTTTGACCGCTTGCCAAATGCGTCCTGTTATTTGTCATGAGCCCAAATCCCAGATCCATATTGTCCTCATGATAGAGAATAAAATGCCCCAGTTTTTGTGCTCCCAGTCGTCAGTTTACCCAGTTATTAAAGCCTATTCCAAACGTGATTTGTTGTTTTCTGACATGTTTGTTCGTAGGCAATTCCGAAAGGTCAACTTTGATGATGAATATCTTTTGACTGGGAATTCATCTTAAGATGAGATCTGATTGGGTGAAAGTATGTGGAACAAAGAATTAGTGTGCCAATTTTTAGAGCCCAGTTAGGTGTCTGGATTATTTTTAAAGCCAGTTGACAGGCCCTGTTAGCTGAAAGTCGCAGTTTGCAAGAAAGGATAAAATGAGTTTTAATGATCAAATTAATGCCTGAAATCATTTCCAAACATTTCAAGGTGATCAGTGGATCATTATGCAAAGTTAGTCATTTAAAAACAATTTTTTTTTTAGTCAGACCCATTCTGGGATCCGATTGATTGCTTCAGGCTGATAGATCATTGAATGGTCAAATAAGTGTTAAAGTTGTCAATTATCACTTTCATACATTAAAATATATCATGAATAATTTGAAGCACGAACAATGTTCCTTAATGCCCCGAAATCCCATCCTGATAACAATAAAATTTATCATCATAAAGATGGAGTGTAAAAGGTTCAGAACTCGTCCAAATGTTTCAAGTTAATGCAGATTGGACTTCTCAGCTACCAGAATACAGAAATGAATCATGTGGAAATGGATTCTTATAATTGTTGTGGAGTTAGACCAAGCAATCCAAATAGAAAACCTAAAGTGACTATTTTAACTACTGGAAGTCGAGGGCTATATAGTGGTTCACTGGATCCAGTGGCCTCATCAGCTCATGTAAGGAAAATGGGCGAGAATTTATAGGATTGTTCATTTTGTAATCTGGCAATAAAATTGCTTGATGTTACAACTACTATTGGTGTCCTGTTCTACCATTAGAAAAGGCGGTGTTTGGGGTTTGTGGAAAGAAACTCATCATTAAAATTTAGTTATAATGTAGCGAGTACCTACATTTCACATTAAATTTTAATGTCGATGTAGCATCAACATGTTTTAGGATTCATGAGGGAAAAAGATGACAATGGGCCTTCTTTGAAGCTGGTCATTTAAAGAATTGCATATGATGAAGAGGGGCATTAGTTTAAGATAAGGCAAACATGAAACAAATGATATTCATGGAAGGAAGCGTGAATACTTTCTTAAATCTTGATCCTTTCTGCATTACTTGTCCGTCATATTATGGCATCAAAGAGAAAGATAGAAAGATGTCTCATTTGCGACCAGGGTCAGCACATTGTTTGGAGGTGCAAAGAGTTCAATGAATAAGTATCAGATGATAGAAGGTAATTGGAAACAACAAAAAACTAAAAAGGAGCAGGCAGGGGAGTCTCACATAAACCAAGCGGCAAATAAAAAAAATGTCCAATAGCAAAGGCCTGCAGCAGACCCCAAGACTCACGCCCAAGCCTTGAAGACAAGTCTCCCACGTAAAGGGACCATAGCCTTTTTAAAGCCGCACCATACAAGGAAAGAAGTCATCGCTTAAAACAAAGAAGTCATCAGTAGAAGCACTCCACACAAGGGAAAGAAAAAGACCCAGCCATGCCTTCTAAAAGGAACTCACACTGATAAAGAGGAAAGCCCACACATGTAAAAAGTGGAAGCGTTGCCAATAGAGGGGAGGCACGTAAAATTCAGCCCATGCATTGCTAAAGATGCCAAAAGACATAGGAACTCACGCAGTGTAAGCTCCACAACACAAAAAAATAAGCTACAGATTTTAAAGAAGTCTGTGCATTAAAAAAAAACTCAGCCAAGTCACAGACCCACACATGAGAAAGAAAAGGTAATTTACGCCAGGGGTGAATACATGCGGCATGAAAAAAAGGATAGAGTGGCACACTAATAAGGAGAAGGAGGAATTGTTCCAATGAACTTATTGCTGAACAGATCTAACACCTTCAATACCAAATCTATTATGGAGTTGCAATTACCTATGGATTCTGGGATTTGTCCTACCAGTTGATTGTTAGACACATCTAGTTTCTGGAGTGAAGTCAAACCATCAATATTTTCGGGAATAGCCCTAGAAATATTATTGCTATAGATGTCTAACTGAGTAATGTGCGATTGATGAAGATCCACGCCATGAAGCCGCCAAGTTTTAGAAGTGCAGCTTACAAATATGGAGGAGCAGAAGCGTTTGAAATTTTTGATGTGGATATTGTTATGGAACACGAGCCCCCATCTTAGCGCCCGATTCCCTATGAAGAAGCAAATGATCAACTCACGAGGGAATCTGCAGACCATGAAAGAAACAACAGGGGTCACATGTAAAGAGAAAAGGGTTATAGCATTATCCCACATTCACCAAGAAAGAAGTATTTTTAGTTTTTAAGTACTTTTGGACTCACAATTATTGTTACTTAAATCAAGCGCTTTTGGAAAAGCAGCGCCCAGGCGGGGTCATTGAGGATGACGTCAGTGCCAATGTGATAAATCAAAAATTTTAATGGAAGAAATAAAGGAGCTGATGTGGTGGCAAGTGAACACGATCATGCCACATGGCAGATCAAACGGTGCCTGGTTCCTCGCAATAATAAGTTGCGCATTAGATAAATAATGCGAGAAAGTGGGCACGTGACAAGTGGCAAGAGGGCCTACTCAACGATGACAAGGCAGGTAACGTGGCAGGGCCATTTGGGGATAGTTAAGGGTGATGTTGCAGACTGGTGGCAGGTTGACAATCAATCAAGGGTTGCCACGTGGCAGCTCGGGTGGCACCTAGTGGGCCCAAATGAGGAGGAAAGAAAAATTCTGATGAATACAAAAATTAATTATTTTTACAAAAGGGGATGCAGCTGAATTTTAAATTCAAAAAGGTTATTTTCTAAAGTTGACACTTTCAAAATTTTTTGAATTTTTGAAAATTAAGCAATGCAAACCAAGGGTTTTTAGCAATGGAGTCATTTTCGAAATGACTTTCAGGGCATTTTTGAGAGGCTAGATATCCCTTATCATATATCACCAGAATTGTGAGAATCTAAATTTTTTGATTCTGAGGTTGGTTTTTGCACAGAATGCCATTGATTCAAGCTACAAGGAGATTTGTCTCAGGTACCTAAATTGTAACTGTATTTAGGTAATTAGAGTCCAAAACTAATTTTTAACATAGTAATGACTTGAATATCAATAAAAGGCAGTAAAAATTCAGTTTGGGTCAAAATTTGTTCAAACTCATTCAATAAAAACTGAGATTTCACTGGCATTTCATGAGGCAAATCAAATATCTTGATGACTCACAGGTTTTCATCATTCAAAAAAGGATATTTGCAAATCAGTTACAGGAATGATGAAACAAAAATCAGATCAATGCTAGAAAGAAGAGAGAGATTATTCAGTTGCCAGAGATTGAATTTCAAGTGGACAGATGGCTATTGCATATTAGATCTGGGAATTTCATCTTCTCCTATATCTTTCATTCTTTCTTTCATTGTAATGGTTCCAATTTTTGTTACTGAGAAACCAATAGGTTAGTAGTTTTCTCTAGGTAATACCAGTAGGGTTCCAGTGTTTTACTGTGATACCACATTCTTCAGCAAATTTCTCTTGTATGAATAGCAATAGGATGGTTAATAGAGTAAGTTCTGATATGTTAGGTTTCTCTGTGTTTTCATTTCATGCATATGGTTGTATTGTTTTAAAGAAATTAATACAAAGAACAACAATATTTCATCAGTTTCATCTTGAATCTTGTCTCCTTTCTTAGTAAGCTTCAATGCGGGAATGTGGGCTATGACCACTTGGCAACGGGTCCCAATTGGCAATGAGTTGGCGAAGATTAGGAGTAGTTTATGGGGAAGCATAGGATCATGACATGTGTCATGATCCGATGGATAGCGCATGCTCGCATTACAAAGATGCTTGAGCTAGTTAAATATTACGGGAATGCATAATTGTGACATGTGGCATGTTAGTACGCACAAAACAATTGGTGATTTGGAAATGAGATGGCACATGTCGACCAATCACAGAGTGCTACTTGGCGCTGGTCAAATCCAGTTTGACCCTGAATTCAGAGAGGTAAAGAGAAATGAAATGTGAAAATAATAAAAAAAATATTTTTTATTATTCATCTTCAAGCTCCATTTTTTTAAAAAATTAGAAAGGTCATTTTTAAATAGTTTTGACCTTAGGACATTTTAAAATTTTAAAATTCAAAGTTGCAGACCTAACATTTATAGCAGGGGAGTCGTTTTTGAAATAGTTTTCAAGGAGTTTTTGGAAGGAAAAATAGGCGATATTATATATCATCGAAATTGTGAGAATCTGAATTTTCCAATTCTGTAGTTAGTTTTTGCACAAGTAGCAGTCTGTTTGAACTATGTGAGGTTTTCTCTCAGGTACTCAAATTGTAATTGTATTCAGGTAATCAAAGTTCAGAACTGATTTTAAACATGGTGATGACCTGAATATGGTTAAAGGGCAATAAAAATTCTGTTTAGGTCAAAATTTGTTCAAATTCACTTAGTAAAAACCCAAATTCACTAGCATTTTCATGAAGCTTCCAGATATTTTTGGTGACTCAACAAGTTTTCATCATTGAACAAGGATATTTGCAAATTAGTAATAGAACAATGATGAAATCTAATCAGATCAAATGGGAAGAGAGAGGAGAGAAGTTGTTCAATTGCAAAAGATTGAATTTCAAGTGGACACCTATCAAGCAAGGATCAGATCCGAGAATTCATCTTCTCCTATATCTTTCTATCTTTCTTTCATTATAAGAGTTCCAATTTTTGTTACTGAGAAACCAATAGGTTAGTAGTTTTCTCTAGGTAATACCAGCAGGGTTCTAGTGTTTTACTATGATACCACATTCTTCAGCAAATTTCTCTTGTATGAACAATAGTAGGATGGTTAATACAAAAAGTTTTGATATGTTAGGTTTCTCTGTGTTTTCATATCATGCATATGGTTGTATTGTTTCAAAGAAATTAATACAAAGAACAATAAGATTTCATCAGTTTCATTCTGATTCTTGTCTCCCTTCATCAATGAGTTTCAATGTTTTATGGTCTTTGAACAAAGAGCCTAGATCATAGTTGCAGTCCCTTAAGGCTGTATGTTATTACATTGTTGCCTGTAACTCAAGTAGTTGTGTAAATTCTTCAGGGAAATAACAGGGTTGCAAGTTCGCTGATGGGGATATCATGTAAGAATGAGGTTTAGATTGAGCACAGATGTCTATTTACAAGTTCAATAGATAGATCAAATATCTAAATATGTGTATAAGTATCAGATATCCATATGTATGCACCTGATTCATGGATTGGCCCAATGGATTAGGCACTGATCATTTATAGGATCATTAAGTCTTATTATTGCATATCTGAAGTTTTGTTGAAATTCAACATTATTAACTCAAAAGTTTTTTTACCTTTCATGCTGAAGGAGCTATAATTGTTTAAGTGATAATGCTTTGTGAACACCTTTTCATAAGCCTCTATGTGGGATATCTTCTTTCCCGCTACCCATGAACCTGTTACTTTGAGAAGAATTTCAACAAATATCACATTTTTAGTGATATCACCATGTGCTTCAGCAAATTTTGCCAACTGATACAGACTATTCTCACATTTGAATTAATAATGCCCACAGTAGTTTACCACATAAAACCAATCTCATCTTCGATCCCATAATATCTCAAGATTTTTTAGACAGTTAGCATTGTTGCATAAATGGTCATCTCTTTTTTTGTAAGGAATAAGATAATTTGTAGTGTCACCCAGAACTACTACAATTTTCTTCTTGTACATTTGATAGAGGAAAAGGGGGAAATAGGATAATGTAAAGAGAGCTAGTGGATTGCAGTGTATAATTTTCTAGAGAGCATAAGTCCATTGAATCCACTGCAACTCTAGTTTTCCAAACTAGTGTGGCAACAAACTCTCCAACTCATGTAACTTCATTTTGTAATGCACTTTCAGAAAATTGGAATAGGGGCGGATATTGTGCTTACCTCTAAAAGAGAGAAGATGATAAAATTACTATTTGAAACAATCTTGTGAATGTTGTCACCTTCTACAAGTGTGCACCTCATCTCTGCCAAAAGGTTTAAGGAAAAACCCTATTATTTAGTTTGTCCACATGAACCATGCATGTTCAGATAGGCTGGTTTTGACTGGTACACTCAAAGATGATAAATTAGGTGCTTGGACCCACATTTCCTAATAAAAATTCATAATAAATCCCTCTTCCCTTTTCTTTAGGTGCTTGGATTTTGGCTACGATGCAACTCATATGAACTGGTAGCATTTTTTATTAAGAAAAGCAATAATTAAAGGGTGCTGACTTGAAGTACAATCAAAACTCTAGACACTAATAAAGAACAATACTAGTGCAAAAATCAAATCTCTCTCTGTCAAAAACAAAGGTCCATGAGCAACTGACCAGCCAACCATGGTTAGCGCTTTCAATGAAAGACTTGGGACAAGTCCCCACAATAGCTACAGATTTAAACCAAAAACAAAAAAAAAGGACAAGAGTGTGCCCTTTAAAACTACTAGTAATCACTTGATCATGGTGAAAAAAAAAACTAAAATAGGAAATCACCATAAAAATAAGGGAGCAAACTTAGGCCATCCACACCTATCAGAACTCTAAGAAAAAATATAGGACCAAACAAGACTATACCTCTAGCCTTGGAAAACACAATACATATCTTCCAACCATGGGTTCAGGTAAGGCTCAGCCCTGGAAAATACAGTCAAAAGTTTTCCATCCCCCTGTAAACTTCCATAGCACCATAATACCTATGAGAGGAATGGCGAGGAGGAAGACCAAATCCCAACGATAACAATTCCTCCCCCTTCTTCCACCAATAAGATTACTAAAAGTAGCACAAGTACACAAAATCTTGATAGTAATCTCCTTTGCTTCCCAGTGCCCAAACATGATCTCTGCCTCAATAGGAGATTTCTCCGCCTCCATAGGAGCTATGAACATAGAAGCAAATAGGAAGACCTAGTCCATCCTCGAGGGAAATAAAAAGGTAAGTGCAATAAGTTGTGCCAAAAATATGACACACAAAATGAAAATTTTAAAGTCTAAAAGTGTGCATGCACTTTGGCTTTGGCTCCACAAGCCTAAGGCTTGTGGAGCCCAAGCCAAAGTGCGTGCGCACTTTTTAAAATCCCAACATTTTATATATGGGTTGCAAACCTGTGACCCATTTCATTTGTTTTTGTTGCTGCATTCTTTGTCTTGAACAATGCACACATGGGTTGCAAAACTTGAATAATTTTCTCACTCGCCTCCTCAAAATGCCTCCTCATCGCTGAAGATCAAGATCAAGATCAAGATCATGTAGTATGTTTTCTAATCTTGTTTTTGCATTGTTTTATATGATTTTACATTGTTTTGTAAGTTTTTACATTATTTTGTAGGTTTGTTCAGTTTTTCTTTAAATTTGTTTATTTATCTAGAATGCAATTGATTTCTTATCAGAAAATGTCAATAATGAACTGCCAAATCCCTAGTCAGACCAATAAAATCAAAATGAAAACCTTGCACAAGATGAAAATCAAAACCCTCCACAAAAAGAGCAAGACATTTCAAAACCTCCACCGATTGAAAGACCTCCTCCTGTCACCCAAGACAACAATGAATGAAATAGAAATAGGAAAAAATGAATTAGAAACACTCATGGTAGGTTGAAAGCTTCTGAAAAAACCAATCCTATGAGAGCACAATTGGCATCCTCCCTTGAGTCCATTATGACCCATGTAGCTTCTGTTAGTGGTCAATTGGATATTTAGCATGTTAAGAGGGATGAATAGAGAAGATATTATGCAAACAAATTATCCTATAAAGATGTAAGAAAAAAGGAAATAGAAAAAGGTAGCATTTGTGCATTGTTTAAAAAGCCTAGAGAATAAGACACTATTAAACATACAACTAAAAGGTTCCCCATCCATTGGTGCATACATGATGATATTAGAAATAAATTCTGGGATAGATGGTGGATGGCCTTTGATGCCCCTCCCTGTAGTAATCACAAGGTTCCAATGTATTTCTTTAAGAAATTGTATTGTGAATTTTTCGTTGGGGAGATCCCAAATTATTTTGATATATTAGAATCTTAGGGTAGAGGTGGGGAGGTCATCATTTGAGACGTCAAGGGAACATTGTGACCCTAATGTAGTTAGGATGCCTATTGTCAATCCACAAGGTGAGCATGTGATTATTCCTTCAGTAATGAAGGAACAGGTAGAGATCAACACTCTAGGGACTATGAATGTTTTGACGCAGACCCTCATTCATTGCACTAGTCCATTAGTTGAGGAGGATCCTTTTGTGTGTCCTGGTCACATGTGCACATCATGTGGATCCTTATGCACATTTGGTAATAATGTTGGAGATTGTATGGATAATGGGCTAGTCACTGATGAGTTCCTGAGTGACACATTTGGCATTGACACACAAGTAAATTATAATGATAATAAATTAATTTGATCACATTTTGTATGTATAGTGAATGGCTAATTAATTAGCATGTATTGACATTGTTCAAAATTCAAGATAAGAGTATTGATGGCCCTAGTACAAATTCCCCGACCCCATTTTACATCCCATCGACGAGTCGAGAGGTATGTATTGATTTAATCATTTAAATTAATACATATATTTATTAAGTAATAATATGAAGAATTGACAAAAATAATAATCCATGTGCATCAGTTCTCCACTAGACCATCGACATTCACAAGGGAGTTTGAGCCTAGGCTGTTAGAGTAAGTCATTTATTACTCTAAGTGCTTTAGCTCTCTTAGGTGCATATAATTAATATTTTATATTAATTATAATGTGCAAACCTAGTTTTCTTTCCTTTAGGGTTTTGTTCACCTTAAAAGGTTGAACTCTTGCATTTTGTTTTCATAACTTAGAATACATTTTTTATCGCCCGTGCCCGACTTGCACTTCGCCGTAGCCAGCGTAGCACTAGCGGCGCGATCCGCACCCTGCCGCCTCCAACTGGCTGCTCACGCTATGCCTTCGCCAAAGGGTGCCACCGGGTTCACCTCTCGGGTGCCACCACCACCAGAGGTGCCACCGCCATGATAGCTGTCGACGCTGATGTCATTTTGGGGTCAACAGACATCAGCCTCTGGTGTGACATCATCATTTACAGGCTTGATGTCATCCATTTGTCGGCACTGTTGACATCATTTCTCAGTTAGATGTCATCATTTCCCATCTGCTGACATCATCTTTTTGATAACCAGATTTTTTTCCCAGCGACAACCTGTGACGGCCATACAGGCGTCAATTTTAAGCCCATGTCTGTAATTTTCCAGAGAGCCTATTTTTTTGAGCAGCAGTCAGTTTTTTGCTCATAACTTGAGCATACAGACGTATTTTTGCAATCCAAAAGAAGTATCGAAAAGCTGACTCAGAGATGAAGATAATGATACTAGTTTCATGTGATTTCAAGTTCATTTGAGCTTCCAAATTTGGCGTTAAAGTAGAGGCTTTTGTTTTCCTCTTCTCTGCATTTGAATTCCAGGTTCTTTTCTCAGTTTTTGTGTTTTCCATAGTTGTTGCTTTGGTTTTGGGGGATATTTTTTATTCGTTGTGGGGGGGAGCATTTTCTATTCTGTAATTTGCTTTAGAATCAGACCCTTCTACTTTCGTCTTTTCTTTCTCTCAATGTCGGATACTTTTGTGATTCGGCTCACGCCGCACAACTATCACACCTGGAAGACATAGATGACCAGGCTTCTCATGTCAAGAGGCTTATGGTCCTACCTTGATGTGAACCAGCCAGCTCTTTTGCGCCCTTATGAGGTTCTTCAGCACAGAAACAAAATGGATGAAGCCATGGGACTGATTGCACTCAACATTTCAGATAGTCTATTATTTCACTTGGATGGTTTGACTACTCCACGGGCTTATTGGATCAAATTTTAGACTTTTTTTGGCTAGGTGAATGAGTTCTAAGAACTTCAGTTGGATGCAGAATTGACTTCTTTATGACCAAGCAGCTTTCCCACCATTGAGGACTTCTTGATAAAGTTCAAATCTTTACGCACAGTTTTGCAGGGATGTGGTAGAAATAAAATAGATGATGAGTGTATTTTTTTGATACTCTCAAAGTTGCAACGACAGTATCGGATCTTTTCTTCTACTTTCTACTCCACTATAGATGCCTTGGGTAACATACATCAGATGCCCTCTTTTGAGATTTTTTGTGACAGGTAAACTTGTGAGAAATCCAAGCCCACTCAGATGGATTGACTTATAGGTTCACCATCACAGGCATTACTTACCAAGGATACACAGGAGCAGAAGCCGAAGTAGATATCTGATTCATCCTCTTCTTCTAAGAAGAAGGAGAAAAAGAAGACTGAGAGTCCTTCTTGTTCCTATTTTCAGAAAGGAGCTCATGATGAGGCACACTATTTTTAGAAAAGATTTGATGGATATGAAAAAAAGATTGTAGATTTGCAAGCTCTTCTTCAAAAGAGCTCTATTTCATCCCCATCCTCTTCTACCTCTCAGGGGTCTGCCTTTCAGTCTTCATCCACCTCTTTGATATCTTCACCAGATTTTGGACAGGGTCATGAATTATGGGCTTCTCTTGCATCCCCTTCCCAGGTCCCTTGGATACTGGATTCGGGTGCTTCTCACCAAATGGCATCTTCTCAAGGGGTCTTCTCCTCTATTAAGGCTTCTCTGATTCCTCATATTCTCATGGGGAATAACACTGCTCTAACTGTCTACGGGAAAGGTTCAGTTCGCAATCAAGATGGCATATTCAATGATTAATTGTATGTTCCATCTCTCTCTGCCAACCTTCTCCTGATGTATCAGATTACACACAGTGGATTAGGGAAGTTAGTTCAATTCACTGCAGATTCAGTCTACATTTGGGATAGTGAAATAAGAGGCCTTATTGCTATAGGGACAATTGATCATACCACTCGTCTCTACACCTTCTCACACTTTGGTCCACCATCTCCATTATCATAGGATACTTCTTCTCTTTCACGAGAGCATCATGTGGTGCAGTTAGGACACCTGAACCTTTGTATTGTTCCTGAGTTCACCACACCTCATTCTATTGATGTCTTTTATTCTTCAGCTTTGCCAGACCCTCTAGCTCCACTCATCAAGCCTTCAGGAGCACATGTTGTGGATTCTATAGAGGATGGTCATCTCCTCTTTCATGACAGTCTCAGCACACCTGCATTGGGGATTCCTTTTTAGGATCCTCATGTCTACTCTTTTGAGAATTAGTTAGGCCTTCTTGTCATTCAGTGGTTTCCTTGTTCTGTGCCCTTGTTTCTTCTGCTTTGGAGTTCCATTGGTTCATTTATTTCTACAAGGACTTCATCATTCTGGGGGGGCTTTACTATCTCATCTCTCTCTCATGGCGGGGTTGTTTATGGTTTTGAGAGAGTCTCTTGAGCCATAAAATTTCTATTTTTTTTTCAGCATGTTTGTTCTATCTCTTTTTGGAGAGGGGTTTTTCCCACAGGGTTTTCTCCTTTGTCTCTGGTTCATAGAGATAATTTCCTTGTATTGGGTACCTGATCAGGCCTTGTTGCTGGGACCCATTTTCTTGCTTTCATAGCTTTGCTAGGTTAGCTTCCTCCTAAGCTTTGCTTAAGGGGGGGTGTTAGAGTAAGTCATTTATTATGTAACACTCTGCCAAGGGATCCAAAAGAAATAACCTAAAGTTTGACTAAGTTTGATAGCATTTTTTTTTTATAAGAAGTATAACATACACATCAAACACAAAGTAGCGGAAGCAATAACATACATAATAGGTTGCATTCCTTAAAGATCCCATGACGTTGAATCACATTTAAAATCTAATCTAAAACTAAGTCCATCATTTAATACATCCATATGAAGAATAATGAAAAGTCCAATGTCCATAAAATATACAATTGTTCTGAATGCCTCTTGAAAAATTAATTCAGAATGCTCATTCATCCACTGTACATGTCACAGGTTATGAAAGGCTTAAAAGAATATACATAAGCAAGATAAATATACATCATCATCTTCGGATCCATGATACACATGCAATAAAATAAATGAAACCATCCATCATACATAATAAATCCATACATCAAGAGATATACATCCATCATAAAATGATACAACATCCAACATATAATATAACCATCTATCACAATGATCCATGAACAGAAAGAAGGTATATGCCAACAAGAATACTCTAGCCACAGTGTCTCAGACTGATCCCAATGCTAAGAGTAAAAAGCACTACCACCCAACCATATGGAACCTAAATGGTCCACTCCCACCGTGCTGAGGAGATAGTCTCAAGTCCCAAATAGGATAACAAAACATATAACATAAATACTCTCTAAGTCCAGGAAATCCTATAAGTATGCTAACTCAAAGGTTCCTAAAATAGATTGACATCTAAACCCAGAGGCACCACAAAGACATGTAGGTATCTACTATGTAAGCGGGAAAGTGTCATCGCATAAATCATGTTCGAAGTTACCCAAGCAGTCCCTTAGGACTCCTGGGTCCCTAGTGATCCCTGCGGCCACTAGTATCCTCTCACATTGACAAGGCATACTACGAAATGCAAGGTCATAACCAAGCATTCTCTCTACTCCCATCCTAGTCTATAATAGCACTCATGGAATGGGAGAGAACATACAATTATCTCTTATTAGGTTCATTTAAGTTAGTATTAAGTGTAAAGTTATCACTTATTAAACAACTTACAATGGGTTACCCCCAGGACCACTTAGGGTCCCCGGCCCCCATTGCAAGCCACTTCCCAACACTGCATAAAGATAACCTACCCTAAGCTCATGAAATCACAAATCGCATAATCATAGAAAAATCACCTTAGTCCTATACAAGTGACTGGAAAGCATCAAAAAGATAATCATAGTAATCACATCAGTTCTCTACGAGCAAATGGAAAGCAACAAGATAAATCAAAGTATTCATCGGTTCTGAACAAGCAACCAAAAATAATCCAACAATACTAATCAATGACTCATAATGGTTATTTAAGTATCTCATAGCATACATTCTGCTATTTCACCAAGACACTGAAACATAATAATCAACAAAACAAATATACTCATCATAAACATACCATCACATACATGGTTGAGCAATAATGATCAAGATCGAGTCAACATGATACCACACTCACAAAACCCCCCCAAGCCTCTGGTAGACGTCCTATAACTGGTCAACACTCTAGTCAACCCCAAAAATCTCAAACATAAATAGCATAATGAAAAACAAGGTACAAGCACATGTTTTCAGTTTTAAGTTGAATGTGGGGTTTCAGTTTCCATTTTTGAGTTTACTAACAAGTGATGGAATACTTTCATCATTTTCCCTTATAATAAATTTAAATAATAGCTTAAGTATAAAACAAATATTTACCCCATGATCAATTTCCTAAATTTACTAAGGTAAATATTATTATATTGACTCTAAGTTGATGATGATAAAATTCTCGTTGATTTTCATTAATCTAGACTTAAACTAAATGATCACCTAAATTAAAATAATTAATTAATATCTTTAATTAATTGTTCACAATATATATCTTATAAACGAAATATTATAAGTAATATTTTGTTTATATTAAAAAAAATGTATTACTAATATTAATCTTATTAATAATAATTATTAATAAAATTAATAATAATTATTAATAAAATTAATAATAATTATTAATAAAATTAATAATAATTATTAATAAAATTAATAATAATTATTAATAACATTAATAATAATTATTAATAAAATTAATAATAATTATTAATAACATTAATAATAATTATTAATAAAATTAATAATAATTATTAATAACATTAATAATAATTATTAATAAAATTAATAATAATTATTAATAACATTAATAATAATTATTAATAAAATTAATAATAATTATTAATAAAATTAATAATAATTATTAATAAAATTAATAATAATTATTAATAACATTAATAATAATTATTAATAAAATTAATAATAATTATTAATAACATTAATAATAATTATTAATAAAATTAATAATAATTATTAATAACATTAATAATAATTATTAATAAAATTAATAATAATTATTAATAACATTAATAATAATTATTAATAAAATTAATAATTATTATTAATAACATTAATAATAATTATTAATAAAATTAATAATATTTATTAATAACATTAATAATTAAAAATTTATACATATTAAAAAAACTATTAATAAATTTTAATAATTTAAAAAGTGATAAAAAAAGTTTTAAACAAAGAATGCGTTTATAGCCTGCGCAACTTTTAATATAAAAGGATGCCGGCCGCAGCAACAGTACATAGTACTGTTGTTGCTGCCGTAGTCTGTATTGTGGTCAGCGGCAACAGTGCCGCAGGCCGAACGCGGGGACGGGGTGGGGTAAAACCCCCCCTCCCAAAGTCATTTCAAATTTTTTATATATATAATTTTTTTTTAATATATATGAACCAAACTTCCAAGAAAACAACGTTTTTATGAAAAATGCATTTTTGAATAAAAACATTTTAACAATAGAACTTTGTACATAATGAATTTGATTATAATCAAATCTATTTTTAAATGAATATATATATTTACTGTGTAAATATATATATATATATATATATATATATATATATATATATATATATATATATATATATATATATATATATATATATATATATATATATATATATATATATATATATATATATATATATATATATATATATATATATATTCATTTACCAAAAGTTTAGAATTAAATCTGATAGACAAAAAACTATATCTTCATTTCTTATTTTCTTATCAATATTTTTAAGAAGATTTTTCAATAAGATTTCTATCCTTTCTGATATGTTTTCACAATTTACAGTCTATTGGGAAGAAATTATATTGATCAATATTAAAACATCCCATATACAGAATAATTTTCCAATATCCAGAATTCACAAGCATGATATGTATTCTTTACCAGAATTATCCAGACAATTATTTAGCAAACACGAAGAAGACAAGAATTAAAAGAACGTATTTGAATTATGCAAATCTTCACAAGTGTCTACCTGGACACTGATGCTAATCTGCTATGCTCCAGAAATCTATAGAAAACAATTCCCCTTTTAGAACTTTCTCCTTCTTTGAAATTCTTCTTCTTCTCCTCCAAAATTTCCAACCTCCTCAAAAATGAACCCCCCCAATTTTGATAAAGGAGTTCTCTCCCTATAATTGGGGCACTAATTCTGCATTCCCCTCAGAGAACTCTTTGCTCACATCTTTTTAACTCTTTATTAACTTTCATTATCTTTCTTTTATCTTTTCCATGCGCATACAATAATCCATTAAATTATTTTATTTAATCTTTACTTGACCTCTTTTAAATTGATTTATTTAATTTAATCTCATGCACATATTAAGCAATCATAAAACTTTTAATAATTTAATTTTCTTTTCCCACTTCTAAATTTATTTTTGAACAATAATTTTGATAACTATCTATTAATTTTAATAATATTATTATTTAGCATTTATTTAAAAATGCACTCCAAATATATATATATATATATATATATATATAATTATTAAATTAATTAAATATTATCATGTTCAAATTTAAACTTATAGATTTATTCTCAAATTTAATTCTTTTTATAGGACTCTGTTATATAATTAATTTCTCAATTAATTAAATAAAATATTAACATAACAAATAATTTTCCATTAAATTAAATTATTAATTAAATCTTTTTAATTAGACTTAATTAACAAAAATTCACCAAAACTCATAAAGTAAAAATACGAAAACCCATCATAGTTAAACACATACAAAATTCAACTAAGGGTTTAAAACCACGAATTAACGTCATCCGACGCATTTGAAAGGTATATGACTTAGATACTTATCCTAATTGTTAATTAGGACGAATGGCTCAAAGGTTTGGGATTTGGACTTAAGAATATATCTCCCCTCTCTTACCATTGAGATAATGCGATAGGGTATGCTCATCCTGGCAATTCAGAGAAGTTGATACTCGATACCTGCAACCTGCATAAAATCCATGCATGTACATACACAATATATACTAAGCTAAATAGGCAATGGCAAGAAGTGATGCACCATGTGGATCTCGACTAGCAGGTGACTACGACTCCCTTCCTTAACCATATCATAAACATCATACATAAAGAAAAAAAACACACACACCATACACATGCAGTATGGGGTAAGTATCCATCAGAAAAGACATAGGATAATTCATCTAACTACACATCATCAATAATCTAACAACATTGTAATAATCATCATGCACACATGAAGTATAGAGTACCAAGTAATCTCATCATATATCAACTGAATCTGAAACAATATCTAATAATCTCAAGATAATGCTACTAATTATCAAACATAAAACTTGGCCTAAAAGAGTTTGGCAATGATAGCAGAAATGTAACTAGAAAAATGTAGACTAGGGGCAGGCACTACATATTACTCTAAGTGCTTTAGCTCTCTTAGGTGCATATAATTAATATTTTATATTAATTATAATGTGCAAACCTATCTTTCTTTCCTTTAGGGTTTCGTTCACCTTAAAAGGTTGAACTCTTCAATTTTGTTTTCATAACTTAGAATACATTTTTTGCTCTTACATTTCTAAGAACTTCTAAGCTCTACTTTTTCTATTTTCATGCTTCTCTTCATTGCAGGATATTTGCATGCAGGTGTTCTTGAGGGTCTGTGAAGTTGGATTTCTCAGCTTCTACATAGGCATGATATGAGCTTCATAGAGGTACATTTATTTCATGTTAATTTAATTCATTTGATTATATTTGTTTCATGTTTCATGTTACATGTAAATTGTGTTATATGACTTGCAATTATTGATGCTTGAGACTCCTCATCTTTGCCAGTCCATCGACCATGGAGTTGCTACAACAATGGCTAGTTTAGAGCCATTGACCTAGGTATGAATTTTTTTTTTTTAGTTTTAGTTGTTGTTTATAATAGTATTAAAATTTCAAATGTTATTTATAATTGATTATATTGATTGAATTTTTGTAGGGTCTTATTACACCTGATCATCCACGAGCTTTTGAGGTGGACATACAGAGTGACTATTTGATGGTGATAAGAAAATAATTAATTTTGTGTGTACATATATTTGATTTCAATATATAATAATTGTTTATTTATATCTACTTTTTTTGTATCATCTCTAGATAGAAAAGAGCCTAAACAAGAGAATGAGAAAGCATGTGAGGAAGACCCCATCATCCCCATCATCTCCGTCCACACAACGAATGAAGACCTATAGAGATCTATTTCCTTCCCCTTGTGGGAGGAGAAGATATAGGTATAGGCACACATGCATGGGCATTAGTGGACGTATATGTTGGATTTTATGTTAGTGGACATGTAATGCCCCACTCGGAGATCCTTGGAACAAGGATGAAAATGCAAGCAAGATAATTTTTTTAGAAAAAAGTGTAAGTGCACGTGTCAACAACATACATGGATCAAAAAGATCGCAATGGAAGACTTAACAAACATCCAACCACCAACGGATCTCCAAATTCCACTACTAACCAAAAACATAAACAAGAAAACATAAGAGATCGACCAAGCTAAAAGACAAAAGCTGACTCCTGAAAATTGTCTAAGTCTGAATTTTGAAGCCCTAAAATTTCAAAGAATCTTTATCTTAACTTGTAGAGGTCTAAAACCCATCTCAAATGAATCATCACATATATTAAAATATATCTTAAGTATAAGAAATTATATTTTAAACCCCAAAGGATGAACTATAGAAGACACACAACTGAATTCAAGTCAAACACATTTCAAATTCAAATTGCATCACCAAGGGATTGAACACCACCTAAGAGGGTACCCTAAACCATCCTCAAAAAGTTTGGATCAGTTTGAAAAGTGCCCGCTGCCCACTTGCGCAAGTTTTCACAAAACCTAGGCAATACTTTAATATAGAACAAGAAAGTATCGCATGACATTTCTAAAGAAGGATGGCGATAGTTTTAGGGACTAGGTGATACTTCTCCCAAAGGTGTACGATAATTTAAGGGTATTGTACAACATTTCTTAAAAGGATGTGTGATATTGAAAAGTATCGCATGACATTTCTCCAAAAGGTGTGCGATAGAATCAAGGGACACACGATACAATTTCAATGTGCGTACGATACACTTTTGTGTTGCACAATGCTGAAAAAAATCACCTATAGAAATACAAGAACACTTAAGGAAAACACAAAAAGGGAAAAACAGAGTATAAAACCTCCACATTGGGGAGTACTGGATCCACAATTCAAGGTGCAAACACTCAAACACACTACTAAAAGACGCAAACACAATCTAACCATCTATCAAGCAGTGAAGGGGAAAATACTGAAGTAGAAATCACATTGTATGAAAGCAACATCACAATAACTAAAATAACACCATAATGTATAGAATAACCAACTAAGTACACAGTTCCTCCCAACCATCAATGGCATCATAAGACCATCCTGGGCCCTAGCCATCCCCCATGCGTAAAATTCCAAGCCACCAATCAGATCGTCAGTGCTGTCGTAATAGGAATATCATTACTAAACATGCTACAAAATGCATAAGGAAATCTAACATGCTAATAGTAAAGCATAAGATAATCCTATAGTAGATAACACCATTGTCAAACTAACATCATCTAAATATGATAAACAAGCATCCCAATGAAAGCATAAATCACAAGAAAGCATACTCCTGAACCCAAAGTACTAAGTGAAAACATCCAACAATGATCGTACTAGGCTCAAAACTATCTCTATACACTAGTCCCTAGTAGTGGTGAAGGTAGGTATGCCTCCCAACCATGTGGCACCAATAGGTCCACACCCACCGTGTTGATGGAGATAATGATCCAACCACAACCACATGCAAAGGAAACATCCATGGCTAACACACACGCTAGGTAGTATGATGATTGAATCCAAGACATAGACAATGCATAACTATAGGTCCTGGTCAGACATCTCAATGGGCTACTAAGTAGGGGCTAACATCATGGAGAGTCACTTGACATCCAAAAGCCCAAGCTCAGATCATGTGTGGCACACTCATAAGGTACTCCCTTGGAATCATCAAACGAATGCAATACTTTTTATTATCTTAAGATTTATTACCACCCAATATTTTCTTTAGTTATCACTTAATTAAAACTCCCTCTACCATGCCCATGGTGTCATGATCACTGAGCAGTGAGAGAGGAGCCCTCTCCATATGCTACCCTACCCTACCCATGCTCATCCAACGATGAGTGCCCATAGGCATGCAAACTCCCAACCTAACTCCAATGATCTTAATTTTTGGAAATACCACAGAATACCAAGACTCACAAGTCACTTGAAAAATGTATGTGCATGTACTCATGTGTGGTGCACCACCATCACGAAGATCAAAGCATAAGGGCTGGATGAGAAAGCAATGCAGAAAGTCAATCAACCGAAAATATATTCGGGATGATGGATGCTACATGCATCCCAAAGCAACACCAAAATGCAAGAAAGGTTTGACTGACATCCAAATGGATCATCCTAGTCTGTGACCAATCTCATGCCAAGAAAACTTGAGAAAATTGGGTAGCATGCAAAACAAGGTAAAAATCCCAAAATATGGAAAAATTTCAAAATTAAAACCCATTTGGTCCTTGGGTGCAAAGACCCCAAAAATCTAATAATAAATGAGTTTAGAAACCGTATGCAAAAATAGCCAGCATAATGGCTCAAAATCCCAAACCCCCATCCCAAAAATAGGGAAAATGTTCATACCCATCCAACCAGGTAGAACTAGCAAATAGAAACGGAGGGGAACACTAGTTCTCAACCTCCTAACATACTACTATGAGAAACGGAAGCTGAAACAGAAAAGAAACCATAAAACGAAAAGAACCTACCTAAAAAAAAAGGGGCAAAATCTATAAATAGTCAGATAAAATAATTAACCCACCGAAACTACTGAAAGTGGCGACAAAGCATAAAATCTCGAAGCTAGATCCAATGAGACTAACCTTGCAAAAAACCCATGCTCATAGCTCCTAGAACAAACAGATCAAGAATCCTACAGAAGAGGATTTCCAAAATGCTCTCCAAAATTGAAATCTAAAAAGGTAAAAAAGTTTGGAATCAAAATTCTCTTTCAACACTTATTCACTTTTCAAATGAATAGTCGATTAGGGTAATTAGCCAGCTAGAGTAGCTATATTCCAAATCGACCCGAATGAAAGCAAGTTATTATCCGTAATGGAATTTCACCTAAGGCAAAGCTGCCAAAAATTAAATTTGAAAAGATTTAAAACCCAAAAAATCAAAATAATAGAAAATCACTTAACACTTTCATGACAGAGCGAACCTCTAAATGCATAGACACACTCACTAGTCTAATCACATAATGCAAATGAGTTGAGATTTACAAATCACTAAAAGGTTTAGATTTAAACAACTTAAAATAAGGATACATCAACCATACAGGGACGACATTGTTAAAATATGAATAGTTGAATCACTAATTCCATAGGCCACTACTAGGGATATAATTCCTACACACTAAAACACACGATCAAGTGCAATTTCATATAATATAATAGCCAAAGAACTTAAAGCATTAAATAACTAATTATTCTATTTACACCACTCACGTTCACATAAAGAATAAAATGAGAATGAAGTAAATAACCATAGCATAAGATCTATCTCATAAAATAATCATCAAATATGTCCCGATAACTCAATAATCAGATAACATCATAGATCTATTGTCATCTCAAAATAGCATCAACATGCAAATATGATCAACTAAACAACATAGCAGTATAGCATCTATGATACTAAATCAAAGTATAACATTCGACCCTCAGGTTGTCACAAGGTACAAATAACAATAATAAGAGTATCAAGTATCTCTCAAATCAAAATAGCCAAGGTACAGATAGAAAACATGTGAGGCACTATAAGACATATTCGATATACATTTTATGTATATATGACATTTTATATTTGATGTATGACATATATTTAATGCATGACATTATTGGTTAATATATGATATGTTTGTTCATGTATGACATTATTAGTTATCATAATATATTATATGTTTGTTAATGTATGACATTATTAGTTATCATAATATATTATATGTTCGTTCATGTATGACATTATTGGTTATCATAATATATTATATGTTTGTTCATGGATGACATTATTGGTTATCATAATATATATCTTGTTTTTCTTGTTTACGTTTTAAGTACATTTCATGTATTTTATTTTAATGTAATTGCATCCAAAATGATGCAAAGTGCTCACACCAAAAGCTAGTGGATTCCCAACAAGAACACTTTTAAGGCAAACTACCTTTCCCACCTTCCTAAGTGTCTTCAAAGACTCTTTCCAACTTGGTTACAACATTGAACAAACTTCTATCCAACTTCACAAAACCACTTGATCATTTTCCCTATTCAAGACTTGGGAAGCTATAAGGGAAAAATGAGCAAATTTGAGGAATGGATCATAATCAACTTCTTGCTTCAAACTAACACCTTAGACACTTCAAGGAACACCTGATAACTATCTCACAAACTCCAGTCTATCATATATTCCATACTTCCAAGTGATTCTTCAACATCTTATGAGTGAAAACAATCTTCCAACATCCTATGACTATATTTTCTTTTCAACAACTTGTAATTTGTTGATTTTTGGACAACTCTTCACAAAGGGAAGTGATTATGTTTCAAACCCATGAAATGGCTATTAAGACAACCAAGAAGATCCTTAAAATCTTCCGCTAACTCTATTTAGTGACCACATGTAGCTAAAGTGGTGTTTCATTCTGACAAAGTATGAGTTTGTTACTCTAAATATGAAGTAATGATATTTGACAATAACTCAATGATCTTATATACAAGTTTAACATCAGCAATGATTCCTTGCCATATAAAAAGAACTTAAAAATCACTAACACCTTTGCCTCCTTTAAATTTATAGAGGGTATTTTCATCATTTGACATCCATTCCAACCAATTACCAGTTGGTTTGATTAGTTACAAGGTTAATTTTAATGTTTTCCAAAAAAATGCTAAAATTGCTAAAAAGTTAGCAACTTTTATTGCAAAATACAATTTTTGCACTACCTCTTCCTAGAACTTAAGAAAGTGGTTTTTGGTAAAAAATAGGACCTATATAAGGTGTAATGACTCTCAAAATACTTATTGAGTCAACTTATTAACAAAAACAACAAAAAAAAAAAAATCCTTAGGATTGAGGCAACTTGGGGTTATAGGTGACCTCAAGTTCCTTGACCTTACAAACAAGGATTACCTTATTACCATAAAAAAATAAAATTTCAAAATGAGGTCTATGATAACACCTTTACCTTCTATCATGAGTCTACATCATTGGATGAGATAACATATCCAGTTACCACCTAGGTGCCCTGCACCACGAGTTTCAACATCACCGGAGATGGGGTCATAAAATCAAAACAAAATCCAATCTCCAAAAAGTGAGAGAGTTTATTGAAGGTCTCCACAACATGGTCCTATAGCACCCAAAATCACATTCATACCTTGCATGAGCTCTGAGATATGCCCTGTCAAATATCACTCCCTATGGCATTTAGTGACTCTTAGGGACGATTCGGTTCGGCATGTCCAAGAATTTTTGAGCACTCAATGGGATGGGAGGAACTTGGAGCTAGGGTTTACCTAGCTACTTAGACCTAACATAGTAGACTATTCAATCCCATGATGAATGGTGAGAGAGATTTAGTAGTTGGCAACTTTGTACTGGCCAACACTATGAGTTTAAACATCACCCAAGATGGGGCCACAAAATCTAAATGGAATTGGATCTCCAAAAAGAGAGAGAAGTTATTGTAGGTTTCCACAACATGGTCCTATAGCACTCAGAACCACATCCATACCTCATACGACCTTCGAGATATACCCCATCAAAGATTGTTGCCCTATGGCATTTAGTGACTCTTAGGGAGGATTTAGTTCGACATGCTTGAGAAAATTTAAGTGCTCAACGGGATGGGAGGAGCTTGGGGATATGGTTTATTCGGCCACTTAGAGCTAAGAAGATAGAGAGTTTGATCCCATGACTAATGGTGAGAGAGATTTGATAGTTGACAGATTTGTATTGGCCAACACTACGAGTTTAAGCATCACCTGAGATGGGGCCACAAAATCTAAATAGAATTAGATCTCCAAAAAGTGAGAGAGGTTATTACAGGTCTCCACAACATGGTCCTGTGGCACCCAAAATCACATCCATACCTTGCAAGAGCTCCAAGATATGCCCTATCAAAGATCACTAACCTGTGGCATTTAGTGACTCTTAGGGATGATTCAGTTTGGCATGCCCGAGAATGTTTGAGTGCTCAATGAGATGGGAGGAACTTGGAGCTAGGCTTTAACTAGCCACCTAGAGCTAACAAAATATATAGTTTGATCCCACAATGAATGGTGAGAGAGATTTAACAATTGGAAACTTTTTACTAGCCAACACTATGAGTTTAAGCATCACCCGAGATGGGGTTGCAAATCCTAAATACAATTAGCTCTCCAAAAAGAGAGAGATTATTGTAGGTCTCCACAACATGGTCCTATAGCACTTAGAATCATATCCATAGCTTGCAAAAGCTCCAAGATATGCCTCGTCAATGATCACTGCCTTATGGCATTTAGTGACTCTTAGGGACAATTTGGTTCGAAATGCCCAAGAATATTTGAATGCTTAATAGGATGGGAGGAGCTTGGGGATAGGGTTTACCCAACCACTCAGAGCTAACATAATAGATAGTTTGATTCCACAATGAATGGTGAGAGAGATTTGGTAGTTGGAAACTTTGTACTAGCTAATACTACGAGTTTTAACATCACCTGAGATGGGGCTACAAAATCTAAATAGAATTGGATCTCCAAAAAGAGAGAGGTTATTGTAGGTCTTCACAACATGGTCTTGTAGCATCAAGAATTGCATCCATACCTCGCATGAGCTCTGAGATATGCCCAGTCAAAGATCATCGCCCTATGGCATTTAGTGACTCTTAGGTATGATTCAATTTGATGTGCCTGAGAATGTTCAAGAACTCAACAAGATGGGAGGAGATCAAGCCTAAGATTTACCCATCCACCTAGAGCTAACATGATAGATAGTTCGATCCCATGATGAACAGTGAGGGAGATTCGATAGTTGGCAACTTTGTATTGGCCAACACTATGAGTTTTAGCATCACCCGAGATGGGGCCATAAAATATAAATGGAATTAGATCTCCAAAAAGAGAGAGATGTTATTGTAGGTCTACACAACATGGTCCCATAGCACCCAGAATCACTTCCATATCTCACACGAGCTCTGAGATATGCCTCGTCAAAGATCACTGAGATATGCCTCGTCAAAGATCACTGACTCTTAGGGATGATTTGATTTGACATGCCTGAGAATGTTCAAGTGCTCAACAGGATGGGAGGAGCTTGGGGCTAGGGTATACCCAACCACTTGAAGCTAATAGAATAGATAGTTCAATCCCATGATAAATGGTGAGAGAGATTTGATAGTTGGCAACTTTGTACTCGCCAACACTACGAGTTTTAACATCACCCAAGATGGGGACACAAAATCTAAATGGAATTAGATCTCCAAAATGAGAGAGAGATTATTGTAGGTCTCCTCTAAGATATGTCCTATCAAAGATCATTGCCCTATGACATTTAGTGACTCTTAGGGAAGATTTGGTTCGGCATGCCCGAGAACGTTCGAGCACTCAATGGTATGAGAGGAGCTTGGGACTAGGGTTTACCCAGCCACCTAGAGCTAATGGAATAGATAGTTTGATCCCACGACAAACAATGAGAGAGATATGAGCAAGATATGTATGCCTAGGCCACTTTGTGCAAGATATGAGCAAAAGTTGCTAATTAGGCAAAATTGGGTCTTTTTGAGTTTTTGGTTAAAATAGCCTAGGATTAGGTGCTTTTAGTTGTTTTAAAATAGTTTGGAACCTTTTCCAAGTCCTAGAAGTGAAATCTAGTGAACTTTACTAAAGTTGCACTTTTTGTGCAAAATTGTAAAAGTTGTAAAAGGTGCTTAAAAATGAAAATTTGACTAGAAACCTTCTAACCTTTGAAAATATGTTTCCCATGCTCATATACCTGAGCATAGATAGTTACAACTTCCCAAACTTCCATTTGCAACTTTTTGCAAAAATTGCAAAAGTTGCTCAAACAACTTTTTGAGCAACATTGCAACTTTTGAGCAATTTTTTCTCTTTACATATTTATGTCAAATGGGTCTATCTAGGACTATTCTAGGACCCTAGTTCAGATTCCTAGGACCTATTAGGTAACCAAATACCTTAGTTTCCCTTGAATATTCAAAGGTGATGAATAAGCAATTGGCTGCCAGTTATAGATATTTCAAAGACATTGATAACAATATATATTATTCTTTCAAGACAAATGAGGTACCAATTTTGAAAATAAGATTGAAATGATTCCCATCAATGGCATGGTCAAGAACTACCTTTTTAGTATAGTGACCAACAGTTGGCCTGACTCCCCATGCCTTCTCATTCCTATGGAGGAAAGCTTAATATACAAAAGAATTGTAGCTATATCTATTAAATATATAGAGGAAGATATAAAAACCCTACTTAATAGAGAGATTAATATGAGAGAAAAGGACATTTTAGAAGGAAATGGTTATTTTGGTGTCATCCAAGGTATGCCAATTACTTAGGATGAAGAGACAAAACCAAAAACTATTGGGAAAGAGTGCAAATGTACACAGACACAAAATTTTTAGATAGAGAAGTAACAAGTGCTATAGAATTATCCACAGAGAAATGTGAAGTGAAGCTTTAAATTGGCTCATTAGTAGGCAAAGAATCTAGTCACGCACTTCATTCTAGCACTACAAGTGTTTCAATTAGAAATGCCTATTCATTAGGACTTGGGAAGCCAGGATACTCAAGCTGGGCATGATCCCTCAAAGTTCATATCGAAACATATTAATGATCTTAACAGAACAACAAAAAGATCATTGCCACCTTTAAATGAAGACTTGAGTTTAAATGGAGATTGTAAATTCCCAAACATGTCCTAGTCAAGTAAATGACCAAGATGTTGCTTGAGTAAAGGGGATAATAGTTTATTAAGGTATCTTTATGATCCCACTTGCATTCAGTTACTATTTTTTGAGTAGCTAGCCAATTGCTTTGGTGTGGGATTTCTATAATATATAATGTACTCATACAAGTACATTCCATTTTTTGTTAACATTTTCTATTGTAAAGGATTAGTGAGCAATATCAGTAATGTCCAATTTTGGGACTAAAGAATATAACTATTAAAATTGCAAAGCTTCCATCCTATTGTAATGGAGATTGTGTACAATATCATTTTGCTAATTTTGTTTTGGTCAATAATACTGTATACATATGTAAGAATAATCTGGTTCATATGTTCATATATATATATATCTGGTTCTTAATTGTGTGACTATTATGAATGACTTATTGTCTTTGGTTTGGAAAAATCTTTGTTATAGTATACAATACTCAATATTGGTATTTGTTTATAATTTTTTATTGGTAAATGTTCATATATGCATATATATCCTTCAATGATTGGTCCAGAGCACCTTGAAACATAGGGTCCTCAACTTTTCATTTATGTTGTGTTATGCTCCAAGAGAGCTTTTGTAAGTAGGAATAAGGGTCAATGGACCTAGGTGTTATAGCTAGGGTGTAGGAAGTCAAAATGTCCTAGGAAGAGTCATAAATGGCCTAAAAATCAAGATATACCTTACCATAGGGTAATGAGTCACCTAGGGGATGAGTCATTATCTTGGGGAAGGGTCCCTAGCATGGAATTTCTAAGGGATAGCCTAAATGGAAAGTTAGGAGTGTTTAAAATAACAAGCAAGAAAAATTGGAAAAGTTGGTATGTAGCAATTTTTGTGAAAATGCTGATTTTGCAAGAAATATTGATTTCCTTTAAAAAAAAACACTTGAGAGAGGCTGTTGCAAACCATAAGAAAGAAGAGGAAAGACCTAGGAGGAGGTATAAATACTTTCCAAAAACTAAAATGTAGGTGGTGATTGTCATTTGTACGGACAAGTGTTGTAGCATGACATTTTGAAGGCAACAATACTAAATTTTTGAGTTTTAAAGGCGTTTTTGACATTGTTTTGTAGATTGTACTTATTTTCATGGTAGATTGAATTTTTTAGGAAATATTTTCTTTAGGAAGTTTTTTTTGAACATTTTTTGTTTATTAGTTTTAAAAATCTTTTGTTTTCAACCAGTTTGTTATCCAGTTATCAACAACTTGTAGAAGAAATGAGATAACTCACTATCCTGCCATAGGAATTGTATGGCCTCTTGGGGATAGCGAGAAAACTCAATGTAATATATTGTGGAAAAATTAGGGCCCTTTAAAATTCTAGCACACAATTTTAAGCTCTTTCCCTAGGCGACCTAGAGGATGCCCAACTAGGGAAGAAATAGATAACAGAGCTTGTTTTCTTGTAGGGTGATGGAGAATTTTTGAAAGTTTAATATGGAGATTATAGGAGAGTGATAGGAGACCCCTTTTATGGAAGAAGAAGTTTCCACCAATCCATTAAGGCACCCCAAAAGACCAAACAACTTGTCATCCTTTTAAACCCTCTAAAACCCTCAAAACCAGCACAAGGACTATACGACCATTCTAGGACCTAAAACCAAGAAAATAGAAAATCCTTCAAAAAATGAACAAATGAATTTGGAAGGTTTAGTGGAAGAAAATTGAGCAAATCCCTATTTTTTAGGTGAAATAGTGTTAATTGGGGCTCTTCTTTGTAGCCCTATTTTGAGAAAAAAAGTGAAATTAGGTGGAAACTTAATTAGAGAAAGTTGTTTTGGCATACTAAAGCAATACATTGCAAGGCTTGATGAACTCTCATGATCTTGCAAGTGGTTTAGAAGAAATGGTCAAAAATACCTAGCTTAGTGGAAGATCTTGAATACTCTTCATTCAATATGGTAGCTTGGCATCCGACAAGAAGTGGAAATATGGCGGACCCAAAACCTGATGAAATCCGACAAATGGGATATATGGGTTTTGGACCCAAGATATATGGTGGACGGTAGGTGTCAATTGGGTCCAAAACCCATATATCCCATTTTTCCACCCATTCAGTCAACTCACACTCAACCCAATTTTCCTCTACACACAATGGACAATAACATGCCATTTTTTGTGTGTGGATACTCCATGAACCTACATCAAAACTTCTAAAAGAGTACAACTCACTTGATCCAGTTAGTGTGCAACAATCCTCATATGGTGCAATGTTGGTATTATCTATCAACCAAAAAAATCTACAAATCATAGACTCACCTTCCTTACCTAGACCCATTGTAGCATTACACCACTGGACAATGGATTTTAGATCTGCCAATATTGCTCCATCTTTGTACTTTAGTTCTTCATGAGCTAAGGGTCTTTTGATGCATATGCTTGGACCATCGTGCTCTCCCTTTCCATGACCAGCCTCTATTAAATTCCATGTATATTGAATTCTAGAAAACTTGTGCATCCTGCTCAATCAATAGAACATCCGTGCATTCTTAAATTGAGATGCACAATTGTCTGACCAAATAATGTGCTAACGATATGGTATGCCCCTATTAGCCAAATCTCCATAAAATAGTTGAAAACAACCATGTACAAAATATGTAGAATGTGATTGATCATCACTGATGTAAAAATGGTACTCCCTAAAAATCTTCTTGTCATCATCTGTACTTGTAGGTGAATGCATGAATGTTATGTGAAAAAATATGGAAACCTATTGAGAAGTATAATACTTTTCTTGCACCTCATTTTGTGGTCGTAGTGTGTAGTTCTCTATGAAGTCTACAACCAAAACAATGGTATCTAGTGGAAACGTATCCTTGCACAACTTGAATTGCAAATCTAGCCACCGAGCTCTATGTGTATGCCTTGCATACTCATAAATAATTTTTTCATAAAAAATCTTCGTGAACTCATACATTGGAATCTTTTCAATGACTAAATCACATCTTTTTCCCTATTTCCCATCTTTTAGAGCATATGTCACTATCTTATATTTTTTGTAATCTACTATTTCATTTCCAACTGCATGTGTACTATCCATATATTCACAAGTTGATAAAAGTTGCAAAGAACCACAAAATAAGCA